>MU224602.1:279960-344721 GCA_018584345.1 Thuja plicata
CTCCTCAAGATGTGGCTAAAAAGGTGTATGTCCAGTTAATGAATTCCAAGAAAGAAATATTCAAACCCATTCTGAGAAACACTCTCTCTAAATATAAATGTCCTTTTCATTATAGTAATAAACATTTGCTTGCTGATTGTGTGCATTTCAAACTATATGTTAGAGAAAGAGCTGCTTTGGGAATTATATCTCATTCCCGTGCAGTATTACAATTTATTCATAATTTTGATATAGGGCATTCCCCTCATTCTTCTACAAGTTAGATTGCATTTCTCCTCTTGTCTATTCACTGGGGGGCAAGAGGAATCTTATTCCAGTCTTCTAGGATCCATTTTACTCTTAGCATATCTTTTGTGTTGAGTTTAATTGGTTATTCTTTCTATATTCTATCCCTATAAATCATCAATGATATCTTTTCTAAAACATTTTTTTTGTAACGATATCTCTTTGCTATGAAATATCTTTATATAAATTGATATACCCCTTGCCTTCACACCTGGGGGGCAAGGTATGTTCTTTCTTCTTCTATCTAAGGAGCTACTTTCCTTAGCTTAGTAGTGTGTGTTTATCTTACAACATTATTTTTTTATAAAGATTTGTGTTTTGACTATTGATACCCTCTTATATAAGAGGTGATTGTCCTAGGTCATCGCCTCTTCTTTATTTTTCAAACTATGCTCTTGATAAACTCTTGCTCTTGCTTTAGGTTAGAGTTTGACTCCTTCATTCTGAGATTCCTCTTCCTCTTGATGACAGGGGGCTTGATGATTGAATCTTTGGTCCCTCTTTGTCTTTAGAAGATGACATTTTATCCTAAGCACTCCTCTAGGGTGGGGCTCTTGCTGATGAGATATCTTCCCTTTTGAGGATCCTTTTTCCATAAGTGACATATCCATTTCACGGTTATCTATGCTCTTGGATGCAAGGGTCAATACTCTTTGCTAAGAATATGGTATACATTGTTGTAAAGTGGGATATCTCCTTACCTTGTGAAGTAGGTATCCTCTTCCTCTTCCTTATCCTGCCTAGTGGGTAGCCATGATAAGGAGGGGGAATATATAGGGTCTCCCTCGTACTATAGTTTACATTTATTTACATTTTGCAGCATGCTAAATCCTTGGAAGGTAACACACATAAGTTGCTAAATCCTGAAGAGACACGCATTTTTACTTTTCACTTTTATTTTTGCTAAATCCTTGGAATGTAACGCACATAAGTTGCTAAATCCTGAAGAGATACACACCCTTTTTATTTTTATGATATGCTAAATCCTCGAAAGGTAACACACATTAGTTGTTAAATCCTGAATGGACATGCATTTTATATTCCATAGTGATACAAGAATATAGATCTATGGATATTTTCAAAAGCCGTCAGAAGATGCATTTACAATTACAAGCACAGTTTATGGGTGAACCTATTTGGGCTCTCCCTCCTTGGTGATTCATAGTAAGGTGGTAATCTTACTAGGTGAGGTAATCACTTTTTATTTTCTCTCTTTCACTTTCATGCTAGTAGGATTAGATCATGAAGCTATGTTATCTATGGTGTTGTTCTTGTCTTACTTATGTAGTTATGTATGTTTTCTATGAATGATTGCTCTTTATCTTCCATATCTTTATGTATGTATGTTGAGTTAGAATCCTTTGTAAAAGGACTCATGTCCTTGACTTAGTGATGTTCTACTTTGTTTCAATCCACCAGTGTCTTTCTTCTAACTTTATCGTGAGCATGTTCGATTTCCATACTCTCGCTAAAGTGGGGGCTTAATGTATCATCTTAAAATGGAAGCACTTCCATATTAAGAACATTTAGCCCTTGTTAGGGGATTCTTTTTACATCCATCATATCATCCTACCATTTCTACATCATCCCCTGCTTCTGTGCCTGATTAGGACCCTGATTGGGCCTCTCCGGGCACCTTCTACCCCACCTGGCATGTTTTCCAGGAGTTCTGGCCCCCTGGGTCAAGGTCGACCTCGACCTTGACCTAGGTCAAGGTTGACCTCAAGGTCTACCTCGACCCTGACCAGGGTCCCCCTTTTGAATCTGGAAGCCTATCGACAGCCGGGGGTCATCCAAAATTTAATTTTCCTACTTTTGAGTCAGCTATTTTGGGTTACAAAGTGGTGATTCCTAAATTATATTTAATATAGGTCCTCTTCTAGGGGCATGGGTCTAATTGGAATTTAATTCTCCTATGTTATCCTCCTTAGAATATTGTTCCCTAGTTTCATATAAAATGGGGCCTTCTCCTCTCATTTTCTCTAACCATTATCAAGTGACAAGCACTAAGGCAACTAAGCATTCAAAAGGACATTCAAGAATCCATTATTCCACATATTTCCAAGATTTCAAGGTGATAAATTCTTCCTCTCAAGCCTTCAATTTCTCCATTGAAGATCAAGGATTGAAGCTTCCAAGCCTTTGAAAGGATTAGGTTCAAACATTCAAGATTCATCATTCAAACCCTAGATCTAGGCATCATGGTGGTGTGATCTTCCTTCAAGATCCTTTGTGCATCCTCAAGACTCTTTCATCATCTCTTCAAAGTGTATTTCAAGCATACAATCATGGAGGTTTATTTTTTATAAAGTCCAAGCTTTCATATTTACATACTTGCATACATTTGAATTATAATTACATATCTATTGAATATCATAGCTTCATTGTTAGATTCAAATCTACTACTTGCTAGCATTCTATACTTTATTTAATTTCAAGCTTAATTTCTAAATCAAGGTTTGACTAAGGCAAACCCCTCCCCCCCAAAAAAAAAATCTCTTTTTCTTGAATGTACAAGTTCAGGGACTGCGGATTTGGACTCAAATCTGGATACCTTTTTCGACTTTATTTCAGGCTTCGTGAATAGATTTTCTGTCAACGCTGTGCAGGTCAGGGTCAAAATTATTGCATTAGGGTTGACATTTATGGGTCAAGGTTTACCTTTTTCATAAGATGGCATCGGATCAAAAAAATATTTATGGGTTTTGTTCGTCTCTGTGTTCCTGTTCTAGATCATACTTCAGTTTTTCCAGAGACAGCCTACAGACCTCAGAAAATAGCATTCTTTGATCTGCAATTCCTTAAGGTTAGTACATTTCTCCTACTTATTTAATTACTATCATATATCATATCTATATATTCAATTAGCAGAATTTAAGATCTCCTTCTTTACTCTCTTTTCCAAATAGTTGATTCATTTGTGCATTGATCCTTCTTTGGGGTTAATCAACTTGGATCTTCCATTTGTGCATTTGAGGATAGAAGAAGAGCATCTTATCTTCTCCTTAATCACAATTTAAAAATACAATCAAACACAATTCAATTTAAATTTAAAGGTTAGGGAAATACATAATGAAACCCTAATAAAACTAAATAAATAAATAAATAAAAAGAAAATAATCATTTTTCTTCCTTTACACATCTTACTAAATATTTCTACAACATAGACACTAACAAACTCCCTTGGTGTCCTTGGAAAACCTAAAACAAAGTCCATGCTTAAACATTCCCATGGCCTTTGAGGTATAGCCAATGGTTGGTATAAAGTTGGTATAAAGGTACAAATAACATATTTATCTACAAACTTCCTTACCTCTTCTTGAAGTTTTGGCCAATTATAATTTTTTTAACCTGCTACAATGTTTTGTCAATCCCAAAATGTCCACCCAAACTTCCTTGGTGCTTCTCCTTGATGATATTCTCCCTCATGGAGCACTCTGGTGTGCAAAGGTGTCCTTTGAAGAGAAAAATTTCCTGCACCATATACTCTAAATATGCAACATGATAGGCATTAGAGTAATCAGTACAAGTAGCATAAATTTCCCCAAAATCCTTATCACCTTTGTAGAGATCCCTGAGTTCAGTGATTCTTACACTTTGGAATTCTACTTCTTGGATTTTTAGTACTTTTCTACTCAGTGCATCTTCCACTTTGTTAGATTTTCCCTTCTTGTGTTTGATGGAAAATGTGTATGCTTGCAGATATTCAACCCACTTAAGGTGTTTCTAGTTCAACTTGTCTTGACCATTTAGGAAACTAAGTGCATGTTTGTCTATGAATACTACAAATTATTTGGGTAGCATATATTGATACCACTTCTTAACTGCTTAAACCATGACATAGAGTTCTAGGTCATAGGTAGAATACTTTTGCTTGGCTTCATTCAACTTCTCTGAAAAGAGGGCTACTAGATGTCCATTCTGACTCAAAACTGCACCTATGGCTAATTGGCTTGCATCACACTCCACAGTGATCAATTGGTTAGAATTATGGAGCTTTAGAGAAGATAACTTTGCTACTCTTTGTTTTAATAACTCAAATCCTTTATTGGCAACCTCTTTCCACTTAAATTGACACTTGGTTCCTCTTTTGATGGTATTGAGAATGGGTTCACACACATGACTAAATTTTCTAACAAACTTCCTATCAAATGAGGCTAGACCATGAAAGCTCCTAACATCCCCTATTGTGTTAGGAGTTGGAAAATTAAGGATTTCCTCAACATTTGAGAGAGTCATTTTTAAACACCCTTGGGAAACTACAAAACCAAGATATACAAGCTCTATTTTGAGAAACTCACATTTTTCAAGATTGATCCTCAACTTTTCTTCCTGCAAATTCTTCATTACCAAGCCCAAATGTTTGATATGCTCTTGTTTTCTCCTGCTAAAATCAAAATGTCATCAAGATATACAATGACAATTTTACCAAAAAAAATTGCCAACACCTCATTCATGAGCCTCATGAATGTGCTAGGTTCATTTGTGATCCCAAAGGGAATCACCAACCACTCATAGAGCCCTTCATTATTCTTGAAAGCGGTCTTCCACTCATCACCATGTATGATCCTTTTTTTATTATAACCTGATTTCAAATCCACCTTTGAAAAGTGACACGCTCCACCCAAATTATCCATTAGGTCTTCTATCCTTGGCATTGGAAACCTATATCTTATGGTTTTCTTTTTGATAGCTCTCAAATCTATGCACATCCTCTATTTTCCATATTTCTTAGGCACTAAGACAATGGTAACATCAAGCTCTTCCTTATGAACCCCTTATCTAGCAATTCTTGAACTTGTTAGGCAATTTCTTCATTTTGACTTGGTGTCATCTTATAGGAAGCTTTATTGGGTAAGTTAGCTCTTGGTATGATATCTATTTTATGGTTAGCATCTCTCATGGGTAGAAAATAATCCTTAATTTCTTCTCCTAGAGTGCCTTTGTACTGGTATAGTAACTTTTGCACCTCCTGTGGTACTTCCTCCTTTGGGGTTACCTTGGGTTCCTCTTTAGGCTTGACTATGATGGCATATCCCTGATTTCCCTCACATTTCATCATTCTCGAGAATTCCTTCCCTCCTATCAACATGAAAATAAATCCTACATGACTTCCTTCCCCTTGTTCTGTGAGTGGATCCATTTGAAACTTATTTCCATTTTTAGTGATAACATATGAGTTCTTCTCTCCATCATGGACTACTTTGACATCATATTGCCATGGCCACATTAAGAACTATTGGCATGCATCCATAGGCAATATTTCACACAAAAATTTATCCCTATATTATCCTATCTCAAATTCTACCCATGCTTATTCATCAACTAACACATGTTGCCCTTTATTGAGCCAAGATACCTTATAAGGATTCACATGGGGTAATCTTTTCAAATTAAGTTTCTCTACCATTTCAATTTCTACTATATTTTCTGTAAACCTTGAATCCACAATGACTTCACAAATCTTACCATGAGACTTACAAGTGGTTTTGAAGAGGATTTTCCTTTCGGTAGGATTCTTGGAGTGAGGGACCTTCAACAATGTCCTTCTCAGTGTCAAATTTTCACCATCCAAGATAGGTCCCACTTTTCTTATAGGCGATGTTACACTTTGGTTATCTTCTTCCTGCACCAGTTGAGTTCTCCTTTCTCCCATGTGTGAACTTGTAGCTTTTTTAGGATATCTACTCATAGTATGTCCCACTTGGTGGTAGCTATAACACTTTCCAGTGAAAATAGTGGAACCTCTGCCTTGGTTTCTAAATCTACCCCTTCCATTGTTCCTTCCTCTAAATGAACCTTTGAATTGTCCACCTTTGCATTGTGAGTCTACACTACCCTCTATGGTATGTGAATCTTTAGACCTTTGAGAACTTTTTCCTCATCCAAATGTGCCTCTTCCCCTATATCCTCTTCCACCTCTATTTCTTTGAATTAGTTCTCAAAGACGCACTTGTGTATTGTATCAGAGGTGAGGGTGCTTATTTCATCTTGTATGTTTGGCCCAAGTCCATTAAGGTACCTGGCTAACTTCTCCACTTCACTCTCTTTCTTCCTAGGCCTCAAAATGATTTTATGGAACTCCTCAAAGTAGGCACTTACATCTAGGTCCCTTTGTCTCAATTTTTGCAACTTCTTGTGCATTTGCAGTTAATAGTCTCTTGGTAGGAATTGAGACTCGATCCTAATATTCATTCTCTCCCATGAAGTAATCTTCTTGTTTCCTTCTTGTATTAATTCTTCTTGCATCATATTCCACCATACTAAAGTTGATCCCTTCAATCTTGACTTATCCAATTTAACCTTCTTTGTAGTCAAAGTGGTTATTTAGTGCTTCAATCTAGTCTAGCAACTCCTCTCCATTCAAGTTCCCACTATAGATGGGTAAAATTTAAATTTTATCCCTAGTTATATATTTGATGGCATCCAAGAACACTTTCTAATCCTTTTTCATGTATTCCTCTTTTCTTTCTATCATAATTTCCTCATTATCATATTCTATATCTAACTCATTTCCCCACTCTGTCACCACTTTACCTTTCTCCCTCTTGTGGTCTTGGGTTACCTTCATTTCTTCTCTCAATCTAGCTATGATAATTTCTTCTACCATCTTACTGAAAACATATTGAGTCATGGCCTTTAGAGGAATTGAGATAGTCTCTAATTATTCTACATCTGATATACACCAACCCTAATAACTAATTGGCTCTGATACCACTCTGATGCAAAGAGTCTTGGGTCAAATCAAATGAGTTTCACAAGATGTTTTCTATGCTCTTTGAACCATCTAGGGGTTATTTATTTTCTTCTTATTATTCACCTTACCAAGGTATCCAAGGACTTGTCTTAGATCTCCTCCCAAGCCCTTTCCCACAAAACAATCCCTAATAATCCAAGGAGATCCAATCTCCTCCTCCAAGAGCCTTTCACCTCACTACCTCTATCAAGTACCCAAACCCTAGCAATTAGGATCTTCCCATTGACTTGTATTAGGCCATGTGTGGATGTGATTCACCTTATTTCCACTATAGTTCATTCTCTTGGATCCTTTGGTTCCACTCCAAGAACCCCACAATCTGATCTTGTAGAAAATAGGCCTAGTAAAGACCTAATTGAGTTAACCCTAATTCTTGATCTTTTGGGATATCTTTCTCAAACTTCCCAAATAACCCCAACATCCATTACCATTTTTGGATACCCTTTATCCTTCTTCTTGAAATACTCCAAAATGGGTTATGGGTTCCTTGTTTTATTAGGTCAACATGTAGGTGCTGAAATTAGGCCTTCCTAGGTCTCAACTAGACTATGACAGTGATCAAGAAAAACCTCTTCACTAGTCAATTAGGAGAATCCAACCAACACTTCAATTAGGTATTTGTGACCTCAAATATTCCTTCCATGCACAACTATCAAACCCAAACACCTACATTTGCACATTCTATTCACCATTTTCTCTCAACAAGCTTGTCACATTTCTTATACCAAGCCTAGGGCTTCATGGGAAGAATGGTGTTTCGGCTTCCATGACTTTACCACCAACAAAATCTACTAATATAAAACCTATTATAATATTCCACAAATATTCATCATGTTTCCATGGTGGAATGTCAGAATTTAGGGCCTTTTGCATGCAAACCCTCTGCTAAAGGATTTACAGACCCATTTGGATTCTAACTGACGCAACTTCTATCAATGATGAATTTAGGAATTCAAATCAAATGAAAAAAAAAGATACCACATAAAATTACACTACCATGCTCTGGAATTACTTCTACCAATCCATACAGATCCGTACACTACTTTGAAAATATAAATAAACAAAGAAAAAATAATAATTATGGAACAAAACTTAACTTTTCATTCCCAAATTGTCAAAAACCTATGCAAATTGGTTTCAAGGCCTTATAAACTCCTTTGTAATAGTTCCAACAACTTTCAACCACCTATGAAAGCTTCGAGCACAATATTGGAAAAGGTACTCATAAAGTGTTGCAAAGTTGCACTTTGTAACTTTTACATCTTTTTCAACTTGTTATTTTTGAACAAGCTTTTGAAATTGATAAGATTCTGACCTACTCTAAACACTTAAAAATGAACCCTAAACAACTTAGGTGACCTCCTATACCTTGGACAAGATATGACTAGGAAGGACTGCACTAGAGATTATAACATTCCCCTGTGGCTTATTTCATAGCACAACAAAAATGGGACCTTATAGGTCACCAAACACCAAACTTAAATGAAATTTCCTTAAAGGCTGACAAACATGATTGTGGCTCATGAACCACTTGCCCCTGCACCATACTCCTGGGGTAGGAGAAAACTCAAGTCTCTTGAGTTAGGAGTTCTTGGATAGTTGTCCCATGCTGCAAGATTGCTATCTATGTCATCCACTAACATTTGATTTTGGTAATCTCGCCCACTTCACCAAATACTCTTTATAGACTCCTTTCCTTTTCTTTTTTATGACTTTGGAATCAAGGATACTCTTCAACTTCACATGTTTACTAGGAGGTAGGTCCTGGAAACAATATTTTTCACCTGCATTTGTGGCTTCGTCTTTATTTGGGGTTGACAAAGTACCTTTATAAGGGTATAGATCATTGATATCAAAGATGGGTGAAATGCCAAGATTAGGTGGAAATTCCACTACATAGGCATTAGTACCATATTTATGGACAACCTTAAGGGATCTTGTCTTTTTCATTAGGAGTTTACTAGGTTTCCCCTTAGGTATTATTTATTTTCTCGGGTAAGCCATAACCAAGTCACCTACCTTATATTGAACATCCCGTCTTGTCTTATCAGTATGATCTTTGTACTTTTCTAAACTTTGTTGCAGGGTCTTTCTCACATGTGCATGCATCTCTTGCATGTTCTCTACAAATTTGTCCCCTTGTGCACTTCTAGGATCCAGTGAACTGATTTATCCCAATTCCATTACACCTCTGGACAACCATACACAATTTAAAATGGACTCCTACAAGAACTTCTATTCACTGAATCATTATAGGCATATTCTTCTTGCCCAATGATCATATCTCATGCTTGGCCATGTTATTTGTAAGGCCCCTTAATAGATTACCTAATTACTTGTTCACTATTTCAGTTTGACCAAGTTGTTAGGCTTCTTCAAGGGAACTTGGCTCTGATACCAATTTTTATTATTAAAGGCACTAAGAGGGGGGTGAATCAGTGCAGCCACATATCTACAAAATCTTTTCATCAACTTCCAAAGTAACCAACATGCCAAGATAAATGTAACATTAAAGAATAAAAAATCATACATCCACAAAATCAACACAAATACACCAACATTTTAGTGTGGAGACCATTTTTAGAGGGAAAAACCAAGGTGAGAATTATCACCCACAAATATCACTAGTGCACCAATAAGATACGCCCTCTTAGGAGCATTAAAACACCTTGCTAATGGTATACCCAGTTAAGAGTATTTATAACCCAGTTAAGAGCTATTACAAAGTCTTGTTAGGAACTACCCTGTTAAGGGATTTGAAACTCCTTTCGAGAGTCACCTTATTAAAGGATTTAGTGTTTAGATCTATTAGGTTCCCGCTTACCCTATTAGGAGTAACCTTGTTAAAGGATTTTGACCGCAAGCCTATTAGAACTTGCCTTGAGTAAGTAAACTCAAAGAATGACCTGATGATGGAACCTTCTTCCTAATAGATCCAATTCTATACGGATCATTTTTTTTCTCAGATCATACAAATATCACCTTCAACTACCACAATCATCGCAACAACAACAACATTATTTCTCTTTACAACTTCATCTCTTATAAACACATTTAGGTCAGTGAAATAACCCTAAAATGTGTTACCTTATTTGGCCTCTAAATACCAATCAAATTCATAAGAGATCACGCCAACATAGGGAATTGTAATGTTAAATATCGGCCCTCAATAATACAATACTTAAACTAATAAGTCTTTGACTTTGACTTCAGCGATGAATCAATTTATTCAACTTGACTTGACCAGTTTGATTAATTACTATTCTTAGTGATATTAGTGGTGTTTTCCTCAAATCTATACATGTACATTGAATAAAATTATGTGATCATAGATGCAGGAAAAACTAATTCTGTAGATACTTTTGGTCAAACTACACCATCTGAATCCTCAGAATTAACATCGCAGACTGAATTTACCAAAACTGTATGTATTATCATTGATAAACTGGATACTTAGACAAATCCTTTTGCAGTCACCTTCATCACTGATATAATGGATTCAATCAACCTAGAAGTCTTGTTACCGACAATGACAATACTACAACATACTGCAAGCATCTAGGAATCGATCATCTTCATCATAATGCCAATAGAATTGTTGGTATATATGTAGTCGAAGGAGGAGGGATTGGAAAGCCTAACAGAAGTAGGACAAAGGAAAATAAAGAAAATGCAGAAGAGAAGTGCAGTTGAAGCCCAAAATGCGGACGGTGAAGGGGTAGGTGTGAAGTAGACCATGAAGGCCAAAAAAGGCAAGGTCAACACTCGTTGAGGAATGTTCATTCTGAGTGAGAGGATGGAGGAAATAATGAAAAAATGGCATGAATGATATAGTACCAGGTGGCCCTATTGCTTTTTTTTTTGTTTAGTTTTGTTCTATACTAGTCTTTGCCCAATTTTGTTAATGAAATGGGCTAGATTATTGTATGCAATGAACATAGCTCTATGTATCTCATGGAAGTTGCACCCAAATTTGACAACTATATGGGCTTAGCTAATATTTTTCATGTGTTAGTGGCCTAAGAAACACATATGTATTCCCAAGTGGCTTGTTGCAAAGAAGATTATGAATGTTAGGGGATAGTAGGAAAGAATAATATAGTGGATGTAAATCTATCAATACTTATAGTGGCAATTTTGTAAATTTGAATTATGATATCAACAAAAATAACTAAATTACCGATAATAAAAAATCTTCCATATATATATATATATATAGACACACACACATATTTGATGTGCATGACAAAATAAGTATAAATATAATTAAATAAATACATTATTATATTAGAAGAAAATTAAAATGATAATTTTATTTATTATATGAAGAAATATATAAAGGAAATGACTAACTCCTTATTTAAACATATTAAAGTTTGAAGTTATTTTCTTTTCAAAATTTATAATAGAAATATATCTTCACAATATTTTAGAAAAAATATTTTTCTAGAGAAAATATATATAAATAGAAGAAATTTCAATTTATAAGATTTATAATAGAAACATTTGTTTTACAATTACAAAGTATAATTTAAAAATGTAAATATAAAATCAATATAAAATATTAAATGAATTCATTTTATGTTTTTACTCTTTTTAAGAAAATGGTAAAAATACGCGTTCAATAATATTTGTTTCAATTAAATGCTTTATATTTTTACTTTAGAAAATACTTATTCTTCTAAGAAATGATATCTCTTGGCTTATTTTACTTATACTTTTCAAAATATAGGTTTGTTTTGATTAAGTAAAAGCAGGTTTTGAAAGGACCCGAAACCTTTTACAAAGAGCTCAAAGATAAACCATTAAAAGCATAACAAAGTCTATGCCACAACACCCAAGAACAAAAGCATGAAAAATACACAACAACTACCGATATACAAAAGGTTGTACCAAAGAAACGGAACAGGACAATACAACAAAAAGATAGGACAACAGAAAGAGATAGCTAAATACATTTCATAAGGTCCTCAGCCTGGGCCACCATTATTTGCATGTTATTTACATGACACTGGGCCTATATATGAATGAATGAAGGTATTTTAATCGCGTCTACAAAAATTGAGTTGTCCTATGATCAAAGTACACCAAATTAATTTTTTTTCAAGTTATTTTTTCATGTTGTCTCTTCCATCATGAATCTTGAGTAAGAAACTAGTTTTTTTTAGGAGATGTCTATCCAGCCATAAAAAATATAAATATTACCAAGGAGGGTCTTAGTTTTTTTTAACGCTATTTAATAAGATTTAAGTTTTTGATGGTTGGATAGATGTTGGCATTTTGTGAAGCCTTGAGTCTTCAAAAATCTCATTCAAGTTGTTTATTTTCAGGTTGTTTTCAAACTCACTATGAATATATTCATACGATGCACATTCTTTGACGAAATATCATTTTTCTTCCACCACCCTCCTTTCTATAGTAAATACAATTCCTTTCTTCTCATTCTTCTTTGGTCGCCTTCTATTTACCAGTTTCACATCTCGGATGATGAAAGCTAGTCCTCAACTATGCAATTAAAATTTTAGTCCTTCCCTTAATCATAAATCACTAATAAAATTTTCATCATGGTACTGTGTGGGGTTAAATTTTTTGACATAAGAAGAAATGAGTGGGATAGTAAGGAAATAAAATTAAATTAAATGAAATGAAATGCTTATAATTATGTTTATGATATGTATTGTATATGAGTTTCAAGATTGTTTTGGTTTTTTAATTGTTCAATAAAAGGCACTTTTTAAAAGGTTATTATTTTCGTTATCTATTTGAATTAGTTGTTTGTTTAATATTCTAATATTCTTTTTAAAATAGTTTGCTAGTTTTATTATAAAATTAATTTTTTTATTTATTTTTATTTCATTTAGGCTGTGTGTGTCTTTTGAATATATGAAATGTTCTTTCATTTGAACTAAGAAGTCTAACTTTGTATTTACAAAGTTAACTAATTGATCAAAATAAGTTAATTTAGCTTGTAAATAAACATGTGTTTCAATAGAAGTGAATAAGGGTTTTTGGAAAGTTGGACCAATGGAAGGTGATCTCTAATGTGCATTAACTGAAAAACTAAGACAACTAAAATTACAAAACTCTAGTATTTCAAAATGATCACTATATCAATTGTGTCTAGAGGCATAATGCTATTCTCATTTTTACAATTATATGCTAAGAAAAGTTTGATATTTAGTGCCCATAATACTTTTTTCACCTCACAGTATCTTTGGTAAGGGAAAAAGTGGTTGTTAGCACTAAGAAGTACCATGGGACTTAGTTATGCAAGAGTTGAAGTCAAAGACTTTCTTATATCTTAGTCAAGTGGAATAGTATATTAACAATAATGATTTAATTGAGATAGAGGACAATAATAGATTTCAATGTGAGGTGGAAAAGGATGTTTATTGAAGCACTATGATTTTATTGAAGCCTATTGAAAACTAATGAATTATTGTGTTATAAAATATACCTAGAGTATGCCTTAACAATGTATATTGAGTACTTTATAGTTAAAAGATTATTAATGACTTATGCTAATTGATGATGACTAGTGATTGATTAATTACAAGGGAAGAAATGTTCTTTGATACTTTTGTTCTCTCCAAGTTGTGCTCAATTATGTGTCCATGTGAAAATTCTCTAGAATGGTTTCCTTATGTACACAAGCTTAGATTTATAATTTAGAATCTTGGCACACACACTTATGGTTAATAACAAGATCCTCAGATTGAAAGTCTAATTTTAAATTTTGAAACAAGGGAAAGAGATCATGTTCATAATATTTCCTATGGGACACAATTATATTTTTTATGTTGTGTAAGATAATAGGACAATTAGAAGTTAAAAAATTTCTTGTATGTAGGGAAAGTTTGTAAGACTTAGGAAAGAGAGATTAGTAGTACTGTAATCAATCAAAACAACTACTAAATAAAAAACCTACAGAAAAAAAGAAATTAAACATGATAATTAGAAACTAAAATATGAAATTAACCAAACCATTCTAAATGTATGGCTAAACTCTTATGTTTCTTCTCTACACTCTTATTGAAGTGGAACTCAGAGTTGGTTCCGACAGCACTTGGACTCGGGAGATTCAAGAAAACTGAAAATGATAATGGATTGCTTGATTGCTTGAATTGAACCTGGATAATATAATTTCTATTTAGAAAACATGATCCTTCATTTGGGTTTGAAGGGTTTTTTTATAGATTTAAGAATTGAACATATGATTGAGATCAAAGGAAGAGATTTAATTTGGAGGGACAAGATTCAATAAAGATGCTTTAAAACTAGATAAAACATATTGCTTTATTTGAGAGGCGGTTGAAATTGTAAACTTAATTAGAATTAAATAATTAAAAAATTATTTAATTATGAGCAGGAGAGAAGATAATAAATAAAACAAAGTTTTTATTTATTTTAGAGGAAGTTTTCTTCAAAAAGTGATTTAAATAAATTAAAAAAACTTATTTATTTGGAGAAGATTTTAGAAAAATAAATAAAATAAAGATTTTATTTATTTTTAGAAGAGAATTTCTTTCTTTGAAAAACAAATAATTAAATAAATTAAAGAATTCATTTAATTATAGAAGACTTAGCTAACTAATTAAATAATTATGAGAGAAAATGGAAGAAAGCATTTAATTAAATAATATAGATTATTTAATTGAAGTGGAGGAAATTGCTTAATTAAATAATAAAATTATAGAATTAATATTAGAAGAAAATTAGATAGTTAAATGAATAAAAATAATTTAATTATGAGAAGGAAGGGAAATGTTATTTTTTTTTAATTCGACACTAATTAATTAAATAATAAGGATTATTTTAATCAATTAAGAAGAAAGTTTGTTGCTTATAGATATTGGACAATTTTAAGTGTCTACATTTTGTCAGTCTTTGATACAATGTGATTTTGAGCGTTGTGTCAAAGAATAATCACAAAAAATTTACCTCAGCTTGCCCTGACGGGAACAAGGTGACGATGGGGTAATATGGTTCCACCTCAAGAGATTGTTTGTGCACCAAATTTAGAAATGATCTTTCGAAAGAAGAAGATGAAGTATAGATGACATGATGAAATAGAAGAATAGTTAGTAAGAAGTGAAGACTTAGTAGATGACGATGATTACTAGATCAACATTGGACATAGAGATGGCTAGTAGGGAATCATGTCTGGTTTCAGCAAAAATACATCTTGTATAAGACAAGTGGCAATGTCTGGTTTCAAGGAAGACATACCCTGTATAAGAAAAATGATTATTGATTGAGTGATTTCACCAATTTGATGATTGACTGACTTGATTCAATGATTTGGTTGGTAGAAGAAATGTTAGTGAGAACAATGAATTAATAAGAAGTGAAGTCTTAATTGGTTGCAATCGAGATTAAACAGTGATGAATTTGAGTCTCTATAGAACATTTTCAACAACATCATCATTGAACCTTGTTTGAAAAGAAGGAGATGCAAAATTTATCTAGATATTGACCATCTGGACATTGCTATGATCTTTGTTGTAACAAGTAGATAGCAAACAAGGAATGTTTGACATCATTCTAGGGTTGTCTGAGACTTGGCCGTGTGTGGTTTCCATATGCATGACAGTACTTATCACATTGACCTTAGATCATCCTTTCCCCATAATTTTATCAAACACTTCTTAAACAACAATCAAAGAAAATAAGATTATGAACCATAATAGCCACTCTCACCACTCAGTGGTATCCTTGAGGAGCATAGGAACACAATCACAAAAGATAAATCAATAATGGACTGATTTGACTAACTTTGTCAACAACCTCTTTCATCATTGATTGGTTTGATTTTGATATTTTATTTGGATGTGGATGGGTCTGGTTTCAGGAATGGATTACCCATATTAGACTAATTTGTCTAGTTTTGAGTGTATCCGTCACTATATAAGACATTTGATTGATTGATTTGACTTGATTGATTGATTGAATGATGACATATTAAATTGTTGATAAAGACAAGATGCATGAGTCCATTGTCGATTTATGAAGCTCATTGTTTTAATGTGAATGTTTGTTTGATCAGCACTTTTTTCTTGTCATGACAGAGATGCTTTTATTGCAAGGGTTTTTTATGTTTTTAATTTTTTTGGTTGGTTGGTTTCTTTAGGAATTTTTTTTGTCCATCAAATGGCTCATATGTTTGGAGTTGAGGTGTGTGCGGCATATCACATAGGTGAAGGCCCTTATCACAAACACCTCATACATCGTTTCCTTTGATTAACGTTTTTATGTTTTTTGAATTTTCTTGGATTATTTCAGGATCTTTTAAGATGTTTTTAGTTATTTTTCAAGACTTTTTGAAATTTTTAGGATTTTTTAAGTATATTTTTCTCTTTTTTTAGATTTTTAAGGACTTTTTTCTCTTTATATGGATATTTTTAGGAGTTTATCTGAATGTTTTTGAATTTTTCTAGGACTTTAAGACTTCCCCCAGTGTCTAGCAAGGCAAGGGAATTATGGATTAATGGGTGGACTGGTAGATAGATGAATGCCAAAGGTCTCTTAGTATGTCTTGAAGTTGTTTGGATGCTAAGGACTATCCATAGGATTGGATAACATGTTTTTACCAAGCGTAGGGATTGGATATGACAAGATAGGGTAATGAAACAATGCATTGATTGACATGTGGTTTAAAGAAGTGGACATGTTAAGAGGATATTGAAAATCTATTTGGCATTTTTTACATCCTTATTTTCTATCAAGACCAAGAGAGGGATTTGGATAGGACAATGATATGACATGAATAGGGAAAGCAAGATCAATAATAAACAAGGGGAAGGGAAATGGATTGAAGGGTGTAATAAGATAGGCAATATGGGCCAAAGGGAAGTGGACAAGATAATGGGTATGGACCAAATGGACATGGATAAGATAAGGGATATGGACCAAATGGATGTGTACAACATGAAGCAGATAAGACATGTGATGCTTCTAGGGATATTTCTAGCCTTGTCAAGATCAAAGTTGGGAAAAGGGAAATATGGATGTTGATAAGATAATAGATATGAGGGACATAGTGTAATTGAGGAAATGAAAGGGCTATGATATGATAGGAAAATATGGATGAAACCTACCCCAAAGTATGGAATGAGAAAAATTCGTAGATTAAACATGATGCCTATTTGCCAAGTTTTCATCATGGTACTTTCCCAAAGTGCCTATTTTCCAAGTTTTCACTATTAGACAAAATTATATCTCTTGATTTTTTTTGTGTTACCAAGACGCCTATTCGCAAGGTTTTTATCAAGGCAATGATTATTTTTTTGACTTTTTAATTTGTATTGTTTTACTTTTGGGAAGATAATAGACTCATGATAGGACATAAAAGGAGGACTCAAGCTTCTTTTTCCTTGGATAGTTCTTTTTAAAGATATGAAATAATGGACCATATTCTTTGGTGGTATGCTCAAATATGTTGATAGGGTAATGAAAAAGGGAGGTGAAATGGATGGTTGGATGAAGTTTATACAAAGGATTAGAAAGGTTGAATGAAAGTATGGAATATATGTGTTGGATAATGGAGGGATTCCAAGAAGACTTGATTTTGAGTGGATGAACATGTGGGTAATAAAAACATTGGCACACGCCTTAAGGGGTGATGAAGTGATGGAGGAAAAGGAGATTTTGGATTTAATGGAAGAAAATGATATTTTGGATTTGACGGAGGAATGGTTATAAATTTTGGGACATAAGGACCCAAAATGGATTTGGAAGGTTGGAGATGTTTGTTAGATTAGGCTAAAAGCTAATCTCCCAAGAACACCTACATGCAAACCTGTCACATGGAAGAAGCAAAGTACAGAAGACATGAGAAAGCTATGGGGGCCAAAAAGCCAGAGACATGATATCCATGTTGAAAGAATGAATTTCTATTATCAACAAAAATGAATACAATACAATCTCCTTAATGAAATGCAAAGCAGTGAATCTTTAAAAAAGGATACCGAAACCCTAAAGGTGAAAACCCTAGAGAATAATAAGCTACCTAAGTTTAACTTAAGCATAGAGTATAATAGACTAATAATTAAATTAATTAATTATTAGCTATAATGTGACTACTCTAACACCCCCTTTAAGTGTAACTTAGGGAGAAGCTAAATAGCTAAAGACTAAAAGATGCATGAAAATAGAATGCATGAAAGGAACTATGGGTCCCCACAACTAGGCCTGATCAGGTACCCAAGTAAAAGAAATAAACTAGATGAAGGAAACTAAGCCTCCAATCTAGGGAAAGATGTCCCAAAGAAAGGAACAGGAAAGAGCAAGAAGCATCTCTGAGGCATGTAGCTGTAAACTCTGTCAGAAGAAACTACTGGAACCCCCACTGAAGTGCATGACCAGGTACAGAAGACAAAGTCTGAAGAGCTGATCAATTGAACCAAGGAAGAAATAGAACCAACAAGTGAACCCCCCCATAATGCTGAACAGGGAGAGGTGACAGGAATACTGAAATGCAATGCCAGAAACATCTGTAGAAAGAAGAATCAGAAACACCAATAGTGCAACAGAAGTACAAGAATAAGATAAAGGGTGGTGTCACCGAAACACAACATGGGCTAATGTCATGGAAGGTACGCTCACTTGAAAAAGGTGGATGAGCCTAAAATGGCATAACATCATAACCCCCCATGGCACTTTCTAACAGAGTGCGAGTACAAAAAAAATACAAGGTGCTCGAAATCTCAGATATGTAGAAGTAGGCACTTTATCTTAATGCGTTTACAGAAAATAAAATGCTACAGAAGCATACAATTCTTAGAAGTCAGAAAGAAGAGTGAGCCAGAAGAACAGCAAAAGAGATCCCAGGACCTGTAAAACCCAAGTAATCCGCTAGAGTGCAAAAATAGCCAAACTCAGAGGAGAGATAACCTAGAGTAAAATCTAAAAAAAATACCAATGTAACTAAAAACTACACTGAATCAATTTTTCGACGATATCTGGTTTGGAAAAAATGGAGTCCGGATGAGTCAAATATGGCTCCCGAAAGGCAAAACCAAATATCAGACTTCAACAGCAAAAAATACTATCAAAAAAGTAGAGCCAAAATTTTTAATCACCGTAATTGGAAAGAGCTTGGAAAGAGATTTTTGACGATATAACGAAGTCCAAAAAAGGCCTTTGTATGCTCCAGATAGAGTGAAAAAGGTTATAAGGGCTCAAAAAGCTTCAAAAATCTAGGTTTTAAGCCCCTGGGGCTAAAAAAATGTACCCCTGGGTGCATGGCATGCGCAGGGGGCTAAACTTGAGTGCCCGGTCACCCATATGATTGTCGACACACAGAACAGGGCCCACAGAGCTAAACTTCTGTTGGGTGGCGCTGTGGGCGGTGGAGCCGGGCGGCGGTGCCGAAATTGGGCAGCGCGGAGGTTGCCGGTGCAGGGCGGCTGGGCAAACGACTCCCGGTGGAGCGGTGGTGGGTGGAGGGGCCGTGGAGTGGCGGCACCAGAGGCCGGTGGGGGCCGATGGAGCTAAGCAGGGCAGCGGTAGCTGCGGAAGAGGTGGGTGCCTAGAACAAGGGCCGATGGAGCCACTGTCAGAGGAGCTCGATGCGGTGGCACGGTGGCACCTTTGAAAAATACAAAGTCTGTGCAGTAAAAAAACAAAAAAACCATTAAAAATTAGGTTTTTTTAATTTTTTAAATTTTTTTTGCTTTGGTTTTTGTGTCGTATGACACTGGAAACCAAATTTTTTTTGCCTCAGAGTCCAGTAGTCTGAAATGGATGAATTTAATGTCATTTTTAGTGTTTTGGGGTGCTCTAAGCTCAATGGAAATGTTCGTTTGAGCCCAAAGTGACCATAACCAAAGCCTGCCCCTGAAATACCATAAAAAATACTAAAAAATATCTAAAACCCTCTGTGTTTAGTACGCTTCAACGAAACATGAACAGCGAGTAGCAAGAAAGCTCTGATACCATGTTAGATTAGGCTAAAAGCTAATCTCCTAAGAACACCTGCATGCAAACCTATCACATGGAAGAAGCAAAGTACAGAAGATAAGAGAAAGCTATGGCGACCAAAAAGCCAGAGACATGATATCCATGTTGAAAGAATGAATTTCTATTATCAACAAAAATGAATATAAGACAATCTCCTTAATGAAATGCAAAGCGGTGAATCCTTATAAAAGGATACCGAAACCCTAAAGGTGAAAACCCTAGAGAATAATAAGCTGCCTAAGTTTAACTTAAGCATAGAGTATAATAGACTAATAATTAAATAAATTAATTATTATCTATAATGTGACTACTCTAACACCCCCCCTTAAGTGTAACTTAGGGAGAAGCTAAACAACTAAAGACTAAAAGATGCATGAAAATAGAATGCATGAAAGGAACTATGGGTCTCGGCAACTAGGCCTGATTAGGTACCCAAGTACAAGAAATAAACTAGATGAAGGAAACTAAGCCTCCAATCTAGGTAAAGATGTCCCAGAAAAAGGAACAGGAAAGAGTAAGAAGCATCTCTGAAGCATGTAGCTGTAAACTCTGTCAGAAGAAACTACTGGAACCCCCACTAAAGTGCATGACCAGGTAGAGAAGACAAAGTCTGAAGAGCTAATCAATTGAACCAAGGAAGCAATAGAACCAACAGGTGAACCCCCCCATAATGCTGAACAGGGAGAGGTGACAGGAACACTGAAATGCAATGCCAGAAACATCTGCAGAAAGAAGAATTAGGAACACCAATAGTGCAACACAAGTACAAGCACAAGATAAAGGGTGGTGTCACCGACACACAACATGGGCTAATGCCATGGAAGGTATGCTCATTTGACAAAGGTGGATGAGCCTAAAACAACATAACATCATAACCCCCCATGGCACTTTACAATAGAGTGCAAGTACAAAAAACACAGAAGGTGCTCGAAATCTCAGATATGCAGAAGTAGGCACTTTATCTCAGTGCGTTTACAGAAAATAAAATTCTATAGAAGCATAAAATTCTTAGAAGTTAGAAAGAAGAGTGAGCCAGAACAACAACAAAAGAGATCCCAGGACCTGTAAAACCCAAGTAATCTGCCAGAGTGCAAAAATTTCCAAACTTAGAGGAGAGATAACCTAGAGTAAAATCTAGAAAAAATACCAATGTAACTGAAAACTACACTGAACCAGCTTTTCAACGATATATGGTTTTCCAAAAATAGAGTCTGGATGAGCCAGATATGGCTCCCGAAAGGCAAAACCAAACATCAGACTTCAACAATAATTTTTTTTGTCAAAATAGTAGAGCCAAAATTTTTAATCACCATAATTGGAAAGAGCTTGAAAAGATCTTTCCGACGATATAATGAAGTCCAAAAAAGGTCTCTGTATGCTCTAGATAGAGCAAAAAAGGTGATAAGGGCTCAAAAAACTTCAAAAATCCAGGTTTTAAGCCCCTGGAGCTAAAAAAATGTGCCCCTGGGTGCATGGCACGCACAAGCGGCTGAACTTGAGTGCTCGGTTGCCCATATGATTGCTGGCACACAGATTACGGCACGCACGGCTAAACTTCCGCTGGGCGGCACTGCGAGCGGCGGAGCCGGGCGGTGGTGCCAGAATTGGGCGGTGCGGAGGTTGCCGGAGTGGGGCAGCTAGGCAGACGACTCCCAGCGGAGTGGTGGTGGGCGGAGGGGCCGCAGAGTGACAGGATCAGAGGCTGGTGGGGGCCGATGGAGTTGAGCAGGGCGGTGGCGGCTGCAGAAGAGGTGGGCGCTGGGAACAAGGGCCGGCGGAGCCGCTGTCAGAGGAGCCCGGCATGGTGGCACGGTGGCACCTTTGAAAAATACAAAGCCCGCGCAGTAAAAAAATAAAAAAACCATTAAAAATTAGGTTTTTTAAATTTCTTTTGCCTTGGTTTCCATGTCGTACGACACTGGAAATAAATAAAAAATTGCCTCAGAGTCCAGTAGTCCAAAATGGATGAATTTAATGTTGTTTCTAAGGTTTTGGGGTGCTCTGAGCTCAATGGAAATGTCCATTTGAGCCCAAAGTGACCATAACCAAAGCCTGCCCCTGAAACACCACAAAAAACACTAAAAACATCTAAAACCCTCTATGTTTGGTACGCTTCAATAAAACATAAACAACGAGTAGCAAGCGAGCTCTGATACCATGTTAGATTAGGCTGAAAGCTAATCTCCCAAGAACACCTGCATGCAAACATGTCACATGGAAGAAGCAAAGTACAAAAGATAGGAGAAAGCTATGACAGCCAAAAAGCCAAATACATGATATCCATGTTGAAAGAATGAATTTCTATTATCAACAAAAATGAATACAATACAATCTCCTTAATGAAATGCAAAGCGGTGAATCCTTATAAAAGGATATCGAAACCCTAAAGGTGAAAACCCTAGAGAATATTAAGCTTCCTAAGTTTAACTTAAGCATAGAGTATAATAGACTAATAATTAAATTAATTAATTATTAGCTATAATGTGACTACTCTAACAATGTTTAGATGGAGGGATATCAATTTTGGCACCTTCAATTTTTCTTTGGGACACTGTGCTTCAAGAATCTTCTTAGGAATCCATATGGACTTTATTTTATTATTATTCTTCTGTGGGTCCTTGGAACACATTGTTTCTACAAGAGATTTAGTAACCCACATTGTTTTTGATGTATTTTTTTGCTCAAGGGGTCTTTGTAACCTTTTGGATACTTGTTTTTCTTTTTGGATCATATTTTTCTTTGGTTTTACATGCTGATTAGACTGGACATGTTGATCCTTGACTGCATATGGATTGCTTGACTTATAGACTTTATGTTTGGCATTCAAATTGCTTAAAAGGGGAATGTGATTAATGGATGGATGAGAATTGTATGGAGGCCTTTTGAATTTGTATAAGGTTCTCCAAGATGTGTGACTTTCCTAACCTTTCTTTTGGAAAGTAGAAGTGGATTTTGAACTAGAGGATGGAGGAATATATGGACCTAAGATAAATGGAAACGATGAAAGGGAAGGTATACATTTAGATTTGGATTTTGAAGGGATACCAACATCTTGAGAATGAGAATTCTTGAAGAGTCCATGACCATCAAAATTTTATTTGATATGAAAGGGTTTTAATGTACTTTGTTCATGGAGGTCTAACCCTTTGACTTGATAATGCTTGCTTTGACCAGTAGGATACTTTCTACAATATGTGAGTCCATTTTGAGGTGGATATTATATGAAAGAAACAATAGGATCATGAAGTGGACCAGAATAGATGGAAGTAGAGGAATCCATTTGAAATGTATGGTGTTCATGAACAACTTCCATAAACATTTTGGGATCATGAGGGGGATGAGGAGGAATTATAAGGTCTTGCAATGTAATAGTAGTGACAGGATCATTTGGTAGGATAGGATATTGTGGAGAATATGGAGGATTAGGACATGAAGATTAAGGAATGGTAGGCTCATGGTGGGAATCTAAATGGAGGATGGGATTTTGTGGTGGAAATGAAGGTGAAGGGATACTTTAATCTTAAATTGGAAGAGGACCATCGAAATCCATTTTACGGGTGGTTTTCTCTCAAATAAGAATGGAATCATTTGGAAGAATGGGAAGGATGTCATGATATTGCTTAGTAATAGGAAGTGGAAGGTCAATAAGATTTTGGAAGGGAACTTTTTTCTTGGGATAAATGGGAATAATCATTTATATGATCTACATGGATGGTAGGATCATCATTAGGTTCTAGGGAAATAAGATCATGGCTAAAAATTGGACAGTTTTAGTCATTGTTTGGATCTTGATAATGATTTTCTTTAGGAATTGTTTCTTCATGATTTGCGTCACCTTCTTGACATGGGGTATGTGTTTGGATATGTATGGTGGATTCATAGAAGGGTTCAATATTTTGACATGAGGGAAAAGGACTTTGAATGGGACTCTCTGGAGTAGGTTTGTCTCAAAATGGAACATATGGTGGAATTGGATCCAGGACTTTTGAAGTGCAGAAGAGAATAGTGTCATGAAAGGAATTAACTTGGAAATACACTATGGATAGCCCTTGGGAGGTCTAATCATTAGATATATTATTTGATGTAAATGATAAAGATTAATCTTGTAAAACTTCAGGAGATGAAGGAAATATGAAGGGTTCTTGAGGGACAACTTCTCCATGGGAGGAAGATGTGTCATTGATGTGATTGTTTTGGAATGTGACATTTCTATACATGGGTAGATGATTTTGATCTTATTGAACAATAATATGGTGATTATGAGCTAGTTTTTTACACAAACAATTGAAAGGACTAGATTGGAATTTTTTCTTATTGAGAAGTCTTGTTGGTGATACAACATTGACATTTGTGTGTTGTAAGTTATTTATTGACTGAACATGTAGTAACATAGGTTTCTTATTGATCATCCTTGATTGATGTCCATGGGATGACATATCTTTAATTGTGTTCGATTGGGAAATCCTTGCTAGTTGATTTGAGGAAATCTGATAGAGACTCTCCAAGGTGTGCTAGCACAAACACTATCTAGGACTCTACTTGTCCTAGCCTTCTCAAGATCATAAACTCACTTTTAGGACCTCACAAGTCTTCCATAGTCCTAAGACTTCACTAACTCAACTCTATCAGTTGGTATTCTTGTGCTTCACCTTGAGGGGTAACTATCATTAAGTGTACTTCAACTCTTCACTCCTCCTTGGATGTCTCCAAGTGAAACTTCACCACATTGTCATCATAAATACTGAAGGGGGTGTATTCATCACTAAGATAGCTAATTTTATCCTAAATGACTTAATTATAATAGGGCATTAGGATTTCCCAATTGAATTCAAGATTGACTATGATTTTGGCCTAATTGGTCTACTAGCCCTAAACAGAGTGTTTTTCCCAATTCTTTCCCAAAAATTCCAAATAACCCCAAAAAATAAATTGAAATTTAGATACCCTTTTTCAATACCTTGAATATTTTGGTGGTCTTAGGTTCCTAAGGTAGCCATACAGTGGATTCCTGAAATGTAGGGCTAATTGGGCTATAATTGTGTAGTCCTCTGATTTCTACTTGGAAATATACCTAAATGGATTGAACAATGCCTAATCTCACTAATAGGTGTCTTTAGGACCTCTACCTCTCTAAAACCATTCTTGGTTCTATGCTTCCTCTCTTTCCCCTGCAATTACACTTCAAATGTTCTCTGCCATACACCTAGTCAGGCACACTGATCTCGCCTAGGGTAGGATCTTAAAAATAGAAAGCTTTCTCTTCTGAGCTCCTCCTTCCACACAAAAAAATTCAATGGATTCACTTCCATATTCCTCTATTCTATGATTATTTTCACGGTGGAGAACTATGGGGGAGCCATGAAACCAAAAATAGTCTAAACTACACCAGTAACTATGCTATCTACAAAACAATTTCAAAACCTAATCTAATGAACTCAAATCCACTACACTACTGAAAAAAAAATCTTTAGAACAACTTCTAATACACATATCCAACACTAAATATCACATTTCAATCCATAAAATCACACTTAAACTCAATGCAAGTCGACTGTCTCTGCAAAACCAAAACTTTGAGCTTCTATTCACATTCAAATTCACATTACCTCACTCTCTGCCTTGGGAAATGGGATCCTAGATGACTTAATATGTCTTACCCTTTATTTTAGGCCATTATGGAAACTACCCATAATTATTCTTCAAAAAGAATCCAATTCTGCAATTGTTGTCATGCAACATTAAAAGTTGCTAAAATGTTGTCAAGCAACATTATGACAACTTTTACACCTTTGTGCAAAATTAATGCTAAGGGTCTCTAATTGACCTAGAATGATGTAGAAATATCCTAGGAACTATTTTAAGCATATTTCCATCCTTTCCCAAGCCTTAAATACTTTAAGACCCATTTTCCCATCTTAGGCCTAATCTAGCACTATCCACTAGTAAAGCATTAAACATCTAAGTTGGATTGAGCCTAGTATAACCCACCTAGGATCACACATGAAAGACCTTCTAAGGTCCAAAGGTAGACACTAATGACTTTTCTAAGGTTAATACAAGCCAAAATTTAAACTATCTTGGATATTATCCTAGGTGCTCCTGCACCATCCTCCCCAAATGAAAAGATTTCAATCCATCATTGGATTGAGTAAGTTGGAATCCACTCCCAACTTCTTGAATTCAATATCCTTGATCCAAGTGGCCTCTGCATCCCCTTTCCCATGCCATTTAATCAAATTCTCATAATAAGTTCTATGTATGGTCCTCTTGTAGGCCCTGGAGTCAAGTATCTTCTCTGCCTTCTTAGGTGGTGTAGGGGTTAAATTTAGGTCTTCTACCTCCTTTATGACCTTTGTAAGGCTCTTGTTTGGATCTGGTATTGGTCATTTGTATAAGACCAAATATTCCACATTGAACACAGGAGATAAACCACTATCCTTTGGTAGTTCCACTTTATATGCATTGGTGCCATATTTGGCTAGAATGGTACACGGGCCAATATTTCTCATCTATATCTTATGAGGCACTCCTTTCTACAATCTTTCCTTGTTTAGATGGACCATTACTAGATACCCTACTTGGAATTGGACATCCATTTTTCTTTCATCCACCTTTCTCTTTATCTTCTTTGTATTCTTAGTCAATGTCTTTCTTACTATCTCATGCACTTCTTGCATAGAATGTGCAAAATATTCTGCATAGCCACTACTCTTGGCTCCATCCTTTATTTCTCTAAGGTCAAATATGCCTCTAGGGCATAGTTTATAAACTATTTCTAGTGCAGGATCACCTACTCCTACTCCTGATTCAACAAGAATTCCTATGAAGTCTAGGATTTCACACTAAGGTCTTTAGAGGCCTCTAGTCATGCTTAGGATAAGGGTTAGTCTTTGGATCTCATTGTAAGACCATAGTTCCAAGTTGGCATTTTATGAGCCCTTGGTTTAACTAGTGTTCATTTATGATCCAACACCCTAGTCTTAGGTCTTTATATTCTTTTCTATGTTTGGATCCATTAGGGATCATCAAAATAAGGTTAGGACCAATTTTGGTCATTAGATTTGAAAAATCTGAAAAATTGGCAAAGTTGCTCTAAAAGTTGTCAACAACTTTCAAGCAACTTTCTAAAAGTTGTCAAAAACTTGTAACAACTCTCCCAAATGGATAATTAGTTTAAAAACTCACTTGTAACCATTGGGAGAATCCTACATAAGCCCTCACAAGCGGGTGGTAGGAGAAAATGTGTATTTTGGCATTTAAATCAATAAAAACAACCAACTTTTCCTGTAGATTTCAAGTTTCAAAGCATTGTACGGACAGGTAAGGGTGTCAGGCCATGAACCAATGACCCTAAAGGTTGAAGCATTGAATCAGATTTCCAATGCACTTGGTCTCATAGTCGGATCAATCCTGGTTTGAAAGTTATTGAGTTTTTAGTGACTGTCCCCCAGTTTTTGCTTAAATCCAAGCATAGTGATAGGGTCTGATTTTTCAGGCACATTCCACCATGGGAAATTAATGCCCCTTGGTGGAATACAATTACACTTAATGGCCTTTTATATTATGCAGGTTTGGAGAGTGGAGTTGTAGGGAGTTGAAAATGCCACCATGCCCTAGGTGTATGGCACCATACATGCACCACACTGCGATTTAGGACAGCAGTCATAAAACTCGGTTGGAGATTCACCAAAGTCTGAAAACATGGATTTGGAGTTATTTTACATGCCCCCACTGTTAATTTTTTCTTTGGCATAGGGGAAAGGGTACCTATAGTGCAACTAGAGCCCTAATTAGGCCTCTTGGTCTGGTCCAAATGTTGCAACAACAGTAACCATCACTCCATTCCACCTCTTGGGGTTCAAACATGTTTTGTAAGTCCCAAAAAGACATTATAATCTCTGACCAAACTATCCCATCATTTGGGATTATCTTGCATTATGCTCAATTTTCCTCCTAGGAAGGGCTACAAGCAGATTTCTAGGCTTGTGCAGCGGCATAGTCTTGTGTAGGTTGTTCAATGGTGAAAGAACCATTGGAACTAATAAGATGGGATCCAAAATAGGCCAGGACCTTGTCCATCAGCCACCCCTAGTCTTGGTACTCACTCCTCGGGTCTAAGTAATCTCTTCTTTGTATAGGCCTCTTAGCAAACTTGTTGATCATACCTCTTAGTAATTTGTTGATTATTAGTGTTTGGGACTAAGACAGGCCTAGTGATTAGGTCCCATTGTCTTGTAAGGTTGTGATAGCCTTCACTAAGCCCCAATTGATACTTGTGATAAGTATACCAACACTAGACCTTGCACATTGGGTGTTGAGGAATTCAACTTTCACCAAATTGCTCATTGATTGGAGGCTTCCGCTAACCACTGCTGCATCAATTTCAAAGGGACTCTTACCAGTAGTCATGTTTACAGTATCAATATAGGCTTATTCTACTTGTCCTAGGAGTTGATCCCAAGTCTAACCATACTCCTTTGTAATGCACCTTAATAGGTTTCCAAGGCTTCTATTGGCCACCTCTATTTGGCCATCTATCTAAGGGTGATATGCAGACCCAAAAGACAAATTAGTTCCCAACTTGTGCCACAATGTTTTCCAAAAGTGACTCATAAACTTAGTATCCATGTCAGAGACTATACTCAAAGGTAATCCATGTATCCTCACCACTTCTTTGAAGAATAAATGTGCTATGTGAAAAGAATCATGCAATGTCTTGCATAGGAAAAAATGTGTCATCTTACTAAATCTATCTATAATAACATAAGTGCTATCCATTCCCAGTTTGGTCTTTGGAAATCCCACAACAAAATCCATGCTCAAGCATTCCCATGGTCTACTAGGAATGGGAAGAGGTTGGTAAAGGCTTGCATTGGAAGATGTACCCTTTGCTTTCTGACACACCACACAAATTTCTACATACTTCCTAATGTCCAAATTCATTTTAGGCCAAAAGTAAAACCTTTGCACTAACTCTTGGGTCTTATTGATACCAAAATGCCCACTAAGTGCACCATTGCATTTCTCTTGAATAATATTTTCCCTAATTGACCCTCTAGGAACACATAATTGACTTCCTTTAAACATTAGATCACTTTTCATAGTATATTCAAAGAATTCACTATGGAAATTATTCTTGTACTCTTGACATACCTTATAGATATCTGCAAAGTCTCCATTTTTTGCATATAGGTCTTTGAAACTCTCAATACCCATGCTCTATAGGTGTATCTCTTGTACAGTTAATGTTCTTATGCTTAAGGAATCTGCTACCTTATTCTGTAATCCCTTCTTATGCTTGATGTTTAAAGTGCAGGCCTGCAGGTACTCTACCCACTTCATATGTTTATGACTGAGCTTGTCTTGTGAATTCAGGAAACTAAGTGTCTGATTGTCTGAATAGACCACAAATTCTTTTGGAAGAAATTAGTGCCTCTATTTCCATAGTGCTTGGACTAGAGCATACATCTCTAGGTCATAAGAAGCATACTTCTTCTTAGCATCACTGATCTTTTCACTATGGAAAGCCACTGGTCTTCCCTCTTGTCTCAAAATAGCTCCAATAGCCACATTACTAGCATCACACTCAACTGTACATGACTTCTCAAATATTTGTAAATTGAAAATTGGTTTAGTTGAAATGTTCTTCTTTAACAACTCAAATCCATGGTTAGCTTGCTCATTCCAAACAAACTTAGTTTTGATCCCTCCTTTTATGGTATCTAGCATAGGAGTACAAATAGCACTAAATTTCTTAATGAACTTCCTATAGTATTGGGCTAATCCATGAAAACTTCTCACCTTTGTTACAGTCCTTGGAGTAGGCTAGTTGAGAATGGCTTCCACTTTGCTTGGATCCATATTTATATTGCCTTGGGACAATACAAACCCAAGGTACACCAGCTCCTGCTTCATGAATTCACATTTTTCAAAGTTTATCATCATCTCCTCTTCATGCAACTTCTTGAAAACAATCTGTAGATGTTTGAGATTCTCCTCTTTTCTATTGCTATAGATTAATATATCATCTAGATACACTACCACAAATTTTCCAATGTATTCTTTTAGGACTTCATTCGTGGGTCTCATGAATGTAGATGGGGCATTATATAGCCCAAATGGCATTACAAGCCATTCATACAAACATTCTATGGTTTTAAAGGTTTTCTTTTATTCATCTCCCTCAATGACTCTAATTTTGTGGTATCCACTCTTTAAGTCAATCTTAGTGAAAAATTTGGCTTCTCCTAGACAGTCCATTAGGTCTTCTATCCTAGGGATAGGCAAGCTATACCTAATGGTAATCCTATTTATTTCCCTTGAATCAATACAGAGCCTCCAAGTTCCTCCCTTTTTGGGTGCTAAGAGAGTGGGTATGGAACAAGGACTAATGATTTTCCTAAAGAGACCTTGGATTAGGAGTTCTTGAATTTGTTTGGCAATTTCCTCATTTTGTTGAGGGGTCATTTTATAGGCTGCCTTGTTAGGAAAGGTAGCTCCTGGGATAAAATAAATTTTGTGACTAACAACTCTCTTAGGGGGTAGGGTTGATGGTTTTCCATCACTTACAATGCCTTCATGCTTCTACAACATCTTCTACACTTCCTTAGGCAACTCTATATTCTTGAATACCTTGTCTTCACTTTCTTCCTTTAGCTTCAACACAAGTGCAAATCCTACTCGCTCTCCTTCTTTTAAGGCTTCTATGAACTCCTTTTCACTAACCATAAGAATATTGGGGCCTGATGATTTCATCTCTCCTTCCTCTAACAGTGACTGTATCTTGAAAGTCACACTGTCCTTCTTGAAAGAATAAGAATTCTTTACTCCATTATGCGGCCTCTCTGTCAAATTGTCATGGCCTTCCAAGTAGTAGGTGACATGCATCCATAGGTAGGATGTCACACAACACTTTGTATTTGTATCTCCCAATTGAAAATTCTACCCATGCTTGTTCATTAACAAGGACATGTTGTCCTTTGTTCAACCATGTAACTTTGTATGGGGTATTCTCTTCATCTTTAGTTTTTTGACTGCCTCCTTTGACACTATATTGTTAGTAGACCTTGATTTTATGATGAATCTACAAAATTTTCCCATCATCTTATATTTCACTCTAAACAGTAACCTTATTTAACTAGGTTCCTCTTTAACTGGTTCCTTGATTAATGTCCTCATCATCAAGTTCTCTCTTTCTTTTCACTCTAGGGGTACCTCAGGGTATTTACTTCCACCACTAGACTCCTCTTGAACAAAGTTTACCCTTTTTTCATTTCCTTGGGAAATAGATCCTTTCTCTAGACATCTATATGCAAGGTGTCCCATTTAGTTGCAGTGGTAAAACTTCATAGTTGCAAAGTAAGCACCTCTACCTTGACCACTCTTTCTTCCTCTCCAACTATTGTTAGAGTTGATTCCTCTATTGGAGTTGGCTCTGTTTGAAATTCCTTCTTGCTACTCATTATGTTTGGTCTCTCCTTGAGCCTTTGTCTCAAAATTTCTACCACCATATCCACCTCTCTGTCCTCTATTGTCTCTTCCTTTGCCTCTACATCTAGTGATGCTTGAATATTTCTTCTTCCTTAGCTTCTCTTCTACTTTTACTGCAATTTGGTGGCATTTTTTAATAGTTTCAGGAGTCAAGAGACTCATTTCATCTTGTATAGTCCATTTGAGACCATTAAGGTATCTAGCTACCTTCACCTTCTCATCTTCTGCAACTCAAGACCTCATGAATAGCCTTTGAAACTCTTCAGTATAAGAGTTCACATCCAAGTCTTTCTATCTCATACTTTGTCTCCTTTTATGTAACTAAATCTCATAATCTTCAGGTACATGGGCATCTCTGATTTTTGTTACCATAGTCCTCCATGTGGAAATGGGCTTCTTTCCTTCCTTCTCTCTCTCATCTTGGATAAACTTCCACCAAGTGAGTGAAAACCCCCTAAGTCTTTCCTTAGCTACCTTTACCTTTTTATCTTTTGTTATGCCATCACACTCAAAGTGATTTTCTAGTCCTTCTATCCAATCTAAGACTATCTCTGGTTCCATCTTTCCACTAAAGATAGGAACTCCTTCTAATGCTTTACCACTCAAATCCTTTAGTTATTTCAAGAATGGTTCCTCTGTGAGGATAGGTTCATCTTTAGGGACCTCATCATCTATGGAAATCTCCTTACCTTTCCCTTCAACCTTATCCTTCACTTCTTCAGTCTTTTCTTCCACTTGGTCCACTTTGTGTTTCGATTATGCTAATCTCTCTCTAAGAAATCTATTATCTTCTTCTTGTTCATCTACCTTCTTTGTCAACTCTACATTTTTCACCATTATAGACTCTCCTACTAACTCTACTGGTTTGAACATTCACCACAAGCCAAATCTGATTGGCTCTGATACCAATCTGATAGAGACTCTCCAAGGTGTGCTCGCACAAACACTATATAGGACTCTACTTGTCCTAGCCTTCTCAAGATCCTAAAATCACTTCTAGGACCTCACAATTCTTTTCTTCATTTGCCTAATACTTCACTAACTCAACTCTATGAGTTGGTCTTCTTGTGCTTCACTTTGAGGGGTAACTGTCATTGAGTGTACTTCAACTCTTTACTCTTCCTTGGATGTCTCCAAGTGCAAATTCACCACATTGTCATCATAAGTGCTGAAAGGGGTGTATTCATCATTAATACAACTACTTGTCTCCCGAATGACTCCATTAGAATAGGGCATCAAGGATTTCCCAATTGAGTTCAAGATTGACTATGATTTTGGCCTAATAGGCCTAATTGGTCTACTAGCCCTAAACAGAGTGTTTTTCCTAATTATTTCCCAAAACTTCCAAATAACCCCAAAAATAACTTGACATTTAGATACCCTTTTTCAAGACCTTGAATATTTTGGTGGTCTTCGGTTCCTAAGGCATCCGTACAGTGGATTCATTAAATGTAGGGATAATAGGGCTAATTGGGCTATAATTGTACAGTCCTCTAATTTCTACTTGGAAATCTACCTAAATCGATTGGCCAATGCCTAATCTCACTAATAGGTTTCTGTAGGACCTCTACCTCTCTAAAACCATGCTTGGTTCTATGCTTCCTCTCTTTCCCCTGCAATTACACATTAAATGTTCTATGTCATATACCTAGCCAGGCACACTGATCTTGCCTAGGGAAAGTTCTTAAAAATAGAAAGCTTGCTGTTTTGATCTCCTCCTTCCACACAAAAAACCTTCAATGGCTTCCCTTCCATATTCCTCTGGGTCATGATCATTTGAATGATGGAGAACTATGGGGGAGCCATGAAACCAAAAATAGTCTAAACTACACCAGTAACTATGCTATCTACAAAAAAATTTCAAAACCTAATCTAATGAACTCAAATCCACTACACTACTGAACAAAAAATACTTAGAACAACTTCTACTACACAAATCCAACACTAAATCTCATAGTTCAATCCATAAAATCAAACTTAAACTCAATGCAAGTCTACTGTCTCTACTCACATTACCTCACTCTTTGTCTTGGGAAATGGGATCCTAGATGTCGTAATATGCCTTACCCTTGATTTTATTCCATTATGGAAACTACCCATAATGATGCTTTGAAAAGAATCTAATTCTGCAATGGTTGTCATGCAACATTAAAAGTTGCTAAAATGTTGTCAAGCAACATTGTGACAACTTTTACACCTTTGTGCAAAGTTAATGCTAAGGGTCTCTAATCGACCTAGAATGATGTAGAAACATCCTAGGAAATATTTTAAGTATATTTCTACCCTTTTCCCAAGCCTTAAAGGCTTTAAGACCCATTTTCCCATCTTAGGTCTAATCTAGCACTATCCACTAGTAAAGCATTAAACATCTAGGTTGGATTGAGCCTAGTATAATCCACCTAGGAACACACATGCAAGACCTTATAAGGTCCAAAGGTAAACACTACTGACTTTGATAAGGTTAGTATAAGCCAAAATTTAAACTAGCCTGGAGATTAGCCTAGGAGCTCCTGCACCAAAATTAGAGGATGTTCATTGACATGTGATGTGATCAGAGGCATATAGTCAATAGATTATGGATATAATTCCTCTTTGGTGTATGACTTTGGTTGAATTTTATTTTGAAGATCGCTTAGTTGATTTTGAAGGTCTTGCACTTATTGCATGAGGATATCAGTTTGCAATTGTTTGTGTTCCAACTTGGGGAAACTTTTTGAATAGACAAAAGGTTCTTTGTCATCATAATAGTTGGGTTCTTGTTCTTCTTTGTATGGGGGAAATGTTTGAAGTATGTGTCATCTGGGTTGTTCCTTATTTGAGATCTGATTACTGGTCTCTGACCAAAAGGTTATGGAAGAGACATCTTGCTATTGGTTTGAAGTGTTTGGAGTGTTTTTCAGATTGATATGGTGGGTTTTCCAAGATTGAAGTGTGTCTTTGTAATAAACTCTAATAGAGAAAGATCTATCTCTATGGTCAAGACTATTGATGATGATTTGGACTTATTGGTTCTAAGAACATGGTGTCCTTAATGGAAAACTTTCCAAATCTAAGATTAAAGGTTGTTTGATGACACTTACAAAATAGAATTTAGATTTACTGAACAAAGTAAACAAGCACAACACTCACTTCAATCAATAATCCTAAGAGCTACACATTGAGTGTATGTTCTAGATTTTTTTCATAGGTCTTGCACATAAAAATATTGCAGACAATCTACCTCAGGTCACTTTGGTTCAACATGGCTAAAAAAGGTGGCTTACTACTTAACCGAGTTCTAATAAGGATTATATTCAAAGAGTTTTTATTTACCTCTCTTTCGAGAGCTTCCCACCAATACCAGGGAGGTTTTGCGTAATCCGTGAGGACTACTAGAGGAAGGCTATTACAATGCTCTTTGTCCTTCACCCCATTAAGGATGAAGGTATTTTGTTTTAGAGTGGGTTAGAATACTATGGTTGAAGCAGTTGTATCCCACTTTTGGCCTTCCCTATCACCGTCCTTGTTAAGGAAAGCTTAGGAGGTATGCCCTCTAAGGCTCAAACTAAACTACCTATTGAAAGTAAAGAAATGAAATTTAGAGTAGGACTAGGAGTCTAATTACCCTAAGAAGGGTGAGAGCATATCCCTACTACTTTTAATTTCCAATCACAATATACATGGGGTTAATTAACTATACCTTTAAACTAGGGTAAATTCACCATGTTTGACATTATGATCATCACAAAAGGGAGAGATCATAGGCCTACTGGATTTTTGCATAAGCAGATGAGGTCTTTCCTAATTAGACTAAGTGATTAAAACTTGAAACTACCACAACAAATAAAAAATGCTTGAAATAAAAGGGCTCTTAGTGTGCACCTTGTTTGATGTTTATGCACATTTTTTATATACTTTTACCTGGGCAAATGCTATAGCTCCTTAGCATCCACAACAACTACCATACATGTTAGTCCAACACAAGAATTCCAAGGTGAAGGAAAATTGACACAATTAGAAAATCCAAAATTTACCAAGGATGAGCATACAAATCAATTGAAATTGGAACAAGTGCACCTTGATTTTTTTTAGTTGTTTGACCTAGTCATAAAGATCTAATTTTTAGATATATTTCTGGCCCACAAAAATTGAAACAGACCAGTTTTTAAAGATTTAATTTTTTGGCAATTATGTCTCATCAAAATTAAACACACAAAGAGCAGACACATTTCAATTTTTAAAAGCATTCCAGAAATGTAAACTTTTCATAGAAATTCTTTGATTTGCGCCCAAAATTAAATTTTTATGAAAAAATATTAAAAAAAATTATAAATCGCACAAAATTAATCAAAAAAATATGATTTTTGGGTTGTAGGCTCCTGATACCATCTCCAACCAGCACTAAAAAATTCATAGAGAAATTCTAAGCATTTTAGGAGATATGACCAAGTCTTTGAAAACTTGCATGCAACAACAAATCAACAAAGAAAACCTGCATGCAAATATAGAAGACAAATTTATCAGATTTTTAGCATGTTCACGTTAGGTTCACCAAAATGTATGTAGGGGAAATTTGTAAGACTCGGGAAAGAGATATTAGTAGTACTAAAATCAATCAAAACAACTACTAAATAAAAATCCTCTAGAACAACAGAAATATAGACATGACAATCAGAAACTAAAATATGAAATTAATCAAACCATTCTCAATGTATGCCTAAAATATTATGTTGCTTGTCTGCACTCCTATTGAAGTGGCACTCAGAGTTGATTCTGGAAGCACTTGGACTCAGGAGATTCGAGAAAACTGAAAAATGATCTTGTTTTCTTAATAACAATTATCTTATGCAGGTTCAATTCAAGCAATCAAGCAATCCATTATCATTTTCAGTTTTCTCAAAACTCTTGAGTCCAAGTGTTGTCTTAATCAACTTTGAGTGCCACTTCAACAAAAGTGTAGAGAAGAAACAGAAGATTTTAGGCATACATTCAGAATGGTTTGACTAATTTCATATTTTAGTTTCTTATTGTCATGTCTATATTTTTGTTGTTCTGTAAGATTTTTATTTAGTAGTTGTTTTGATTGATTTCAGTACTACTAATCTCTCTTTGTTGAGTCTAACAAATTTCCCCTACATACACTTTTAAGGGTTCACCAAATGTATGTAAGGAAAACTTGTAAGACTCGGGAAAGAGAGAGTACTAGTATTGTAATCAGTCAAAACAACTACTAAATAAAAAACCCTACAAAACAATAGAAATTAATCAGAAACTAAAATATGAAATTAATCAAACCATTTTGAATGTATGCCTAAACTCTTCTATTTCTTCTTTGCACTCTTTTTGAAGTGTCACTCGGAGTTGATTATGGCAACACTTGTACTTAAAAGATTTGAGAAAACTGAAAAATGGTAATGAATTGCTTGATTGCTTGAATTGAACTTGCATAAGATAATTGCTATTAAGAAAATAGGATCCTTCATTTGGGGTTGAAGGGGATTTTTATAGATTTCAGAATTGAATGGATGGTTGAGATCAAAAGCAGAGATTTATTTTGGACAGACAAGATTCAATAAAGTTGCTTGAAAACTCGATAAAACATATTGCTTTATTCGAGAAGTGGCTGAAATTGAAGACTTGATTAGCATGAAATAATTAAAAATTTATTTAATTATGTGCAAGAGAGAAGATAATAAATAAAACAAATATTTTATTTATTTTAGAGGAGGTTTTCTTCAAAAAGTGAATTAAATAAATTTAAAAAACTTATTTAATTGGATAAGATTTTAGAGAAATAAATAAAATAAACATTTTATTTATTTTTAGGAGAGAATTGTTTTCTTTGAAAAATAATTAATTAATTAAATTAAAGAATTCATTTAATTATAGAAGACTTAGTTAACTAATTAAATAATTATGAGAGAAAATGGAAGAAAGCCTTTAATTAAATAATACATATTTTTTAATTAAAGTGGAGGAAATTGATTAATTAAATAATAAAATTATATAAGTAATATTACAAAAAAATTATATGATTAAATGATTAAAAATTATTTAATTATGTGAAGGGAGGGAAATGTTAATTTTTTGAATTCAACGCTAATTAATTAAATAATAAGGATTATTTAATCAATTAAGAAGAAAGTTTGTTGCTTGCAGACATTGGACAATTTTAGGTGTCTATAGTTCTAAATAGTGTGATGTAGAATACTTGGGTATTGGAATGGGTCTTAGGTCAGTAAGTGCTCCAAAATAGTCAAACTATACACTAGAATCATGCATCTAACATATAGATGTTAACTGACATAAAATAAAAGGGGCAAAGTGTAAGTTATGCACTTTTTCTCCTATGAGATTATTATAATTTATATTCAAATAAAGGGGTTAAATATTAAGTCAATGATGCTTTCTTAAATTTTATTATTATCTTTATGCAATGGTAAAAATTGAATGCCAAATGCCCTTTTCCCTTATATTTTAGACCTATGACAACCAATTTGTCATTAATATCATCAACTAGTGTTTAAAATAGTATTTTTTACATCCAAGTTAGCAAATGAGACATCAACTCCTAATGCTAGGGCAGTATATTTAAAGAGTATCTCTATATAGAAAATTATCTAGTACTTATTAACGAGAACTATGAGAATACATCTAGAGTTTGAATTACAAGTAGACAAAATAATCCACATCATTATCATGCCAATTTAGAATTATTGCATCTTTGCATATTTTCCTTGATTTTTTAACGTCATCATAAATTTGCTCCACTTGTGATAACACAATGAAGACATGACCCTTACAATTTGATAGATTATACAAAAATGTTTGTAAACATTGACTATTTTTTTAAAATCTATATGTCATTGAACGTTATTTAAAACAAGTTTCTAGACTATAAGGATTTATCAAATAATCTTTATGATCTATAAGGTTATATCTACATATAAAGTTCAAGTCTCCACACATAAATATAAACCTAATAAGTAAAGGACATATTCATAAATATAAACCTAATAAGTAAAGGACATATTCATGGATCAATAAATAAAATAAAATTCTAGAACCTTAGTGAATGCATTACAAACACCTAGATAAAGACTCTTGCAAGAAAATCATTCTTAAGTTTCCTTGTAATTAAAAAAATTAACTATCATTTAACTACCGTAAATTTCAAGTATCAATCCAAAGTCATTTAGTATAGGTTAATTATTGGTATTTACTTGTATTTATTTAATCATTCTAGAGCATTTTACATAGATGTGTTTTTACCTCCACATTTTTAGTGAATCTAGAACTCTTACATGACCTAAGGATTTAACCTGAGGTTATCCAAATCAAACCCTTCTAATTATATATTTTTATCATATGAAATTGGTTAGGATTTGAACTAATCTATGTGTGTGTCTACTTATCATACCTTTGATAGGGTGTGAGCATACACATCGGTATATAAAATTAATCCCACCAAACCACCCTAGGACATTTCATCATTATCTATCCTCATAGGTCATGTTATCTTATTTAAATATTTGACATATTTATATCTTTTATGGATAATGAGCCTATTCTCCTTAATGCACTTGTGGCTCCTTTTTAGGAGTAATCCCTTGCCAAGGAACCCTAAAAACATAGGGTAAAACATGCATAAGATTACACATAATTTTTTTTTTAAATAATTACAGTAATAATAATTAACATACAAAAGTGTTGAACTCAGTAATGAGGTTAAATCAATCGCTCACTTCATGACCTTGTATTAGCATAAGTCTAAACGACCTCTAAGAGCTCCATGACTCTTAATTTTGCAACTAAAATTGGACCAATCATCCCTTGATTCACCACAAGAGCTTGGATTGGATCTAAAAAACCAGATTCAAATTTGAGTCGATCAAGGACATGAGGCTAGACAAGGAGATGTCTAATTCAATCTTTGATGCATAATTAACCAAATATAGGTTCATTTTAAAAAACCATTAGAAGTGTTCCTATGATACCACTATCATGAAACTAGTTCATTGACCTTTAGAGATTACCATGAGGACTAAACTAAAAATAAGGTACATAAATGGGTATAAACACCCTACATCCACAAACATGTCAAATTTCATATCTCTTAGAGTAAACTAGGTGCAGATGTCAAAGGAAAACTGCATGTGCTAATGGACAGATGCATATGTTAAAGGCTAGGCATAGACACTGAAAATACCTTGCACTAAAGTGCAATCCTAGCCACTAATCTACAAGAAAGACTTAGTCCATGTGGAAAAGTCTCAATCTAGTTACTCGCATGTGTTGATTTCCAGCCACATGTGTTGAATAGCGCAGACTTGATAGATAACCTCATGTGTTGATTCACCATTCTCGGCTATAAAACTTAGTAAAACCTATGAATAGTTATGCCTACTAAAATATAAGGTTAAAATATATCATTTCCGACATTAGGGAGTAAAAATACATAATCTAATATTAGAGTACTCATTTTGATTACATCAAATCCAAGTACAACTGAGAAAGAAAGATAAGTACAAGAAGAGAAATAATGAATTAGCCCCCAAATCCAATCTTGAACCTATACACTAGTCCTCAACAATGATTTGTCATGCCACCCAACCACATTGTACCCATAGGTCCACCCCATCATGCTTGTGGAGATAGTTATGCGATCCAAATAAAGATGCAATCTTATACACAATGGGGAAGTATTCTTAGACACACATACACCACCATACAATGAACATAAATGAAATATAAATGCAAAGGGTTGACTCCAAGTCATAAAAATATTTTTCCACTATGCAAGTCTAACATAGGTGCTAGTTTCTAAAGTGCAAAGGAGGGGATGTCATTGTATGTGTTGATACAAACACACCATACAAAACCAAACAATCTCTCATATGGATCAGAATGATGAATATGCAAAAAATAGTACCACATGTATGAGAAAACCACTCTAGATAAGAACTTGCACCTACATGTACAAGTACTCCTTTGCAAGTCACCCATGACCTTGTGATAGCATTCAAGGCATGCTTGAGGGATTGTATTATCTTATTAGTATTTTACCCCGAGCTCATTAATTATTTATCACTTGATTAAGACTTCCCACTGTTATTTCTTGTGTTCCTCTTACAAACCATGTGCATGTTGGAAGCCACTCTGTAGTCTCACTCTAGGACCCAGCCCTAGGCTTGTGCCAAACCAAATGCGAAAACATCTAATACAAAAAGTGCCTTAAGAACATCAAATTTATCACTTTTAAAATAAATTTCTCTAATCATATCCATGGAAATACTCAATTAGCCTCAAGCCAAGAGAAAAGATCCCAAATAATCCCACAATGCAATTTCATAAACAATTCCAAGATTTCATCTCACGATATCACAACTATCTCTTTTTTACAAAGACAATGACAAACATGCACATAACACACTCAATTGGCCTCAGACTAAGAGTATGGATTCCAATACGATCCCATAATAAAATTTTCATTATCATTATTCCACGTCACAATTTTAGTTTCAAACTATAAAAATTCAATTTCCTAGTAAATCAAAAACTTGGCCAAAATCAGTCATGGAGGCCACCACCATTGATGGACTTCTAAAAAACTCAAAAATTTAAATTTCAAAGATTGAAATTCTTGGAAACCCCATTGGTTCCCACATTCACAATAGCACATAAATGCAATAAAATCCACATTTCATCCACACAAATATTTGAGTAGCATAATGCCATAAAAATCTACATTTTCAAATTACAAACATGGAAACCCCCAAAAATACCTCAATTCAAAATCTACAAAGTGGAAACATGCTTGCAATCATCCAAAAATCCCTTTTGTAACTTAAAAACATCAATTTAAATAAGAATCAAAAGAGGAATCAAGATTCCTACCTCAAATTTTGAGAAAAAACTCAAGTTGGAAAAGAATTCCAACTCATAACATAAGAATGCAAGATCCAAACAACCGGTAGCAATTGCCCAAATAATTTTTCAAAGATAATACCCACAAAATTCCTGTCATTCAATCTCCTAATCCACGTAAATCAAATTCCCAAGAAAGATGGTTTTTGAGTAAAAGAGAAGAATGGAAAATACCAAGTGTTAAAAATGAACTCCATTTTCAAATAAAAAAGGCACTTTTTGAAAATAATATTAAATTCAACTTCAACAAAATATCAAATAAAATCCCAAAATTCCCATGATAAATAACTCATCTAGAACTCATTAAATTAGATATACATACAACATATTTATTAGTAAATATTATGTTTTAAACTATTTTAAATATCCTTTAATTCGGTTACTTAACAATGACTATTCACTAATGACCAACTATGCACATAAACTTGGTACTTGTCTTTCACAATTATACAAGAGGGTAACTAGGCATTACATAAATGATAACTACAGGTATAAACCTAGGAAACATAAGGATATAATCCAAATTAGGAATGATAAATAGGCTAGGTAGTATGTATGGCCAATAGGAATGTCTCTTATAACCACAGTCAGGGATGTGGGCACTCTTAGACCTGTGAAGCTAGGTGGATTCATTTCTCAGTATATGTTAGTACTAAAATATTTACACTTCTAGTGTACTTACTCGTACATGTATAAAATAGCCAAATCACACACACACATAAACATATTCAAAATAATCAAGGAAGGGAATTTTAACATCTTATGCATTCTCATATATTTGAATGATCTACAATATCATCCCTTTCACAACTAATCATCGTTTAAAACACATATATAATGATCTAATAAAATTAAATGCATTAAATATTATTTCACTGCAACAATGAGCATATAAAAATTCTCAAACCAGACCAATAACAAAACATGATCAACAACACTATATCTCGTCAAATCATCATAACACTGTCAATGTTTCATCATGAAACCACATCAAACTTAGTATAACCAAAATATCCTCATAATATAATCCAAACATCATCATATAACATCATGTCACAACATTATAGATTCATAATACATATATGATCATCACTAAAATCATAAGTATAAACTATTATCCACATCTGCGATGATATCAACATGATCAAAATAATATAACTATAATTGGGTGCATCTCATGAATGAAAATACAAAAGAATAATATATGGAAATTCACAAAATAAATCATAACAAAGTCTAACTCAGATCAAAATAAGTAATGATAGAATGCAAACATATGAGGCATTGCATCCTCCCCCGAGGACTAGGCTTAATCTTGGAAGCCTACAAAAAGATAGGGGCATTCCTCCCTAAACCACGAATCCTCCTAAGTAGCTAAAGTATTATAATTTTTCTCCCATTTGACCCTTTTTGGCTCTATTTATTGACCCATAAAGGCCATCCTTTAATATTTAATAATACAAATGAGCTCCAAAGAAAGCTACATGTCCTCTACCCGTAATATACCACAATCCAAAACATGGGTCACATCAAGAATATATTGTTTAAGCACTGAAACATGGGAGACAACGTGGATGAAAGATAATATAGTTGGAAACAAAAAGTGGTAGGAAATAGGACCAATCCTCCTAAGGATCTCAAAAGGTACAAAAAAATATGGTGTTAAATTAGAGCCATTCCTATAATAGATGGGGCTCTTCATCAACCAAACTCTCAAAAATACATGATCACCTACTAAGAAGTGAGTATCTAATCTATGGGCATAGACACACTTATTCTATTTATCCTAAGATAGAACCAAATGAGCTCCAATCATAACAACCTACTTTTATAAATCTTTAAGCATCTCTAGACCCAAACACAAAGTGGTACTCTAAATGATCCAACTCAAATGTGTAGGACATGGGTGACCATAAAAAGCATAAAAAGGAGATGTGACAAGAGAAATATGGTATCCATTAGTATAAGAAAACTCTACTAGGTATAAATATTCCTCCCACTAGAACTATCGATCCATGATGTACATATGAAGTATATCCTCAAGCACCTAATTTACTCACTTCATCTAACCATCAGTCTTAGAGTGGTGTGCCAAACTAAAATTAAGTTGAACACCCAAAACATGTTTTAATGATGTCCACATGGATGATGTAAATATTCGGTACCAATTTGGAATGATCTCATGCGATATCCCATGCAATTATACTATATCCTCTAAAAACACACATGATATAGATGCAACCATATACGAGGGCCTAATAGGGGAAAAATGAGCCACCTTGGACAACATGTCTAACATAACCATAATACCATTATGCCAACACAATGACATAGGTAGCCCAACAATAAAATTAGAGATATCATATCCCACTTCCACTCGGGAATGGAATGTGCCTACAAGAGACATGTCAAATGTTAATTCTATGCCTCCACCCTCTAACACTCAAGACACATAGCCACAAAATTGGTAACATAATTCATCATCCTACCCTAGGATTAAAATGTTTAAGGTCAGTGTGCATCTTCTTGATTCCTAGATGTATTGAATAAGGAGCACAATGTCCCTCTGATAATACCAAAGAATAAATATCACCTTAAAATAACACATAAATATGACCGAGGTGCTACAAAATCCCATCTAGATCCAAAAAATATTTTTCAAAACAGCCCTCAAAGGCTCCCCTAGACTTTATCTCCACTCACGCCTCCTCGTACCAAGTATCACTAGGAAGTGCATCAAAATTAAAATTCTAAAAATCCACACCAATGGTTAACACTAAGATCTCATGTATTCTATTCAAGGCATCTATGATAAAATTCTTCTTTCCCTTGCTTTAACAAACATTAAAACAATACTTAGAAAGGAACTCCGTCCAATGTCATTATTATGCATTAAGGTTTGGATGAGTAAAGATATACTACAAATTGAAAATATCATTACGCAACTTAAATCAATTGCATAAAATAAAATTCCTCCAATTCACAAGCACATGACTATTTATTCTAGATCCAAATTATGGTTGGGGCATTTAAAATCATGATAATTAATCGTATAGGACTCATATGAAATTAATCATCCCTCCTACAAGATAATTTCCCCTGCACCCTCTAACAATGTATCAATGCGCACTAAAAACTTGATGACAAAATTTTTTTCCATTAGTATGCATTGAGAAAACAAGTTGTTTAAACCATCGGTTACACTACACCGAAAGTCAGGTTTTCAGTTCAAACTGAAATTGCTAAGCAAGGAGAAAAATGACAACACAGTTTTGCAGTGTAAACTGAAAGTTCAACCCGAAGATGATACAGTGGAACCTGACAGGAGTAAACTGATAGTGGAACCTGATGAGTAGCATACAGTGCAAATTGAGAGAACATAAACAAAGGAACCCGACAGGCAGTTCAACCAAGCAACATTGAGAGACAGTCAAACTAATTTTAGAGAAAACTGAGCATCAGACACCGAAAGTCAGTTACATCCCAGAAAAAGTGGATCTGATTTCCACGTCAGATAAAACAAATATATTCTATTTATAGAGTCTTGATTTGTTTTAAAACCATTACTTAAGGGACAAGAAACATTATTGTAATTGTTTTAATCAGTTTAACAGATTAAGAACATGCAGACTTGGAGATCAAGCTCAAGTTGTAAACCTTTGATCATAGAGTTAGTTTTGTTATACATGAAAATTAATTAGGTCAATCTATCTTATAAATAGATGTTGTAATCATCCATTATGATGGATGAGAGGATGAATGTACCCAATGATCACATCTATGGATCAGACTGAGAGTTTCAAGAAGTAGAACAACAAAAGTTGAATTTGGTTATCAAGAACCAAGAACAAAGGCTACCGAGCAACAGAGGTATTAATCAATCACATTAGGTGATACATTTATACATGTGATTTGTAATGGATCTTTAATTAGCAATTTTTAGATTTCATACACTCAGTTCAATGAGTATTTTTGTCTGCATTCTAACAAGTGTATCAAATAGAAGAAATCCTTTCAAGGAAGGTGGATTTAACAATCCTATTATAAATCTCTTAACTGAGTGCACACTAAATAGTGTTATTAAATATCTTAACAAAGTAGACCTTAACCAGTCTCCACATAATACTCCTAACATGGTATATCATCAAAAGTGATCAAATTATAACCCTTAACCGGCCCCTTCCATCTGCAGATAGTGAAGATTTTGTGGGTGCCATCCCCGTCCAAGTTTTTACCTTCTAACATGGGTTTTCTGCATTACCATATCTTGTGTTATGAGTCAATTACTTTCATGAATGTTTCTACAAATGTTTACATGTTTTTTAAATTTTAAAGAATTGATATATCTTACACAAAGATAGTATAGAACAGATGGTTGGTTATACAATTGATTACACAATGGATAAAGGTTAAAATAGATAAAAGTTTTAGAGGTACTGATTCACCCCTCCCCTCTCAGCACTCACTTCCCATTATTTCCAACAATTGGTATCAGAGCTAGAACTCTTAATTAGAAAGCTTAAAGACTTAAGAGAAAAGATCATACAATGGAGAAGTACAGACTTGACAAGAGTATTGAGAATCAGAAGCTAGAAATTCAGATCTTCTATGAGCAGTATAAAGAAGCTAGAATCAAAATGAGACAGTTGTTAGATGAAAGAAAGATTATGGCATCTCACTATAATGAAACATACTACCATGAAGAGGAGATACCAGATCTATTTGAGTCTTCAGGATCAACAACTAGCAAAGCATCAGATACATCAAATGAAAGCATCACAATCTTAAATGAAATAAATCAACATCTAGTTGGAAAAGTGAAATCTTTGCAAATCAGTCAAGAGACACAGATGGTAAGAATGATTGATGTCATGAACAATGCTAGACAACCTGAGCAAGAAAGAACACTAGCTATTGATGATAGAAGGAAGATTACTGAAAAGCTACAACAAAAAGAGTCATAAATACAAAGACATACAGAACATCACCATGAGATCACAAATCAGATTATTCTTATGAGTCAAGTGGAAAATAGAATGAATATAGAACTCATTGAAAGAATAGAAGCTATCGATGAGCTAAGGGAAGAAAATGAAAATATGAAACAAGAAATAAGAATTCAACAACAACATAATGAGATAATCAAGAGAGTTGAAGAAGGCAATACAAGAATGGATGATTTTCTTGATGGACAAAGGAGAGCCAACAACAACACCAGATTAGGCTATACCGAGAAGAGAGAATCACCTAATCAAGCTAATCCAAAGAATGTATATGAAAATCCAAGACCAAGAAAGCTGACATGCAATCACTGTGGAAATCAAGGCCACACATCAAATGTTTGCAAGAGAAAAATGAAAGGTATTCCTAAATCTACATCTTCATTCATTGGAATTTTTTATAAATATAACAAGAAAGGACACAAGTTCTTTCAAGTAGCAGGATGAACAATATTGCATCTGGAGCAGTGGATACAACCTACAAGATTGTCAAGAAGGGAATTCAATTGGATCTGTAAGAACTTCTACTCAAGCAGCTAGAAGAGAACTTAAAGACAATAAGAAATGCAAAATCAAATTCATGTAAGTTTGGTACACTTATCATGTGCATATTCTTCTACTTCTAAGAATATTTCCCATCTATCAGAAATGTGCAATGGAACACAACAAGACCAGTGACCATACATATTAATGAGTTTATAAAATCACTAGGAGATAATTTTGAGTCAGTAATGAATGAATACTTTTCTGGATTCAAGGAGAGAATGTAGAAGAGAGTAAGGATCCCCGAACAGTTAATTTAAAAATTCAAGACTGATATATGTTTCATGGTAGACACTAACTTCAGATACATCAAGCCAATTGTACTAAGAATAGCATGGATATCTCCACTTGACTATGAGGTGAACATAGATCAAGCATCTAATGCAATTGATGCATTAATAAATGAGCCATTAGATAAAACACAACCCAAGTTTGGAACTTATGAAGAAGCCAAAGAAAGAATCAAAATTGGCTTGGTTGTAAAGAAGATTGATAGGAAGAAAGACAAGATGGTCAATAAATTGAAGAAAAGGTTGTTGGTTACAGAAGAAGAAACCAAAAAGACAAAAGAAATTGAGGGACAGTCACCCGTCAGTGAAGCTGAGAAGGAGAGTGACTCAGAGTTGACAAAGTTAGATACACCATTACCTCCACCAGCTAAGAAGCCAAGGAATACAACTACTACAAGGACAAGGAGTCAAACAGCCAAGTACACAAGTCCTTCACCTATAAAGAAAGGTCAAGTAAGGACATGAAAGAGGAAGTCCTGCTAAAAGAAGAAAGTTCATCAGAACTAAGGAGGACATAGAGGACACCAAACAAGGTGAATCTATTCAAAAGGAAAAGGATAAAATTCCTGAAACTATTGATGAAGTATGTGATTCCATTATTAAATTAGGAACAGTCAATGATAGAAAGATCAAGAAATGACTAACATTGGATCCCATGGATCAAAATGAAATTGAGGAGGCAATTATAAAAATGATGTGAAAATTCAAATACCTGCCAATATAGTTGGTAGATAAAATGCCAAAAGAACTTCAAGATAGGTTATCAGCAAGATGGACATTTTCCTTGCACTCTGAGAAAGATATTATGGAAAGAGCCCTAGTATCTGTCATGCCTCCCAAATCTAAAATGGAGGAAATTAAAGAGATGATGAAAATTCATTCCAAAAGTTTCTCACCAAAGTTGAGAGCTTACCAAGTGCTTCAAGGACATCTACTAGAGCTAGACAGAAAGAGTGAGCCCAAATGGAGAAAGATACTTGATATTCTTAAAAAGGATACAAGTCTCGAGCCCCAAATTGCTCTTACCAAAACTCAACAGACCAAGGATGATCAGGCTACACAGAGCACCAAACCAATCACTATCACTAATGTAGAATTGGACAAAGAAGGATTGGACACTACAGGAAACAAGAATATGGATGTTGTAGATGAGACATGGTCAAACAATACAGTGGATAATATTTTTATTGACATCACCGATGACCCTTCAAATTAAATTCAGAAAGATGAAGATGTCACTGTTGTCAAGGACCAAACTGACAAATAGGACACTACAGTTGATGTTGCAATCAATATAATCTCACAGAAGGAGATTACCCCCGAGCTTGATGCAAGCATACCCAAGGATAAGGGTAATGATGAGAAAAAAGATACATCTGAAGAAAAGAAGGACACAACCGATGAACAGAATATCATTGATGGAGAACAAAAAGATGGAGATACCATCGAGAAAGATGCACATATGAAAGATGTTGATGAAGTGCACAAAGAGAAAGATGAGCAAGAAAAGATAGTTGATACCACGCCAAAAGAAACCAAAGGCAAAGCTGCAAAAACACAAAAGGTTGATAAGGAGACATCCTTAGACAACTGACAGGAAAACACTGAGCAGCAGGAGAAATGTACAACACCTCAAAATCCATCAAGTAGCACATCAGACCAAGAAGAGAAGCTGGCTATGCTTCTGCATACAGGTGGATCACAAAAGAAGAATAAGAAAATAAAGAAGAAAAAGTTGGAATTCACACTAGATGAGATCATAGAAATACCAAAATGTGACCCAACTACATTAGATTTTGAATCTCTCCAAGAATATGGAGAAATCTGTCAAAGGAAAGCTTTGCAAGAAAAGCTTAAGAAGCAGCACCGAGATTCATTGGTACTGGAGAACACAAGGGACATCTTGAGCCAGATAGTTCCCAAAATAGATGTTGATCACAATGCCCCCATTCTAGATCAACTTGTCATCCTCACTGAAGCCATCACAACATAGAATGTAGATGCAAAAAAGGCAATTGAGGAGCGAGCAGAACAGAAGTTTCAATACAAATTGATAGAAAAGATTAGCCAAGAAGTAGCAGAGAATAAGGTAAAGCTTTCAGAGTTATTAGATGAATTAGATCCAATCATAACTGAAGTTGTTTCCTTAAAACAAAAGCTATACACTTTAGAAGAATTTACTAAGGATAACAATGACAAGATTGCAAAGATCAAATCTGATCTAACTGCAAGTGCACAAAGTCTAACCACAGATGGAAATGCAATAAAATTGCATTATGAGAAGATCATAGAGATCAAATGGTTAAGATAAGAACTTTGGGAAGAAGAGTCACAATTCAGAGAGGAGGTTACTTAGATACAGACTCTACTTTTACCAAACCTCGCACTTCTGCAAACACACCTAAGTTAAGCAAGGCAACTTATTTCCACCCTTGAGATGTCTGTAGCAGACCACATCTACGACATGCATGCATGAATCACATTAGAGCATATGGCTCTTGAATATCTCAAGGAGAAATGGGAGAAGATGATGGAGGAAATGAAGTCCTCTCACTCTCATATTTTTGATAAGCTATAGGTATACACCTTTTCCCTTACTATCAAAAAAGGGGGAAAAGTAAATTGATATGTACAAAAAGAAAAAAGGGGGAAAAGGAAAAAGAAAAGGATAATATAGAACAAAGGGAAAATAAAGAGATAGCATAAAGACATAGTTTACATACACATATACTATACTATACCAGCATATGCATAGGGGGAGTCATAAAATGACTAAGGTATATACATGGTGTTCATACTATAAACTTTTAAGTATTCTGCACATATCAGTTTTTGATACTAATGTCAAAGGGGGAGATTGATGACATAAAGTTTTGCCATTAGTATGCATTGAGAAAATAAGTTGTTTAAACCATCGGTTACACTTTATCGAAAGTCAGGTTTTTATTTTAAACCAAAATTGCTAAGCAAGGAGAAAACCGACGACAGTTTTGCAGTGTAAATCGAAAGTGCAACCCGAAGATAATACAGTGGAACCTGACAGGAGTAAACCGACAGTGGAACCCGATGAGAAGAATATAGTGCAAACCAAGAGAACAAAAATAGAGGAAACTAAAAGATAGTTCAACCAAGGAACACCGAAAGATAGTGAAATTGATTTCAGAGCAAACCGAGCATCACACACCGAAAGTCAGTTACATCCCAGAAAAAGTGGATATGATTTCTACGTCAGATAAAACAAATATATTCTATTTATAGAGTCTTGATTATTTTTCTAAAACCATTGCTTAAGGGACAAGAAACATTATTGTAATTATTTTAATCAGTCTAACTGATGAAGAACATGCAGACTAGGAGATCAAGGTCAAGTTGTAAACCTTTGATCATAGAGTTAGTTTTTTTATACATGAAACTTAATTAGGTCAATCTATCTTATAAATAGATGTTGTAAGATTCATTCATTATGATGGATGTGAGGATGAATGTAGCCAATGAGAACATCTATGGATCAGACTGAGAGTTTCCAGAAGTAGAAAAATAAAAGTTGAATTTGGTTATCAAGAACCAAGAATAGAGGATACCGAGAAATAGAGGTATTAATCAATCACATTAGGTGATACATTTATACATGTGATTTGTAATGGATATGTAATCAAAAATTGTTAGATTGCATACACTCGGGTCAATGAGTATTTTTGTTTGCATTCTAATAAATGTAGAAAATAGAAGAAATCCTTTCAAGGAAGGTGGATTTAACAATCCTATTGTAAATCTCTTAACCGAGTGCACACTAAACAGTGTTGCTAAAGCTCTTAATAGAGTAGACCTTAACCAGTCTCCCCATAATACTCCTAACATGGTAGATCATTAGAAGTGATCAAATTGTAAGCCTTAACTGGCCCCTTCCAATCTAGAGATAGTGAAGATTTTGTGGGTGTCATCCCCACCGCAGTTTTTACCTTCTAACATGGGTTTTCTATGTTACCATATCTTGTGTTATGAGTTAATTACTTTCATGAATGTTTCTATGAATGTTTACATGTTTGTTAAATTTTAAAGAATTGATATATCTTACACAAAGATAGTATAGAACAGATGGTTGGTTATACAATTGATTACAAAATTGATGAAGGTTAAAAGAGATAAAAAATTTAGAGGTACTAATTCACCCCTCCCCTCTCAGTACTCACTTCCCATTATTTCCAAAAAAACTCTCTTGTAGGATCTAGCTTTGCCAAGATAGGTGCACTAGTCAAATAGTCCTTAAGATCCTAAAAATATGTCATGTGTCACTTTCACCACATAAAATTATTCCCTCTCCTTTGAAGAGAAGTGACGAGGTGTTCCAAATGAAAAAAAAATCTCTCATAAATCGACTGTAATAACCCACCAATCATGTGAAACAATAAAACCTCTAAAAAATTAGTTTGTATTGGTCAATTTATATAAGCTTGGATATTGGAGGGATACACTAAAATATCCTCTCCTATGATAATATAACCCAAATACCTCACCTCAGTCTTTAATAAATCACACTTGTCCATATTTCCATAAAGTTGATGGTCGTGAAGACACTACAAAGCCTGATGCAAGTCCCTCATGTTCCTACACTATCCTTGAATACAATAAAATATAATCTATAAATACAAGGAAATGTCAGTTAAGGTAGGTCCAAAACACTTCATTCATCAATCTTATGGGCATCAATGGCACATTCATCAACCCAAAAGGGACAACTATAAACTCATAATGTTCGTAATGGGTATGGAATGATGTTCAATGAATATTAGCCATTAATATTTGAAAAGGGATATTAGTTCTTCATCGTCACCTTATTCAACTATCGGTAACCAATGAAAATGTAAATATATTCATTCTTCTTATTAATGAAGATGATTGGTTCTCTCCAATAGAAAATACTAGGATGAATGTGTTGCATAGGAAAAAATTCCTCCAAGTGAAAATGAAGCTCACTTAGCTGCTAAGCAGTCATATGGTATGGTTCCCTAGAAAAGGGATTGGTTCCAAGAATGAGATCAATGAAAAATTATATCTCACACATAGGCATTTTGCATAGGATCTCACTTGAGAACACATCTTAAAACTCACAAAGAAGTGGGTGATCATAAAGAGATAAACCTTGATTGTCACCCTCATATATGTCACTCACTAAGACCTCAAAAAACTAGCATCCTTGTTACAAAAAAAATTTTCGATACATAGTTGATATCATGAAAATAAAAATGGGTATTTGTACCCCTACTAACCCTACTCACTCCACTAAGTCATCCAAATACTAAACTATCTTGTGGTATCAATAGATTCAAGGTTGGTGGATAGCTAACCAATCCATACGCAAAAAAACTCCATAAGACCCCAAGGGTAGGATACAAAGATAAATAATGGAAGTGAAGGAACCAAAGTCCAACACACATCCACAAACTACAAAGTCCACAACCACCTTAGAACTCATGGCTAACTCAACATACCAACTATCATCACACCTTTCCACCACTATCCCGCCTCACTCCACAAGGAAAGGGGAAATGAGATAATCTAAAGCGCCAAAATAAAATAAAATCCTACGTAACACACCTCAAGTCTCAATGACTATTCTCTTATTCTCAACTTGATGGTTATCAACCACTGCAAATAACCTATGAGTTCTACCTGCATCCCCTATTATAGGCTCAAAATTGACCAATATCTGACTAGATATTGAAACTAATCTCTAAGGAAAGTGAGATAATATATGACCATGTTATCCATAAGTAAAAGTGCACTAGACTAATGGAAACTACCCCTACTATCACTCTACAATGTACTTTGAGAAGGCTATATAAAAATACCCTCCCTAGAATAGCTCTTCCATTTGGGTATTGGAGGATGAAATACCCCAAAATATTGACTACTAGAAGGACCCTAAGAGAACCTATTCCTTTCATATTGTTGATGACCTATTCTATGAGCCATAGTGTGTTCCCTAATAGTTGTCAGGGATGTGATTGATAACCTTGTGCCCTTGGCCCTGAACAAGGTGCACTAGCAAATTGTGCTCCTATCTGACCTCTAGGGCTCTTGGCCAAATTCTCCTCTACCATTCTCACCTTCTCAACAACAAACTCCAAATATTTGGGCTCAAATATTCAAATTCCACCACTGATGTGGGCATTAAGGCCTTGAACAAAATGTTTTACTAATCTAGTCTCATTGTTAGATATACTAGCATATTGCTTAAGTTCAAAGAGTGTATACTCAAACTATTCAACTATCAAAGCCATCCTTCCTAGATCTTGAAACTCATCAACACATCTCTGATGAAAGATCTAGAAATATTTCCATTTAGACTAAAGTGATGCCTATGTGGACTTTTTTCTCCTCCATAAGCCACCAAGTGGATGTAAAGCCCCTAATATGCATAATGGCACATCAATCCAAAGTGTTAACTCAATATGGATACATGAAAAATCAATGATCAAGATCAGTCAACCATGTCCTTGCCTCTGTACAACCATAAGACCCATCAAAAGTAGGTGGATGTGACCTAAGAATGTCTCTCATTTGACCTACAAAAATAGTGTCCTAATCCACAACCATATGGTCTCTCCTATGAGGGGAATTTCTACCTCCCCAATAATCGAATCTAAAGCTACTCGGGTAGTGGGATTGATCAAAATCTCCTCTGTCATCCTGATGACCATGGTTTGATAGATGGGACTCCTCATGTTAAGATGTCTCATGTGGATGCCCCAACTAGTAAATAAACTCTTGTAGTGAATTAAGGACCTAAGGACCCCCAAATACACCATCCTAACCACCCCTATAATCATTAGTGTGTTGATCATTCTAATTCTCCTCCTCTCGATGATCCTTCTAGTGATAATCTTGACAAAGATTATGTTCTGCACCCAAACGTCGAACTCGAGCTCTCCCACAACCTATGTCCTTAAAAGGGATACTCCATATCAAAATAAAACATACATTAGGATTACAATAAACATATTTATGAGTCATGCTAAGGCAATGAGGAGACAATGATAAGCATCAACAAATATAATACAACAATCATACACCACTCATGTCAAACACAATGAGCACATATACACCAAAGTTCCCAATGTATGAACAAGGGATCTGATACTCGATGTAATGCACTATTAAGGAACCCTCAGTATATCAAGGAAAGTATGCATAAGGTTACACAAGTTTTTTTTTGAAACAATTACATTAATCATAACTAACATGTACAAGAGCATTGCACTCAACAATGAGGTTAAATCAATCGATCTCTTTATGACCCTGCACTAGTCGAAGTCTATGTAGACACCTAAAAATGTCCCAACGCCTCCAAGCAATAATTTTACTAACTTTCTTCTTAATTAATTAAATGATCTTTATTATTTAATTAATTTGTGTCTTTCTTCTCATTCAAATTTCAAAATTAATATTTCCTCCAATTTTCCATAATTGAATTCTTTTAATTATTTAATTATCCAATTTTATTCTAATAATAATTAAATAATTTTAAGATTTATTTATTCAAGTTCTTCCACTTTAATTAAATAATCTTTATCATTAGGCCTGTTAATGGGCCTAAGAGGGTTAAAGCTCTTCTTGCAGAGGATTCAAGAAGTAGGTTGCAGCCCCCTAATTCGGGATGGACTAAAGTGAACTTCGACGGGGCCTCTAGAGGCAACCCAAGCATCTCAGGAGTCGGTTATGTAGCTCAAAATGAGCTAGGAAACATTGTTGGGGTTGGAGCTCAAAGGTTGGAAGATGGGACTAACAATGTTGCAAAATGTCTAGCAGTGATAGGTGCTACTTTGATGGCTAAACAATGGGAGTGAGAAAGTTGCATCTGGAGGGAGATTCATTGTTAACAGTGAATGAGATTGTGAAGGGGATAGACACCTGGTACTTGAATAAAAACTTCAGGAGAATTCTAGATCTTCTTGGTGAGTTTGATGACTTTAAGGTCACTCATGTCCTTAGGGAAGCCAATATACTTTCCAATCAACTCTCCAACATCAGGGCGAATGGATCACTAGAAGACAAGTTTTAATTTTTTGAGGATCTCCATTTTTAGACTCTGTAGATTTCCACCTTGAAAGATGTGAACTTTAGTGAAATTACGGGAGGCATCCCATCTCAAGAAAATTATCATATTTTTGAAGTGCAATGGTGGCATAGAGCCTGTCCTTTCATAGTTTAGTGGAAAAGGATGATTGGGAGAGAATGACGAGATGTTGGTACGGTGGGAGATTGAGCCCAGATTTGTTGATGCTGGTGGCTTAGGAATTAAGATGAAAAGAAATATTGCACACTCCAAGGAGGTTTTGTGGGGAGAGCCAATGCATAGTAGAAGTGATTTAATTGCACTCTGCAACCTTTTATCCATCTTGTTTTTTGAGTTAAACGAAGAGTATAGATGGAGGCATTTCTCCCTCAGCTCTCTTGGGTAGTTGCCTGGCTTTCCAAGGCCCATTTCCATTCAGAGAATGAGAAACGTTTTCAAGGTGGATGAGCTCAATTTTTGGGATGTGGTGGTGCAAATGTTTGGCGCATAATTTCTCAAAAATGACCTATGGGAGCAGAGAAATTTAGACATTTTGTCCCTTTTCCTAGCAGTGGCTCTGATGGTTGGCTCCTCCCGCGAGGAGGCTCTTGGGGTAGCACGAGCGTGCATGGAACCCAAGTGTGCTAGAGGAATGGTGAATATTATTGGGAGGTCTGAGATTGGGGTGGGGTCACACATGTATGGGGGCCCTTGGTGACTGATCGGTGGAGGTGTAGAGGGGCTTCAACCTTTGATTGTGTGGTCGTCATCCTACCCACCTAAAACCCATTTGTAGGAAGCCCACAAAGGATGGACGACTTTGATGGATTTCTCGAGAAATCAGGAAGTGACTAGGATGGAGGCAAAAACAAGGTAGAGGTGGGGGTGGAAGGTGACGCCAATCAAGTCATTTGTTCCAAAGGGAGAAGACAGGCGCCCAGTGCCTAGGAGGCAGATTCATCCAAAATCATAGGGAGGCAGAGGAGGTAGGACTCGAGGCCGAGGAAGTGCTAGAGTTGTGGATGGTGGTGGCGCAACTGGCAGAGTTCGTGGAGGGAGAGATCTCGGATGGTGGTGATCAGGCGAGAGTGTCGATTGGGGAGGTTGTTTTCCTCAATTTTACCAGAGAAGAAGTAACATCATGGTTCAAGTAGAAAGAGGAGATACTCTTTATCGGCATGCCCAATTTTTCATACTAAGGGATAGGTAATGTTTTGGGTTGTCTTCGAATAGTTTCAGGCATCATGTGGTAGACTTTTGAATGTAATCCGGCCATTAAGTGGCTTTTCTTGGGTTAGAAATTTATGTATACATCTGCCTAGAAGAGACTATGCTAACAATGTAAATCTCTTTTGATGTCAATAAAAATTATCATTGATAAAAATAATAATAATCTTTATTATTTAATTAAATATATTCTTCTAAGTTCTCTCATAATTAAATAGTTATTTTAATAATTTAATTAGTTTACTAAGTCTTCTATAATTAATTATTTTTTAAAATATATTTAATTATTCACATTCAAAATATCAACTTCTAAAAATAAATAAATTTTTTTATTTTATTTATTAATTTCATGCACATGAGTTAAGTACTTGATTTATTTTATTCATTTCCTCTTTTTTCTCTAGTGTGATTTAGTTAAATATTTTTTTATTATATAGTTAAATAACTTCCTTGTTCTTTTCATCCATAATTAAATAATTACTTTAATTATTTAATTATTTAACTAAGCTTTCCTTGATTTATTTAATCAAATTATTTCTTCTAGTCTTCTTTAATTAAATAATTATTTTAATTAATTGATTGATTAATTAACTCTTTCTATAATTAAATAAGTTATTTAATTTATTTGGTTATTCCATCTCCCTAAAGTCAAGTATTTCTCCTAAAATAAATAAAATATTTATTTTATTTATTTCTTCCTCATGCATAGTTAAATATTTTTTAATTATTTAATGCTAATTTATTTTTTGAGTCCCACCCCCATAATTGTCATTGAATCCCACTGTGACTAATTCATCTATTCAGTCATCTCTTTAGTCAATCTACTTAACTAATCAATCTATTCAGTCTTCTGATGAATGAATTCAATCTTCTATCGATTAGATCTATTAACTCATCAATCAAATTCGTCATGCAATCAGTCAACTATCAATTATTCCAAGTTATCTATCTAATTAATTATGTCTCATAAATCATGGTCATTCATTATAAATCGTTGCCTCTTAATCTAAACTGTCCATTAGAATCCTGAATTCTATAAAATGAAGGTTATTCTTAATTATTTGGATAACCACATTCTTGAATCTTTGTCTTATCAATACTTGAAGATGCAAATCTGAGAGCCCACAACACAAAGAAGAGATAAAAAAGAAATATTATTGTGATATATTATGCAATTTGTTTGTTATTTGATTATTCATGATTTAAGCATTTGATTATCATATTGTCTTTTATTTCTTCAATGAGTTTGTAATTATTTCTAAGAGTGGGACTTTTGTAGTTGAGTCTACTAATCTCTTTGCAAGTATCCTCCATGATCCAATTTACCCTCGTTACAAATGGTGAACGTGACATGAAAAAACCTTGATTTTTACTAGTTTTTTAGCATTTTAAGTCTTTTTAGGACAAATTCAAATGCCACAATTGCATATCTTTAGCCACAAATGATAGATCTAGAGCCACAATTTCTAAATAATAAATGCATCTGCTATAGAATCTGATATCTATATTTTTGTGTGACCACAATGGAAATGACACATTCATAGAAGTAAGCAATGCAATTGACATATTCCAAGATGGAATCACCTAATTTTGAGATTCAATAACATATTTTAAAGTCATAATCGCAAATAAAATTATGCAATTGACAAGTAAAAATCAAGTATAAAGTTTTTGCAAATCTGGGTTGTTTTCCACTTTTTGGCTAATTTTTGCTTTCTAGTTAATTTTTTAGTTTCCTGGATTAGAGGTTTTTGGGTTACTAACCTTTTTTTTGGCATTATGGAATGGGAATGGTGGAGAAAAATAAAGTCAAAAGGAAACAGTTTTATAAACCCATGGGTTTTCCCAACAGATTTCAATTTAATAAAGGTTAAATGAATGCATGTGTGTTTGTATTGTCTTGTGTGTCTTATACTTCATAGAGCGGACCTACCTTTACATCAAGTATCCTCTTCCATTTCCTTCAATATCCTAGGTGTAAGAGAAAGGTAGCAATAACTATACATAAAATAATTAGGGAGGGAGATATTTATGTTGGCATATCTGATACAGTGATGGTAAGTGCATTTTGGTGATGACATAGTGGTTTGATTTCAAGATGATCAGATATTATATTTTCATTGATGACAATTATTGACTTTGTGTTCTTAGTATGTTGTTAAGCACATTTGTGATGAATTATGAGTTTCAGTTGTTGATGTCTTTAAGGGAGACCTGGGTATGTCTTTGGATGTCAAATGCATGACCGCTATTATTGAAGTAAGTTTATGTGAGAGTTGTAATCAAATCTAGTATAATAGTATAACTACTAGAACAATTGATGATAAGTGATAGATGATTTGAATGTTTTTTTTAAATCCATAGTGTATCTTGTGACAGGGTCATAGAATATGGTGAAAAACAATGTTTAGATTCTATAGTTATAATCGTCACAACTACTTGAGTAATCAGTAAGAAGGATAAGTGATCAATGAACATAAACAATGTTATTCAACAGGTTAAGTGTTTATGTTCTTGAGCTAACGATGGAAGATCTTGTATCGGTGATCGGTAGTGATGCGGTGGTGATTAACGATGAATAATTTATGATTTTATGATGTGTATTCATGATTGGAGGTGATGATCTGGTATCACATTGATTGTTGTTATCATGTGTAGAAGATTCTTGAGGAAGTTTAATTATAGTCAAAAAGTGTTTGACTCTTTGGCTCAATTTCATATGTAAATCATTGTATAGGCAGATGTGGTCTTGGAAATATGTTTTGTGTGTTTAATTTTTGTGTTTGGATCATTTGACTACAACGAGATGCTTTTTGATTTCATTTTAGGGTTTAATCAAGGTGATGGACTTAATAGTTCATTATATAAAGGTTGAATTTCAATGCAAAGTGTGTTGATCATGTGTGTTGTACAAGTGTGGTGTAAGGTGCATGTTGTAACCAAACCAAGGAAGAGTTAAGTATGCTCATAAGATATTGTGCTCTTTAGTGGATCTGATCAAGAAGAGGTAGTGTTATTTTTTAGATCATTGTTTCTATTGTTCCCTAATAGTTACAGTAGTTGAAATTCCCTAAAAGGGTAGATCCTAATAGATCTTTAAATTGAAAAATCCTCTAACAAGGTGACACATTAGCTTGTGTTTTTAAGTCCTCTAACAAGTATACTCTTAATAGGGTAAAGGTTCTAATAGGCCTAAGGTAAATCCCTTGACCATGTAGCACCTAACAATGCTTTTGTAAACTCCTAATAGGGTTAAGCTCCTAATAGGGTGTACTTCAGAAGAATAAATTATTTAGTGGGTAGTAATACCCACCGTGGTTTTTTCCCTATTTGGGGTTTCACGAGATAAATCTATGTGTCAAATTTTTGGATGATCTTGGATGGTTAAGTTTTCATTTACCTGTTATTAAGGTTAATCTTGTGAATGGTGTTTAAAGTTTAAGTGGTTGTAAAGTTGGTTGATTTGGTATATTATTGATTCACCCCCCCCCCCCTCTCAGTAATCTGATCTTAGGTCTAACAATTNATATTATTGATTCCCCCCCCCCCCCCTCTCAGTAATCTGATCTTAGGTCTAACAATTGGTATCAGAGCTCTATTCCTCTATTGTGGTGAAGATTAACAGCTTGAGGTAAAGATCTAAAGATGATGTGAAAGGAAGGACCTAAATTCACAAGAGAGAACTACTCCATATGGTACGGTCGAATGAAGCTCTATCTTAAGGGCTTGGTTAATAAGTATTTGGAACATGTGGAAAATAAGTATATCATCCCTCTAGGAACCCTAACTCTAGATCACTTGAAGGTTAAGCATAAACATGTGGCTACTATGGAAGCTATTGCAAGTACTCTTTCAGATGCAAATTATGTTGATATCAAATACTTAGATACTGCTTACAAAATGTGGGATAAGTTGAAAACTATCTTTGGTGGAGATCCACATGTGCCAAAGGAAAAGATTGATAGCTTAAGAGGAAAGTATGATGATATGAGATTGTAAGACAATGAGAACATTGATCTATATAGTCAGAGAATCAAAGAATTTGTTGTTGCTATTAGAGGTGTTGGTGGTAATCTTCCTGAGGAGGATGTGGTAAGTAAAATGTTAAGAACTTTATTACCTCAGTATGCTATTAGGGTTTTATTTGTTCAAGAACTCAGATCTTTAAGAACTTTTACTGTTACTCTAGATGCATTAATAGGGAAGTTAATTGCATTTTAGTTAAGTAATTATGATAATATCATGCCTAAAGTTGAATCTTATTTCAAGTCATCATTGACTCTTGTACCATCTAGGAAAGGAAAAGATATTTCTAACATTTCTTCAGAATGTCACTCTAATTATTATGAATCTATCTTGTCTGAAGAAAGAGATCAGGAGGATCTAGAAGCCTTGATTTCTAGAAGATTTCCTAGAGGAAAAGGTAAATACAAGGTAATTTTCCTTTGAAGTGCTTTTCTTATAAAAAAATTGTTCATATTGCATCTAGATGCCCTGATAGTGACCGAAAGGAGAAACCAAGAAGTTTCAAGGATGGGAACAAGAAATTTTATTTCTTAGCTGAGGAAGGTGTTACCGATGAGGAATCTAATTAAAGAGATGAAGAAGAAATTGTGTTTGTTACAATGAAGGAAGATCCTTCAAAAGAAGGTGAGAGAGCTTTAGTTTCTAACATGAATCATAGTGGTAATTGGATTATTGATAGTGGATGCACTCATCACATGACCAGTGATAACAACAAGTTCATAAAGTTGGAGGAATGTGATGGAGGCTTTGTAAGGTTTGGGAATGATGCTCCATGCTTTGTGAAAGGTAAAGGATCCATTACTTTGAATGATAAAACTATTTGTGATGATGTTTATTGGGTTGATGATTTAAGATACAATTTGTTAAGTGTTGCTAAGTTAAATAACAAAGGTTTCAAATTAGAGTCCAATCAAGGTGTGAATAAAATTATTGGGAAATTAGGAGAACTGGTTGCTACCGGTGAACAAACAAGAGGTAACTTGTTCCATCTAAATTCTACTACTAAGAGTTGTATGCTAGCTAAGGTTTAAGATTGTTGCTTGTGGAATAAGAGATTATGTCATGTAGATTTTGATAACTTGATCAAAGTAAGATGAAGTTAGTGAGAGGTTTTCCTAACCTAGTGAAACTAGACAACGTAATGTGTAAAGAATGTTAGCTTGGAAAATTAACTAGTTCTAGTTTCATCAGTAAGTATTACTCTTCTAAAGATATCTTAGATTTGATTCATACTAATGTGTGTGGTTCTATAAGACCTAGGAGTTACTATGGTGATAGATACTTCATTTTTTTTACTGATGATTTTTCCAGAATGATGTGATTTATTTTCTTAAAGGAAAAATCTGAATCTTTTATCACGTTTAAGATCTGTAAAGATGGAGTGGAGAAAGAGACAAGTAAGAATTTGAATTGTCTTAGATCTGATAGAGGAGGTGATTTTACTTCACATGAGTTTACTAAATACTGTGAAGATCATGGAATTCAAAGATTTATGTCTTCTCCAAGAACACCTCAGTAGAATGGTATTGTTGAAAGAAGAAACATATCAATCATTGATTGTGTAAGGATATTAATGATTCAGAAAGGTGTTTCTCAGACCTATTGGAGAGAAGCAATGAGCTCTGCAGTTTACACTATGAATAGATTTTAGCTAAATAAAGGTACAACCAAAACTCTCTATGAGTTGTGGTATGGTAGAACACCATGTGGTAATTATTTCAAAATCTTTGGAAGTAAATGCTACATTAAAAGAGATGAAAATTCTGGAAAGTTTGATCCAAGAAGTGATGAAGGGATATTCTTAGGATATTCCTCTAAGAGTAAAACTTACAAGTGCTTGAACAAAAGATCAAATAAGATAGTGGAAATTAATAGTATTATAATAGATGGTCTTTTCTGAAAAGAATGGTGAATCCAGCAAGAAGAAACTTGAAAACTATTAAGGGTTTGTTTATGTTCAATCGGTGGATCAAGACACTATAGAGAAACAAATGGAAATATAAGTCAATGAACAAGAACATATACAAATAGATGAAGGAAATCCTAGAACTAAACTAGTATTGCCTAATTATGTAAAATTGAATCACTCACCTGATCAAATTATTGGAGACAAGAATGCATGTGTGTTAACTAGGAGAAAGACAAGAGAAGGAACATGTTTGTTATCTAAATTTGAGTCAAAAAATAGTAAAAGAAGCATTGAAAAGAAGAAGATTGGGCGAAAGCTATGGAAGAATAATTGGAACGTATTAAGAGGAACAAAACATGGACATTAGTTCCCAAACTAGTGGAAAATAATATGGTTGATATGAAATGGATTTTTAGGAACAAGATGGATGAGACTGGTGAAGTGGTAACAAATAAGGAAATGTTATCATGCAAAGGATATGCACAAGAGGAAGGTCTCAAGTATGGAAAAACATTTGCACCTGTGGCCAGCCTTTAAGGTGTAATAATATTTCTTGCTTATGTTGCTTACAAAGTATTCAAGGTATATCGAATGGATGTCAATTCATCTTTTCTTAATGATATTTTGGAAGAAGATGTATACATTGAAAAACCATAAGGATTTTCTAATTCAGAAGGTAAGAATATGGTGTGTAGAATACAGAAAGATTTGTATGGATAGAAACAAGCACCTAGAGCATGGTATGAGAGGTTGCACTAATATCTAATCCAAATTGGTTTTGTCAGAACAAGTGACAAAAACAATGTGTATTTGAAGACAGATAAAGATGACAAGTTGCTAATTATTGAGATATTTGTAGCTGATATCATTTCTGGTGGAAATGAAGAGTTGAGCATATCATTTGCAGATGAGATGAGGAAAGAATTTGAGATTGTTGGAATTATATTGAGATGATGTATTGAGAGGGGAGGGGTGAATCAGTACCTCTACAACTTTTCTTGGTTAGCCCATTAACCCTTAGTCATTAGTTTGTAATTTATCTTGTCTAACTTGTTCATCTTTCTTTATGCATATGAAATCATATCATACATTCTTTTGATATGTAATAATAATAGAAGCATTCATGAAAATAGATAACACATGGCACAAGATATGATATCGTAGAAAACTCCTGTTAAGGAAGTAAAAACTATGGTGGGGATTGTTACCCACAAAAATTCACTATCTGCAGATAAGAAGGGGCCGGTTAAGGCTTACATTTGGTCACTTCTAATGACCTACCTTGTTAGGAGTATTACAGTGGAGACTTGTTAAGATCTACTTCATTTGAAGCTTTAGCAACACTATTAAGTGTGCACTCTGTTAAGAGATTTGGAAAGAACGTTTAAGTCCACCTTCTACAAAAGGATTTTAGATGTGATGCACTTGTTAGAATGCAACTGCATAAGTATTTGATCTGATGATAAATACAATCTTCAAATATTGATAACAGATCCTATAAAGCTTCATACATTTAAGTAATCATCCTTCCATGATTGAATAGTACCTTTGTCTGCTCGTTGGTAGCCTCTGAGTGTTCTTGATAACTGATATACTTTGTTTCTGATCTTTGCATGAATTTTGCCTTCTTCTCCTTAGATGATCTTCATGGCTATCAATAATAAGAATTCATGTACTCACAATTGAGTATGAACATCTATTTATACAAATTTAGGTTCAATTCTTGATTCATGCATCGCAAGTTAACTCTAGATCCAAGGTTTACAACTTGACCTTGATCTTTAGTTAGATATGCTTTAGATCTATTAGGATGCTTTAAAGCATTTACATAAAGCTTGCATGACCATCTAATATGATTTAAAACAAAATAAAACTCTATAAATAGAATTACATTGCTTTAACCATCGTATAAAACTGAGATCCACAATTTGCGGGTTCTTGATCTGTCTGTCAGTTCTGATGGTCAATTTTCTTGATCGTCGGTGTTCCTTTCTTGAACTGTTCATCGGTAATGCTTATGGTTTTTGGTGATGCTTGTGATCGCTGGTGATGCTTGTGGTCACCGGTGATGCTTGTCACTTTTATACTTAGCATTTTTCTCAAAATTCTTTGTTCTGTCGGGTATGCTTGCATTTCACCAGTACTGCTTTTGGTTCGCCGATAATGCATGCTGTCTGCTGGTAACGCTTTCTGTCTATGTTTTTCAGTGAGTATACTAATGGAAAAATAATGTCATCAATCTCCCCCTTTGACATTAGTATCAAAAACATGATATGTGAAACATACTGAGTGTATTAGTATGTACACCTGTG
>MU224602.1:351330-364354 GCA_018584345.1 Thuja plicata
GAATGCAACTACATAAGTCTTTGATCTGATGATAAATGCAATCTTCAATTGCTGATAACAGATCCTATAAAGCTTCATACATTTAAGTAATCATCCTTCCATGATTGAATAGTACCTTTGTCTGCTCATCGGTAGCCTCTGAGTGTTCTTGATAACTGATATACTCTGTTTCTGATCTTTGCATGAATTCTACCTTCTACTCCTTAGATGCTCTTCGTGGCTATCAATAATAAGAATTCATGTACTCATAATTGAGTATGAACATCTATTTATACAAATTTAGGTTCAATTCTTGATTCATGCATCACAAGTTAACTCTAGATCCAAGGTTTACAACTTGACCTTGATCTTTAGTTAGATATGCTTTAGATCTGTTAGGATTCTTGAAAGCATTTACATAACTTGTATGACCATCTAATATGATTTAAAACAAAATAAATCTCTATAAATAGAATTACATTGCTTTAACCATCATATAAAACTTAGATCCACAATTTGCGGGTTCTTGATCTGTCTGTCGGTTCTAATGGTCGATTTTCTTGATCATCGGTGTTCCTTTCTTAAACTAGTCATCGATAATGCTTGTGGTTTCTGGTGATGCTTGTGATTGTCGATGATGCTTGTGGTTGCCAGTGATGCTTGTCACTTTTATACTTAGCATTTTTCTCAAAATTCTTTTTTTTGTTGGGTATGCTTGCATTTCACCGGTACTGCTTTTGGGTAATGCATGTTGTCTGCCAGTAATGCTTTCTGTCTATGTTTTTCAGTGAGTATACTAATGGAAAAATAATGTCATCAGAGATGTCTATGATTGATGAGATCAGATTCTTCATTGGATTGCAAGTTCAATAGATGAAATATGGTATCTAAATAAGTCGGTCCAAGTATGTAAGAGAAATACTAAAGACTTTTGGACTAGAAGACTCAAAACTAGTTGGTACCCCCATCGTAACTAGTTGCAAATTGTCAAAGGAAGATGATTCTAAAGAAGTGGATGAGACACTTTACAGGTCCATAATCGGCAAGCTATAGTATGTTGTACATAATAGACCAGACAAATCACGGGTAGTTGGATTAGTAGCTAGACTTTCTTCTAATCCTAAGGAATCTCATATGGTTGCAGTGAAGAGAATCTTTAGATATCTTAAGGAGACTGAAGATTATGGTCTCTGGTATGAACATAAAGGTGATTTTTCTTTGAATGTGTTTACTGATGCTGATTGGGTAGGTAATGTTGATGATCAGAAGAGCACAAGTGGTGGTTCATTATTTCTTGGTGAAATACTTGTATCTTGGACAAGTAAAAAGTAGAATTGTATATTACAATCAAGAGTTGAAGCTGAGTATATTGTTGTTGTAATTAATTGTACTCAAATAGTGTGAGTTAGGTACATTCTTGAAGGAATACAAGAGAAGATAATTGAACCATTGGTTATCTATTGTGACAATACAAGTGCTATTAACATACCTAAAAACCAGTTGATGAACTCTAAGACTAAGCACATAGCTATCAAATATCATTTTCTTAGAACAGGTTAAGGAAAAGGAAGTAAGGTTGGAGTATGTGCTGACTAATGAGAAAGTTGTTGATATCTTTACTAATCCATTTCCTAAGGATACTTTTGAGTACCTAAGAGGTAGGTTAGGGTTCATTCCCATATTTTCTCTAAATTAAGAGAAGATGCAGTTGCATCAGTCCAAGTGTATTCCTTGAATATTATTATGTATGGATTGATGTTGTGAGGCTACTCCTTAGGGGGAGAAGACTAGTAAGTGATGTTCTTTGGTTAATCAAGTACTACAAAGGTGATATCAGGTGTATTTGGAATTATTGTCAAAAGGAGAGAAGATGTATGTATAGGGAGAGAATATGCATGTACAGGAGGAGAAGATGTATGTAAAAGAAGAAAAGATGTGAAGATGTATGAGAGAAATCTATTGAAAGGGAGAGTAAATGCAGAACAGGTGAAAGACAGAAGTGGAAACATTTTTCTTCATGTTTCATGTTTGAAAAAGAGAGTTTTTCCATCATTGGTGAAGCATATTTGTTAAAGCATAGAGTGTTTCCATCAATACAAAGGGAAATATTTTTGGCATATCTGATGCAGTGATGGTAAGTGTGTTTTGGTGATGACATAGTGATTTGATTGCGGGATGATCATATATTATATTATCATTGATGTCATTTATTGACTTTGTGTTCATAGTATGTCGTCGAGCATATTTGTGATGAATTATGAGTTTCAATGGTTGTTATCATTAAGGCATACCTAGTTATGTCTTTGGATGTCAAATGCGTGACTGCTACTATTGAAGTAATTTTATGTGAGAGTTGTAATTGAATGAAGTATAATAGTACATAATGCAAAGCACACTGCAAGAAGTGATGTGATGGTTCTTTCTCTCTTCCTACACCCCAAATGCAACTTATTCAAGGTCTGGATCCTTGGTCCTTTTAAAAACAATGTCTTCTACCAAAAAAAGGTGATTGAATTCTTTTCCAACTTCTGCAAGGTGAGCAATGCTCCAACCAATATCCTACAATATTGTGACTTAGGGACACTAGCCCTATTCTAAGCCAAAATTTGGAAACCTTCACCAGTGGCTTCACATAACCCAACTAATGATTGGGACCCCTTAATTATGATGTAAGGATAGGAATCAACCCTCGGATTGATCCTCCAACTTCTACAATATATCAAACCTTCATTGCCCTAGAATTCCTTGTAGGTCTATCCAACCGGTTTTAAGGACATAAATTTTCATCCTAGTCACACCTAAGAAAAATAAGGGTAGATTTAGACACCCTTTTAGAATTTATGATGATCCCCAAATCTCTAAGATCCAACTCCACTCCTATAGCACCTAACTCCCACTAAGTTCACAGACCTAATTGGCCAATAGGCTTGGATATCAAAGAAAGTGATAGGGAATGGGTGCATAGGATTGATACACAATATTACAAACCTTCTCCACACTCCAAATAATAAAAATCCACCTTTATTTCACTCCTACCAATACAATATTCAAACTATTAACTATGTTACATTCATTCCTAGCTTAATACATTGAGATATTCAGCCTAGGGCTTGATGCAAAGATGTCTTGCCCTTCGAGCCACACTCTGAGCTTTAGGAATCAATAAATACACCTTCCTAACTTGAATTTTCTAGAATGGTGAGAAATTTCACCAATTCAAATGCATGTTATTTGTGAAACGGGCTCCCAACAGGCCTCTTCCCGAACTAGTTTTAGAAAATTAACTCAAACACACTTCTACTCTAAACTAATCAATCCCAAATCAATTGAAATGTTAAGATAACACAAATTATCTTCAAAACATGGACTTATATTGAAAGAACAACACCAGCATGACCGTACCAGTCAATAAAGCTCAAAAAAACTCTTCATCTTGCATCAAAACATCAAAAATGAACTTCTAACCACTTGGGTTTGAAGAGAAAACTTAAATCCAATTCATATTTGAATTCACAATTATCCAAATCCCTTTTTGACTTTTGGTCTTCCACCTTGTAACTCACGAGAAACATTTGGAAGTTGCTTGAGCAACATTTTTACATCTTTTACAACATTTTGCAACTTTTTGTCTTTTTGCAACTTGGAGACTTTTGATTTGGATTTTAACCTATCAACTTGACAAAACATGATAAAAATGACTTGAATCTAATAAAATCAATGCTAAGGCTCATCTAGAGAATCAAACACACCTAAATCAACTTAATGCTAAAACTAATGATCCCATTGGACTAATGTGTCACAAGGCTTATAAGGGTGCCTTAGAGATCCTTGACCACACAAGTGGATCCCCAAAAAAAATAGGATGATCTCTAGGATCTATCCAGTTATTACAAACACAAAATCATGAAATCAGTAACGGTCATGGGTGCACTGCGCCAGCACAACTGCTAGAACAATTGATGATAGGTGATAGATTATTTGAATGTTTTGTCAAATCCATAGTGTATCCTATGACACGGACATAGGATATGTTGATAAATAATGTTTAGATGGTATATTTGTAATCGCAACTACTTTTAGTAATCAGTAATAAGGTTAAGTGATCGGTGAACAGAAACAATGTTATTCAATAGGTTAAGTGTTTATGTTCTTGAGCTACCGATGGAAGATCTTGTATTGGTGATCACTATTGATGCGATGGTGATTAACAATGAATTATTTATGATCTAGTGACTTGTGTTCATGATTGGAGGTGATGATATGGCATCACATTGATCAATGTTATCATGTGGAGAAGATTCTTGAGGAAGTTTAATTATAGTCAAAACATGTTTGACTCTTTGGCTCAATTGCATATGTAAATCATTTTATAGGCTGATGCAGTCTTGGAAATATGTTTTATGTATTTAATTTTGGTGATTGGTTCATTTGATTAGAGCGGAATGATTTGTGATTTAATTTTAGGGTTTGATCAAGGTGGTGGACTTAATAGTTCATTATATAATAGTTGAAGTTCAAAGCAAAGTATGTTGATCATGTGTGTTGTACAAGTGTGGTGTAAGGTGCATGTTGTAATCAAACCAGGGAAGAATTAAGTATGCTTAGAAGATATTGTGTGCTTTAGTGGATCTGATCAAGAAGAGGTAGTGCTATTTTTCAAATCATTGGTGTTTTTGTTGTTCCTTAATAGTTATAGCGGTTGAAATACCCTAACAGGGTAGATCCTAACATATCTTTATTGTAAATCCTCTAACAAGGTGACCCATTAGCTTGTGTTTTTAAGTGTTGTAACAAGACTACTCTAACATGATAAATATTCTATCATGCCTAAGGTAAATCCCTTAATCGGGTAGAACCTATTAGTGTTGTTGTAAACTCCTAATAGGGTTAAGCTCCTCATAGGGCGTACTTTAGAAGAGTACATCATTTAGTGGGTACTAATCCCTACCATGGTTTTTTCTCTATTTTTATTTCCATAAGATAAATTTGTGTAAAAATTTTGGATGATCTTGGATGCTTAATTTTTCAATACTATTAAGGTTAATCTTGTGAATGATGTTTAAAGTTTAAGTGGTTGTAAAGTTGGTTGATTTGGTAGATTATTGATTCACCCCCCCCCCCCACCTCTCAGAAATATGATCTTAGGTCTAACAATCTAAGGTGTATGGAAGATAATTGTCCACCATATTTCTTAATGCACACTTGGAAGGAAGATGATCCAATAGGCTCAAGTAGGAATTAAGCGCTAATTGACTGCAATGATCCTTTTCTATATGATTAAGAATGAAAAGGATTTGAAAGATAATCTAATGATGCAAGATAAATGAATAAAGTAAGATAAATTAGAGATTTTTAGAAAAATATAGACTAATATAAACATATAGAAACCTACAATTTCTAGAAATGAAAAGCCAAAAATTGTACTAACATGATATTTAAATTTGAGGTTGGTCTAGGTGGAACAAATCACCCTAGGCGTTCTATTACAAAGAAAAAAAAGCATGGGGAATTTTGTTATATAGGAATCTACCCAAAATTATGATTGATAGTCTCACAGATCTTGACCTTTCTGGATCTGTTCTAACAACTGCACTACATGTACTTGTACACTAGAAAAATAGGGAAAAGGTTGTGGAAAAGGGTTTTCCTTGGTCAAACCCTTGTTTAGGAATCAGCCTTGAAAATGAAATAAGATTTTATAAAGGAAAGTAAATATGAAGGTAAATATTAGATGTACCTTGCCAATACCTTCATGAATAGATATTAAGATCACACATATTCATGAAGATGCTTGTGTATCACTTATAATTTATTTGTTTACCTTGGAGTGTATAATGAAACGTGCATTCCTTCACAAATGTATGGATCTATGAATGCCACTCCTTGATCTTCTATGTTATTATACTCGATTGAACACTTGCTATGGAGGTAGAATGTATGAGAATGGATAAATGATCATATTGCTTGCTTGAGAACTCCTCTACTTGGGAATCATGGGAGAGAATATTAATGGATAATATTTCCCTCAAATTTCCTTGGATGCTTGGAGATAGACTAGATCTAGGATGCTTGCCTTCAGATTTTGAATTCACTTGATTTCTTGAAAATAGTAATTGATAGCTCTTGGATGATAATGGATACAAAAATTAGGAGAGATGGGGTACTTATATACCTCATCACACACTTCAGGATTCAAAATTAAGTCAGGCTGACCACAAGATCTAATTTGCCACTGAAACATCACAACGAGGGTCCAGTTCAAATTTGGGCTCATTCCTCAGGGAAAAAAATGCCTTGGGTGTTTTGTTCCTAGGAAAATGCACCAAAACTTAAATGGGAACTTGAAAAGATAGGGAAGATGTCAAATTGGGAAGAAACAAGTAGTTGGATCAAGCATAACGAACATGAAATATTTAAATCACCAAAATGGGGCCTAAATGAGCATCCACTCATTTGTGTTATTTTTTAGGATTGTACTTTTAGCATTGAATTCAGCAGGAGTATGAGACAAAAATCATGCTCAGGTTAAAGTAGATTAATGCATTGTACAAAATTTCATCAAGGTTAAGGAGACAAGGAAACACCATGACCCCAAGTAACTTGGGTTCTCATTAAATCCAAAACCATGATAAAAAAAATGCAATGCTAGAGAGAGAGAGAGAGAGAGAGAGGTATTGCCTTACTATGGATCATGCAAAGGGAAAAATCTACAAAATATGAAATTAATAGTCTAGAAAGTTGTGAGATGCTAGTCAACCCATCAAAAGGGATCAGTCCTTAACAAAATTTTGTATCCATTAAGGGATCCATAAAAAATGGCTATTTTAAGAACCAAATCAAAGCAATCAATCAAAGGACAAAATGGAAGAAGGAAGGATCAGTCTTGGGATCTATTGATAATGAAAAAGGAATGATAATTTTAATATAAACACAAGGAAAACTTTTTATTCTTATCCATCTACATAAGAATATTGTATTGAATCATTGTGTGTGTGTGCACAAATGTGAAACAAGGAGCGGAGTGTATGCTCCCAAGTTAAAGAAATTATAAATTCCTTAATAGGAGAAATAAATTTAATGGAGCATGCATGCACCCACAAGAAACATTTCCCTTATGAGATTCCCCCAAGAAAGGACAAACTAAGGGAAATGGACACATGAAAAATGAGTTTACAAAAGGGATCTACTAACTCTAAGGTCAGTATGATCATTTGATAACTCATGTATATTAGAATAATATCAAAATGAACAATCATCATCCCCCAAAGGTAGCAGAAATACAAGCACAATTAAAGAATGTCACATAAGAGATACAAAGAAGAGTCTTTTTGGGCCAACATCATAGAGAGCAAAAATAATGGTAGCTATTATTTTTCATCATTCCCAATCAGACAACATAAAGGCACATTTAGGAATAGTGGCATATGCATGAATTAACATGTATATGACATATAGAAGAAAGGAGATACAAAAATAGAAATGTCTCAACAGGTCAGTTCCTTTATCACCTTGTGCCAATGGAGAAACAAGGGTCTTCTAAATAAATCTAAACAAAACATATAAAAAGTATGATGTCATGGGGGAAGCACGTTACAACAAGAAAACACAGAGAAATCCACTAAACAAGAGGATATAATCAAGCATATGGCTTGTCCCCCATCTTGGTTTGTATCATTTAGGTAAGGTGGGAAATATGAAAGAGGAGATACATTAAAAACAATAGATGGAGAAATAGCCAATTCCAAACAAAGACCATGCTCTAAGAATGAGGCACTTTGTTTGTCACTAGCATTAAGAGATAATTGTTTTTCAAATATAGCTGGTAAATCATGATTAATATCAATAAGCTCATACATATCATCAGAATCACTAACATGAACATTATTTGTATTAGAAACATCATAATCAAGAGTATCTTTTTCATCCAAATTAATCAAAATGGGATCTCTAATCTGAATAGAAACATCACGTTTGTTCAGGTTCATCTTTTTTATATTAACTTCCTCCCTTGGGCTATGCATATGATGATAAAAGGGAATCAAAGAATTAGTAGGTGTCTTAGGGGAGGAAAGATTTTGGGAAGCGCGTGCATGGGCTCAAGCATGATGTATACAGAAACAATCACAAGAAAAATGATTACGTTTGGTTTTGTTTGATATTTGGCTTGGTTTATGATCAATCAACATCATTTCCTTTTCTTCTTTAGGATGAATAATTGAAGGCGCCACGCTAGGTTGAGAGATAATAATTTATGAGAAATTATAAGATATAGGAGGTGGAACTGAAGCATAAATAGAAGCTCTAGAAGGTGTAGAAATAATTCTAGCTCCAGGACAAGGATATGGAACTATAGGAGAGGAATTGTTGAGTTCACAAATATTCTGAATCTTAAATTTTTGATAGGATGGGAAATAGTTATCTATGCATGGTTGGACTGGTCGAGGCATGGAAGGCTAAAATAAATCAAATTCAAAGTTTCATTGAGTATCTAAAGGTTAATAGATACTATGGTTAGTCATGATGATTTCTCCATCATGGGGCAAGTTTAAAAACTTATGAATAGGAGAGACTATAACTTTCATAGATGTGAGCCAATGAAGACCAAGATGGACTTGAAACTGATCAAAATTTTGGATGACAACAAAGGTAAAATCTAAGGTTTTCTTACCAAATTTTTTAGGGAGAGTAATGGAACCATGGATAGGATAACTAAAACCATTGAATGCTTTGATCATCACATCAGATATGTCATAGAAATCTTGCCTAATTTGTCTAGTGTAAAGATGTTCTTCAGTTATAATGTTCACCATGCAAGTAGGATCTATAAGGACTCCACAATAGGGTATACCACTATATTTACAACTATGTAAAGAAAACCATCAGATGCCCTAATATTCCCACTAGGATTAAAGATAATGTAAAGATTCAGTTTGGGTTTGGGTTTAGATTGATCAATAAGGTTGACAATATTGTTAGCCTAGATACTCTTAGTTTTGTAGGTCACAATGGTAGGATAGTAAACAAAATGGGTAGATGAAGAAGTAATTGAAGGAATAGTCTCAATGGTATTTATTGAATGTGAAGGTAAATCGTTGGTATAAATTTGCAAGTTTTGGTTGGGAAGGGAAACAAATTTGTTTCCTTGATCATTAACACCCTCAATAGATATAGCATTAAAACCAATGAGGTCTTGAACAATATTTTTTAAATGGTAACACTTATTAGTATCATGACCATGTTGAAGCTAATAATTATGAAGCACTACACATAATTGAGTAAAAGAAGAAAATTTAGAAATAAATATCTTATCTGTAATGCCCTTTTGTCCATTAGCAATGAAAATACATTGAATATTAACATCAAGCATAGGATAAGAAATCTGAGCATGAAAATTCTTAAATCTACCAATGAAATCATCACTTTTTCTTTAATAACTTGTTTACAATGCATCAAATCAATCAAAGAAATATTAGGATCAATATTGTTTTAAAACTATTGGATGAAAGCATTAGCATTTTTTTGGAAAGAATCAATGGAATAAGGAGGCAAAGAACATTACCATTGCAATGCCTTCTCTTGAAAGGTTCTAGTAAATATATTAGCCATGAAGCTATGATCATGAGAAAAGTTACTACACAATGTTTGAAAGGTCTTAACATGGGTGAAGGGGTTTCCTTTACCATTTTAAGTCTCTAAATGAGGTATTTCCATGTATTAAGTAATAACATCATGAATGATATCCAAGGATAAAGGAATAGAAATATCACAAGTAGGGGTGTCAAACTTGGATTGATTCATAGAGGCAATTTTTTGTTGTGGGGATGGAATAATTTGAGAAATGCTATTGATAGTAGACTCAGTAGAGAGGTTGGTATGATACATTTATGAAATGTTGGGACCATTATGGGAAATGGAAGTAAAATTGGAATAAGAAAAAGTAACATTGTTGTAAGTAGGCATGGATGAAGGTTGAGAAACAAATGGAACATTTGAAGGTGGAGGAAAAATAGGATTAGGAGTACTTCCAAGACTAACATGAATAGAATTAGTGTTAAAAATATATGTAGTCATGAGAGGTGGAGAATAAGTGAAAATACTAGGTATTGAGGTAGGAATGTTAATTGATGTCCTAACACTAACAAGAGGTTGAGTATAACCTATATCTTGAGCACAATACTTAATAGGTTTATCTTTTCTATAAACAAGATGTGAAATAGTTCTTAATAAGTTAATGTCATGTTCATCATTATGAATCAACTTCCTTTAAACCTTCAATTATGGAAATAGATTTTGTATTAGGGTTCTCTTGACTTAATAATTGTTCAAATTTCTCAAAAGTCATGGGAAAGATTTTGCATTTGGGTAGGATGATATCTTAAACATTCTTCTTCATCAGGATAATAGTGGTAAGAAGGGTTCTCAACTATAGTAGGAATGTCATTAAGAGGAATGTATGTCTCATCATGATTTGTAGGAAATAAGGAGGACTTGGGATCAAAGGAACCTATAAGTCTATGACTTCTCCTAATGGGAATATTATAGGTAAGAATCAATAATATAACACTCATACACAAGGAAAGAAAGAGAATATAAATCTAACATTTACAAATATGAAATTGAAAAGAGATGCAAATATTAAATTTAAATAATATTAAGTGAATTCATAAAACATAATGAATAACACATCTAACTATGAAATGAAAAGTGAGGATCTAAAGAATATAAAGGGGGATCTAACACCATGATCAAAATGGAAATTTCATACGTTGGGTTCACAAAAAATGTACATAAAAAGCATGAGGAAGGGAGATATCTAATGTGTATGCAAGATAATTGTCCACCTTCTTTCTTAATGCAAACTTGGAAGGAAGAAGACCCAATAGGATCAAGTAGGACTTAAGTGCTAAGTGAGGAAATGATCCTTCGCTATATGATTAAAATTAAAAAGGATTTGAAAAATAATATAATGATAAAAAATAAATAAATAAAGTAAGCTAAATTAAGTAGTTTTGGGAAAATATAGACTAATAGAAATAAATAGAAACATGTAATTACAAAAAATGGAAAGCAAGGAAATATAAAAACCAGATATCTACGTCTGAGGTTGTTCTAGGTGGAACAAAATAACCTGAGCATTCTTTTCTAGGGAACAAAATCCCTAAGGTGTTTTGTTCCCTAGGAATCTACCTAGAATTTTGGCTGACAGTCCCATAAGTTATGACATTTCTAGATTTGTTTTGACAACTGCACCACTTGTAGCTTCACATAGAAAAATAGGGAAAAGGTTGTGGAAAGGGGTTTTCCTTGGTCAAACCCATGCTTATGAATCAACCTTCAAAATGAAATAAGATTATATAAAGAAAAGTAAATCTGAAGGTAAATATAAAATCTGCCTTGCCAATACCTCCATGAATGGATATTGAGATCGCACATATTCATGAAGATGCTTTTGTATCACTTGTATTATTATTTTTAACCATTGAATGTATAATGGAATCAAGGATGTATTCACAAATGTATGGATCTATGAATGTCACTCCTAGATCTTCAATGATGTTATGCTTGATTGAACACTTTCTATGGGGGAAGAATGCATGAGAATGGATAAAGGATCTTCTTTCTTGATTAAGAACTCCTATACTTGGCCATCATGGGAGAGAATCTTGCTTTAATGTATAATGTTTCCTTCAAATTTCCTTGGATTCTTGGAGAGAGACTAGATCTTGGATGTTTTCCATTAAATCTTGAAATCACTTGTTTCCTTAAATGCTTCTCGATTGCTTGAAAATAATAATTGATAGGTTGTGGATGATAATGGATACCAAAATGAGGAGATATAGGGTATTTATATACCTCAATCACACATTTTGGGATTCAAAATTACTGACCACAAGAACTAATTTTCCACCGAAACATTGTAACAGGGCTCTGGTTCAAATTTGGGCACATTCCTTAGGGAACAAAAAGATTATGGCATTTTGTTCCTAGGAAAAAGCACCAAAACTTAAATGGGGAGCTGGGAAGATAGGGAATATTTCAGATTGGGAAGAAATAGGTAGATGGATCAAGCATATTGGACATGAAATCTCAAAATCACCAAAATGGGGCCTAAGTGAACATCCAATCATGGATGCTAACTTTTTAGAATAGTACACTAATATTTTTTTTAGATGGGCCTACCTTAGGGGAAAGTACTCAGCCCAAGAGAATGACCCAAGTGGTACTTCTTCATCCCATTATATAAATTAATAAGTAAGTGAAAATTGTGACTGCTCGGTGAATGGTACCATGTCAAATTTTCCCTCAGTATCCAGATTCATGTGTGATGTGTAAAAATATTTATATTCGTATTAGGGATATAAAGACTAGGATGGGATCTTTAGTGATTCACTTCCAAACATATGGATATTAAGTTTTGTTCAAGTTGTCCCAATACAATCCAATGTTTAGCAGCCAAAAAATCTTATACTTGCTAGTGTAGGAGGTTGGACTTTTGAAGTCACGCCATTATGCACTATTCATTGTCGAGATAGGAAATTCCCAGTTCATAAGATCTCTAGATCTTTTGGATAAGTGAAAGGGTGTACCAGTGCTATGAAGGAGAGCGAGTGTTGTCTAATTGCTATCTGTAGACACCCTAAAATGGACAGGCTTGCGACTTTACATTAAAACCCTAATTTTCATCTATTAATTAATGGTTTCTTAATCATTAATTAATAATTCATTTTCTTCTAAATTCATTCCTCAAATCATCTAATCCAATTCTCAAAATTAATTAAATAATTAATTTTATTTAATTAATTAACCTTTAAATGATTATTTACCATTATTTAATCAATTAAATTCAATTTCTTATAGTTTAAATCAAATATTTAAACTCACTAATTATATTCTTCCAATTAAATTAATTTCAATTATATTAATTTAATTTCATCAAATAAAGCAATTCTTAATTAAAAAGAATTCAATTATCTCACATGTTGAAAACAATTATTAAATAAATGAATTAAATATTCATTTATCTTCAAAGAGATAACTCCAATTA
>MU224602.1:368527-389282 GCA_018584345.1 Thuja plicata
TGCTAGTTTTATCATAGAATTGCATATTACTTCATTTCAATACTAATTGTTAGTGTTCTTCCATCATTTTGAGAGCTAGTTTGCATGCTTTGTCTTCATTTTAGTTTGTTTTAATTAAATCCTTCATACATAGGTTGTATTGGTCACTGTTTCATCAACGTATTTTGAGGGCTGATATGTTGGTGGTCATACTCTTCCTAGGTTAGAAGGAAATAGATCGCTTTTAGAGGGTTTTATGTGTTTTCATGCTTTTTACTAACCCCATGTGCTAAAATAATGATCTATTGAAGTGTTTGTGTCTATCTAACAGGTACCCATTATCACACTCACAGTTACTACATTCAAGTCATTGCTCATTATAACCTTGCATTTTCCTTGATCATTTATATAAGTAAAGAATAAAAAAATAGTTTTGACCTTTCCTACTCATTACTATAGTCAAAGCATTCCTCATCTAAGTCTTGCATTTGTTATTTATCATTTTTGAATTTAAAAAAATCTCAAAAACATAGTATAACTTTATTCTCATACTTCTAGATGTCATTTACACAATCAAATATAAATAGAGGATAGATGCACCCAAACCAAGACCCTAATTATAGTCCTACTAATTTCATTAACTCCAACACTCTCATGGGTTCACATAGACCATCTAGAAGAGGGACCACTTTGCCTCCTCCTGGTGATGAATTTCCGTTGGCAAATATCAATGGAAATTGCATGCAAGAAGAAATAGAAGATGCCTCACAAAATCCTAAGGTATTGGTTGTCATGAATGCATTATTATTAGTATACCCCAACATATACTTCCATGTTCTTTCCCAAAATGGGGCCAAACTACCACCTAGTTTTGATACCTCCAATATTGTAGAGGGTAACCAAGAAAATGCAACTAGGTTTATGCAATCATTGTCTTCACAAGTGTGTACTAGTCTACCTTCAAGTAGCACATCCCATGCTTCCACACATGTCACAAATTTGGTAATACCATATGGGATCTAGTACACTAATCCACTCTTTAGTTCAACATTTTCGTCCACCACAAACCCCATGTCAACAAGTCAAAACAAGAACTCTAAAGTGTCCTCTATTATGTCACAATTGAACACAAGTACTACTTCTCTATCTATAAATAAAACTATTATGACCATTAGTACATCAAATCCCATTGAATTACTCTAGTACAAGTGCTAAAATGAATACAATTTCCCAATGTGGGTCTTCCAATCAAAACCATGGTGGTTTAAACAATACCTCTCAAGGAGTACCTTCATATAAAACTCTAGTGGTATGAATTTAAATTTACAAGGGGGCTCCTTCAAATATATCCAAATTGGAAAAAATTTTAGAAGGATACCACAATTTCATCACACAAATATGTTTTCCCAAAAAAATCTAGTATTCACATATTTCACACTACAAATCATGTCCACACTTGTCCCTACCTATGTGCCCACATCAAATGTGAACCTGGGATACAACCAATAATACACATAATGAGACTCCCACAAAAAAATATCAATCCATTTATGGATCCCAATATTAGTTTAAATATTTACATTCATTTGACAGCTACAAAGTTATAATCACAATAGGTACAAAATATTTATCAATAAATGTCCAACCTTCATACTAGAAGCACAAGGAAACTATACACCATGAAGGATTTATATCCCTACCCTTTTGAAAAATCACTATACATGTCACCCTTTACTCCTAATTTTGAAACACCTAAAATTGAAAAGTATAAGGAAAAAGGAGACCCAAGAGATCACATACAAGAATTATTCACCTCTTGTATAGAGGTTGCTTATAGTGACACTTACCTAATGTGCCTATTTCTAAGACATCTTAGTGGTACAACCATGGAATGGTTCTCACACCTGCCATCTGGAATAAGATTATGGAATGAATTGGCAGAAAAATTCATCTCCAATTATTCTCATAACATTTCCAAAAAAGTCATGATCTATGTAACACCAAACAGAGAAATGGGGAACCCTGTGCATCTTTCTTACAATGTTGTAGGACCATGGCCAGAAAAGATAATTTTCATATTCCTGACAAAGAAAATATCTTAATATTTATAGAGAGTTATACTCTTGAGATGATTTGTGCACTTCAAATGTAATGATTGGATACCTTTTCTAAAGTCATTGAACAAAACCTTAAATGATAAAAAGGACTCGTTGCTAATGGAAAACTAAAAGCCAATAAAGATACCAATGGGAATAACCTATATAACAAGTCATATGGAAAATCTAAATATTGGTCTAAAAACAAAAAAAATTATGAATAATGGTGTCATTGATTCCAAGGTTGTCCACAAGGCACAACCTATCATACATCTACAAGGGGAACCACCCCCTAATACTACCAATACCAGTAATAGATCCCCTTATAATGAGAATCAAATGACTAATGTGACAAATGAACAACATTGTGCTCCAAGGGGAAAAAATCAGAGATAAACTTACATGCCTCATGCTGAGACACTCGAGGTGTTCCTATAAGGATTGATCCAATATAGTGTTGCAACATTACCAAAAGTGTGACACTATGATCCTAGTCCTTTAAAACTATCATGGTATAATGACAATGAATTTGTTTAATATCATTGTGTTGGCATATTGGTATGATTGGATGTGTTTTTATTGATGTCAACGTATAAGAGGAATTAGAGGAATTGATCAAAAGATCTATTTGTTTGTTGCTAACTTAGATGTTGCAGATTAGCCAGTGGAATATGATGATCAAAGGTCATATGAGAATAAGATATTGTAGATATGAGTTCATAGACATGGGATATTGTTGAATAATTTTAGTACTTTATTCACTCCAAGATGCATAAGATATCATCAAGATTTGGGCATGATTCAAGGTCAAAATTGGTGATTGACATACATAGTGACAAACAATGTTGACAGAAAAATAGAAAGAGGTTTTGTGTGCACGATCAAGTTAGAATTTTATGGAGTGAACCCATGAGTATGTTTGGGACATACTCAGGTGTCTTCATCTTGGAGGGTTTGTACTTCAAAGGTCCACATGACATTATTTTTTTAATCTCAGAGACTTGTTGACAATGTTCTTGTGATTTAGTGAAAAAGGGCTGGAAAATCCAATGGTTGTGGTGGATTTGTGTATTTAAGTGTTTATCATGATTCTATAGGATGTTCTTGAATTATTTTCTTAATGATTTGGTGATACAAATGGATCAAAAGGATCAGATTGGTAGAATTTTTGGTCAATAATAATATTTTATTATTATCTTTTGTTCTTGTCCGACTTAGTTGGTAAATCATGTTGTGCAAGTGCTAAACATGAAATATGAGATATTTATGATCTCAAGGTATTTGATATAGGTCATGGCTATGATTTTATAGTCAAAGATAGATTTGAAACATGAGATTTGGGGCATTGATTTGGAGAGATGGTGAATTAGGTTTTGTCAACCTAGTTCTTGATATAAGAGGATGAATTAGGGAAAATCAAGGTGTAGGTCATGGATGTAGAATTTAGAGGTTGCTAGCAAAATAAGAGCTTTATTCAGTGGGGATCAGAATTATTTCAATAAGGGGTTGAACAAAGATCTACATTTTGCTACATTCAAGCTATATCAGACGTGAGGTAGATGTCATTTCCATATTTCACAAAATCTCAAATCAATGTAGTGATTGAATTATAAGACAATGAGCATTCCTTAGGGTTGTAGCCCAAGGATTTTCATTTGAGTAGTGAGCTTTAGGCAGTGATCCTAAATGCATGTTCATTCCCCATATATTGTAATAGGTTTATACTTCTAACAAGGTTTTACTTATTGTGGGTAATCATCCCCACCATGGTTTTTCCCCTAATAGGGTTTCCACAATAAAAATCTTGTGTCAAATTGTGTGGATGTGATTATGACTTGTGGATGCATGCTTATTTTGTTTTCAAGTAATCAAATTAGAATTTAGGGTATTTAAGTTTAATGGTTTTAAGGACTAAGGGTTTGAAGTTTTGGGAATAACTAATTTACCCCCTTCCTAGTTGTTCACTGCCATATTATCAACAATTTCTATCAAAGCCTGGTCTCTTAAAGGAAGCCTAAAAACTTGAGGGAGATCTGATATGGTAGCTTACAAGAAGGAAAATCCAAGGTTTGAAGGCACAAACTACGCTATATCAAAATTTTGAGTGATCACTCATCTAAGATGTATTGGAGAAGATTACTAGACCATCACAAAGAACTCTTAATTTCCTCCTACATATCTATCTATGGCTACACCAAATGAAAAGAATCAATTTGAGTATAACATCAAAGCAAAGGAAGAAGTGCTAAGTGCTCTATCACATAAAAAGTACAAAAATGTGATGGTATTGGAGATTGTTCATAAGATTGGACAAAGTTAAAAACTCTTCATGAAGGACATGCATATGTCAAGAAAGCCAAGTTAAAAAGCCTAAAAGGAAGGTATGAATCGCTGAGAGTGTTTGAGGATGAGAACATCAAATCTTACATGTTGAAGATAAATGAATTAATATTTTGAATCAGATGTGATGGTTGTGTATTTGATGAAGGAAAGATTATTTCAAAGGCATTGAAAATTCTACCTCCTGCATACAAGAAGAAATTTGCTGCTATTGAGGAAATCAGAATTGTTGTTATTGTGACAAGAGATGCATTGGTTGGTAAGTTATCTACTTCTAAAATGAGTGAATTTGGTGATTCTTTACCCAAAGTTGAATCAAATTTAAAGGCTACAATATCAGTAAGATACATGCATAGATCAGGTCTATGTGAAGGATCTACAAGAAGAGTGTCTAGATTTTAAAAGGAGATGAGAGAGATTGAAGAGAAACAGAAAGAGCTTCAGGAATTGGAAGCACTGGTTGCAAGGAGACTATCAAAATGGTCTGGTAAGTACAAAGTAAAAATTCCTTTTAAATTTTTTTATTGCAAGAAGATAGGACATTGTGCCTCTAGATGTCCGGAGACATTTCCTAAGTATAAATATAATAAGCTTAAAGATGAGAATAAGTGTCATTATGTTGTTGATGATGAAGGAGTCATTGATGATGAATCTAATAATGTTAAGAGTGATGATGGACTTGTGTATGTTGTTATTAAATATGATGAATCTAAATTTATAGGTCATATGCTTAATGATTATGCTATATTTGTTGTTGAGGAAAAGGCCTTAGCTGCTCAAGTTACCAAAAGAGATGAATGCATTATTGATATTGGTTTCTCTCATCATATGATTAGTGACAAGGATAAATTATTAAGATTTGAAAGGTATGATGGTGGAATGGTAATATGGGGAAATAATTTTGGTGGCATGATCAGAGGAAGAGGATCTATCTCTTAGGATGGTAAGACTACTACTAAATATGTGTTGTATGTAGAAGGCTGAATGCACAATCTTATCAATGTTGGAAAACTAATGGAAAAAGGATATGGATTTCACTTCAAGGGTGATAGTTGCAAAATTGGAAATTATTATGGAATACATATTGCTACAAGTTCAAAAACAAAAGGTAATGTGTTCAATTTAAATGGCGGTCAAAAGACTTGTTTGATTGCACAAATTGATGAAAGTTGGTTATGGCATAAAAGGTTATGTCATGTGAATTTTGACAATATTTTGACATTGAATTCCAAGAATGTTGTTAGAGATCCACCTAAAGTGAAGAATCCTATTAATGATACTTGCAAGGAGTGCCAATTAGGTAATCAAGCAAGAACTACTTTAAAATCCAAAGTTGAAAAATTTAATGGTTTGCTTGATCTAGTACATATTGATTTGTGTCGACCAACAAAGATAAGGAGTATGCAAGGTGATATATATTTTATGATGAATACTCTAGAATGGTTTGGGTTACTTTATTGAAAGAAAAGTCTGAAGCACTTGATAAGTTCAAGATCTTTAAGAATCTGGTTGAGACAAAGACAGGATTAAAAGTGAAGTGTCTGAGATCGGATAGAGATGGTGAATTCAAATCTAGTGAGTTCATCGCTTTTTGTGAAAGACATAGAATTAAGAGGCATTTCTCAACCCCATGGAAACCACAATAAAATGTATTTGTTTAAAGGAATAACAGGTCAATTCCTGATACTACAAGAACCATGATGATGGAAGGAAAGGTTCCGCGGATGTTTTGGAAAGATCCAGTGAGCACTGTAGTATATACTCTTAGTAAAGTACAAATAAAAGGAGATACAAGTAAGAAATGATATGAACTTTGGTGTGGAAATGTTCCTACTGTTAAGTACTTCAAAACCTTTGGCAGCAAATTTTATATCAAGAGAGATGAGGACATTGGAAATTTTGATGCCAGATGTGATGAAGGCATATTTCTTGGTTACTCTACTAAGACAAATGCCTATAAAGGTTACAACAAAAGGTTGAAAAGGATAGTAGAGAGTGCAAATATAAAAGTGGGTGAAAGCATTGCAAGTTTATCCAAATTAGGTGGATACGATTCAAATGATTAGAATGTAAACACAATTCAAAGAGATCAACAATAAGAACAAATCCAAGTCCAAAGAGGTATGGTGAATCAAATTGATGAAGCATATATTACTAGAGAAGATGAAGAACAAAAGGTTGAAGTAAGACCAAAAACACCAAGGTATGTCAGATTAAATCATTTTGAATAAAAAATCATTGGAGATAGGAGTAAAGGTGTTCAGACAAGAAGAAGAATAACCAAATAACAAGTATGCCTAATTTCATAAGTTAAACCAAAGGATGTCAAGGAAGCTTGTAAGGATGAAAATTGGTACAAGGCAATGGAAGAAGAGTTGACACAAATTGAGAAAAACAATACTTGAATTCTTGTTCCCAGGCCTATACACAAAAATATTATTGTTACAAAATGAGTATTCATAAATAAGCTAAATGAAGATGGAGAGGTGGTGAGAAATAAAGCAATCTTAGTTTGTAAAAGTTATGCACAAATGGAAGGTATTGATTATGAGGAAAACTTTTCACCTATGACAAGATTGGAAGTGGTAAGACTATTTCTTTCATATGTTTCTCATAAAAAATCCAAGGTACATCAAATGGATATCAAATATTCTTTCTTGAATGGAAAGTTGGAAGAAGAAGTATACATTGAACAACCAGATGGACTCCAATTGATTGATAAACCAGACATGGTATGTTTTTTGAAGAAGGCCATATATGAACTAAAAAGAGATCCTATAGCTTGGTACTCAAGATTGGATAAGTATCTACTTAAGCTTGGTTTCAACAAAGGTAGTGTTGATAGCCATTTATATTTCAAGATTGATAATGAGATAATTATGATTGTTGAGGTCTTTGTTGATAAAATTATCTTTAGAGATGAAGGAATATTTGTGTCATAGGACAAGTATCTAAAGGAGTTATTAAATAAATTAGATTTTGATGACTCAAACCCGGTGGTGCACCTATAGTGACTAGATGCACACTTACAAAGGATGGTAAAACTCCAAAGGTAAATCAGTCTAGGTATAGATCAATGGTTGGTGGCCAATTGTATCTAACTCACACTAGACCAAACATAATTAATGTAGTGTATGTAGTTGCAAGATTTCAAGAAAAATTAGAGAGAAATCATGAGATTTTAGTCAAGAGAATATTCAGGTATTTAAAAGGGACAATTGACCTTGGGATATGGTATTCTAAAGGTGACGGTTTTACCTTGAGTACATATACATATGTGGATTGTGCTGGTGATGTTGATGAAAAAAAATCAAAAGTGGTGGAGCATTTTTCTTGGGTGTTAGATTGGTCTCTTGGATGAGTAAGAAACAAAATTGTACCTCATAATCTATGACTGAGGCAGAGTATGTTGTTATTGCTATAAATTGCACATAGGTAATATGGATGAAACAAATATTGTCTGATATTGGAATTGTCTTTAATGAACCTATTATTATCTATTGTGATAACTCAAGTGCTATAAACATTTAAAATAATCTAGTGCATCACTCAAAGATAAAGCATATCTTAATCAAGTTTTATTTCTTAAGGGAGAAGGTGAATAAAAATGAAGTGAGGTTATAATAAATACCTACCAAATAACATATTGTTGATATCTTTACCAAACCTTTTCCTAAGGATACATTTGAACATCTCAGAGGCAAGTTAGGGGTCATTTCCCCTCCTCCACAAAACTAATATACAAAAGAATGCATACATCCAGAGAACTTCGTGGAGATATCATTGAAGCTAGATTGATATATGGAGGTTTCTACTCAGGGGGAGTAGTAAGAATACAATTTGGGAGTGTTTAGTAGATCAAAGATGTGTGTGCTACAACGAAAGATGAGCATTACAAGGTAGCAAAAGAAAAGAAGGAAAATGAAGCAAACATTGATACGAAAAAGAAAGTTGTACAAGAACAAATAATACACCTTTGTCATTAATGTCAAAGTGGGAGAGAATGGAAACAGATGTGAAAATCAATCAAATGTGTAGTAAAGGAGAGAAGAAGATGTAATCAGAGAGAAGCATGTGAAAAGAGAAAACAAATAGGTGTGAGGGAAAAATGCAACTGAGAAGACGTAAGGAGCAAGTTCATATACATGAACATAAAAAAGAAGTTAGCCAAGAAAACTGATGTGCATCTAAGGGGGATAAAATTATGGAAAGAAGGGCATGTAATAAGTTGGAACTAAGGTGAGCTTGTTCCTAGGTGGAGCAGTGTTAGAGAGTCCCTAAAAGATAAGTGTGAATATTGCTAGTAGTATTGTTGATTATCTTTCTAGGAGTGAGATTGTTCTAATTACGTAAAAATAGGTTTTATAAGGACCCAAAACCTTTAAACAAAGTCTTACAAATGTTCAATAAATTTAAACAACAACTGTGTTGTGGTACCAAGAAAGGAAAGCCAAAAATTCTAGCCAACTAACAGCCTAACTTTAAAAAGTCCCACAAATCTTCAAAAAAAAAATAGGGACAACAATAAAAGACAGACCCTAAAAAGGTCAGCTACATGCCATCCACAAGGTCCTATTCATAAATAGCCATGATCTACATCTGATTAATAGAATTCTTGAGATCTTTTGTTTCTTTATCCTCCTTTGGACTCAGCTTCCTTGTACTAGCCCTTGTGCGTGTACCAGGTCCTATGGTATCCTTCACCTCTTTGTCATCCTTTTCCCCTCTTTCATGTTCCAACTTTTCCATCAAGATATTCGCATGCCCTATATACTCTTTAAGGCTCACCAGACATTGCTCTCCTATCTTGTGCACCGTTTCCTCAATTTTCTAAACCTTGCTATTCAGAATGTTGATTTTATTTACACTGTCTTCTTCCACCGCCTTGTCATTTATGTCCTTCAACTATTTTTGCATCCTACAAACTTTGTTCACAATTTCCACCTGGGATTCAAAGTTTCCAATAGCCTCTTTCATTTCCTCCAGGCAGACCACACCAGGTTTCTCACCAATGCTAATGTTATTTATGAGATTGATCTCATCTCTCATAATTTCTATTTGTTTTTTCATATCAGCATTGTCATCTAATATTTTGCCCACTGTGCAAGTAAAATCCACAAGACAATCCTTGCTTTGCTTCATATCATTAGGCACATAAAATTTACATGTTTCCTCATTATCGTGGGAATCTTTTACCTCATACCCTGTTGCCTCTTTTTCAGTTCTTTTGACAGGTTCCTCCTTTGTCTTATCATCATCCTTCTGCTCATTATTCTATGTTTTCCTTGTAGGGTTTTGATCCTCTTCCTTTCCATCTTTTTTATCCTCTCTATTATCTTCCCTATCATCCTCCCTGAGGTTAACCTCAATATTTTTCTCCTTTTGCATCGTGTCCTCCTCATCCGAGGACAACACAATTTTTCTCTTACTAGGGTTTTTACCTTTCTGGTTGCTCTTAGTTATGTCTGTCGCTTCTCCCCATTTTATTTTCTTGGTCTCTTTTTTTTTTTTTCCTCATACTCTTCATCCTCTATTTCCTTCTTTGTTTATGTATCCTCTGCTAAAGTCTTCTTCTGGTTAGTCTTGGTAGAAATACATTGTTTAAGCTTTTTTCTTACTTATTTTACCCCCCTATGGAGTATCATCATCATTCTCCTTTTCTATATTAGATCCCTCCACAATGGTCTTCTTCTATTTTTCTTAGATGGAGAACCATTTTTAGTTACATTTTTAGGATTTTTATACCCCTTAGGGTCTTCTTCATCATCCTTTTTCACCTCCTCATACACGCTATCATCCTCATCACCTTTCGTATCTTCCTCATCCCTCTAATTTTTTTTTCAGTAGAGGTCTCTCCACCTTCTTAGTTTTTAGAAGATCATAAATTAACAACATAAGACCCTGGTGAGAGGCATGATCACCCTTCGGGTCTTTCTGTAGACTATTAATAGTAAAATCCAGTGAACTAAGCAAATAGAAGGGCAAGATAACTTTTACATTGTGTCTAAAATGATTCAAAAGCATGAAATAATGTCCATAGGCTCGGTTAAACCTACCATCGAGCGTAATATAGATAATGACCGCGTAGAGCACATACCTCCACGACCTAGATATCTACTTAGGGTTATGTTAAGAAGTATCCACCTTAACCAACCTGGCCTTCTCTTCATCAGACTCTGGGAATTTCTCCCAAGCTTTATAAGAAATAGATTTGTCTATGTAGAACTTTATTCCCTCCATACCCATTCCAGTAGCCTCTGCTATTATCTCCTCCGTAACTTCCATGTACCGGTTTCCCACCATCACTTTACCATCTTTCTAAGTCTTGTAAAAATACCTAGAAATAGTAGTGTTTCTGCCATGAAGCCACTCTAGAAACACTGCCATCCCACCATCCTTCAGAATCTTCCAAAAAAAATTCATTTCTCTCCATTCATCATAGTTAACAGGCTCCACGCGCTTCTTACTACCACCCATCTTATCTCTCTGGTATGAATTACTATCTTTGTGATAGTTCTTAAAAATATCGTTAAGAATACCACTACTCGCTCTCAAAAATTCCAAATACACCCAGAATCCATGCCACATCCAACTCATAATCACCACTAAGTACTTGCGCCTTAGATATTAATTATGACAATTCACTTCCGCATTAAAAAACTTTATTAGACTTACCATTTATGACCTTTTTCTGTTGACTCCATAGTCGGTCATTATCTAGTAATGATTTTTCTTGATAAGGCGTGTCATCTCCATCATGCAATTGAGTCACCACCTCTAGTTTGCATGTCATCTTGGCATCCCAATCATCAATACCATTGGTCTCTCGAAAGTTATGTGAAACAACACATTCTTCAAAATATTGGATTATAACTTTCACTTTTTGCATTAGATTATAAATAGACCACGAGGTAGGAGTTTCATTATTCAGGAATTTAATAATATTGAGGGAATCTCCCTCTAACCATACCTTATTAAAACATTTTTCCCTAACTAGGATAAACCCTTGAAGGGCAGCATTCACCTCTACAACATGATTAGTTTGGGTGCCAATGGGGATAGCTTTAATACCCCTGCAAACTCCTTGTTCATCTCTTATGACAATCCCACACCCAGCCACCCCTGGGTTACCCTTTGAAGCACCATAAAAATTGACTTTCAGCCATCCATTAGGAGGACAATCTCATGTTTCTTCCTCTCTCTTGACTTTATTATTTTGCTTCCTGAAATTACCTTTAATTTTTTAGTTATTGAAGAAGGCAATATCCTCCTTATTTAGAGGTTCCATAACTTTGTCCTTTAGAAATAAGTTTTCTTTAATAGCTCTCTTAATTATATAGAAGACCTCCTTTTCACTATCCACTTTGTTTTTGAATACTCTCTCATTCCTTTCTTTCCAAACTCCCCAAAAAACATAGGGGAGTACAAACTTCCACACCTTGACCACAGTTTCATTCTTTGAGGGATGGCTCCAAGAGTAAAAAAGACTGCATATCCTTAGGGAAAACCCACTTAATGTTAATAATTTGAAAGAAGTAGTCCCATATTATCCTAACATAAGGACAGTGAATAAACATGTGATTCACACTTTTCTCATCTCGATTACAAAGGTAACATCTATTAACAATTATCACACCTCTTTTTCTAAGATTATCATTTGTCAAAACCTTGTTTTGCATCAAGATCCAAAAAAAGAGATTGATATTAGGGGTGAGATCCTTAATACAAGCTTTAGCCCAACAAGGCTCATTAAGATCCTCAAACTCCTGGTGATACAGGGATGAAATAGTTAAGTTCCCATTCAGACTATACTTCCATATTATCCTGTCTTCCTCCTCAATCAAAATAGTAGAATTAAGAATTTTATTGAGTTGTCCCATTGTATTGTCAATAACCGTTAGATTCTTCCAGTGATCCCTATCGCACCAATCCTCCACTTTCCTCCCAAATCTATGTTTGCACTGGCAATCAAATTCCTTCCATCTAGGGCACTCCTTGAGAGGGGTTTTTAATATCCACTCGTCCTCCCAAAAAATAACATTTCTGCCATTTCCAACTTTCCATTTGATACCTTTTATTATAATTTATTTATTTTTCATAACATTTCTCCATATAAAAGATCCTCCAACTCCACTGTCCCTATCAAGAAAGCTAGAAAGGTTAGGGTGCTCCTTATTGTATTTATTATCCCACATAAGAGTCCATTCTCACCTGGAATTATAGTATCTCCATATAAGTTTAGCAAGAAGGTGGTCATTAAGATTTCTAATTTTGAGTAACCCAAGACCCCCTTTGTTAATAGGTCGACAGACCTTATCCCAAGCTATGAGAGCTATCCTTTTATTTTTCTCCATTCCAGTCCACAAAAAAGTTTTTTGGATCTTTTCAATTTCTTCTCCAAACTTATTGGGGATTTTAAAGATACTTAGAGCATAAAGAGAGAGATCTTGGAGGGTGGATCTAAGAATCTGAATCTTACTAGCTTGACTTAACAACATACATTTCCAACCAGCAATTTTATTATGATATCTTTCCACTAAAGAGCTCTAGAATGTTTCAGGAGGTTCAAGGCATAGAGGGAGACCAAGGTAGGTTCCTGGAAGAGTCCCCATATTGCATCCCAAAATCCTCATAATTCTTATCTTTCTTTTTTTAGGAAAATTAAAGATAAACACTAAACTCTTTCCCCAATTAATAAGTTGGCCTGATGCAATCCCATAATTAGTCAGTGCATTTTTTATGTTGATAGAATTTTTACCAGAAGCTTCACCCATTATAACTGAATCATCAACAAACTATTGATGGGAGAAAACTTGATTGGCAGAAGAAGGATTTAAGCCTTTAAATTCCCCTTTCCTAACTAGGTTCTCCATGTACCTACCCAGACATTCAACCATAAGGATGAAGAGGACAGGAGAGAGAGGATCCCCCTGCCTCAGACCCCTAGTCTATTTGAAGAAAGAAGTAGAAGATCCATTAACCAAAACTGAGAAAGTAGTAGAAGATATTAGCTAAAACATAAGATCAATTCTTTTCTTGTTAAATCCAAAATCCCTCAGCACTTTCATAAGAAACTCCCAATCAACCCTGTCATAGGCTTTAGATAAATCTAGTTTCAGAATGAGGCCTTCCTTCTTCAACATAACCAGAGAATGCACATTTCATGTATGGAAATAATGGAATCCATGATTTTTCTGCCAGGAACAAAACCGTTTTGCTGCCAAGAAATTAAGCAAGGGAGAATAGATAAAATCCTTGTGGTGAGGACATTAGAAATGATCTTGTAGGCATTATTACATAAGTTAATAGGCCTAAATTGATCCATTTTATCAACCCCTTGTTTTTTGGGTATTAGAGCTATAAAGGTGTCATTCAACTCCTTCAGCAGTTTTCTAGATCCAAAACACTCTTTAACAACATTAGTAACATCCTTTTCAATAATATTCCATAAATTTGGAAGAAGAACATAGGATAGCCATTTGGACCAGGGGCTTTGTCTCCATCAAAACAGAAGACAACCTTTTTAATTTCAGTGATAGAGGGTATATAATTGAGACTCACATTATGGTTGTCATTCAGGATTTGAGGAATGCACTCCAGAAAATCCCTTTGTTCTTCTCTATTTAGATCTTTGTCCTTTTGGAGGATATTTTGAAAAAAATTCTTGGCCTCCATTCTGATAGCATCTTCATCATCCAAAAGAGTGTCGTTGATATTAAGATTAGATATTCGATTAGCCATTATGTTCTTGAGAGTAGTCATGAAAGAATATTTGGTATTTTTGTCTCCTTCCTTTAGGAATGTTTTTCTGGATCTTTGTCTCCAGAAGGTTTCTTCTTTGGTAATTATGTCATGAAGCTCAACCAGTTTCTCATTTTCTTGTTCTCTTGATATATTATCATACCATTCCTTCTAGATATTGTCCTGGATGTCCTTCATCTCCATACAAAGATTAGCCTTAGTAGAAAAAATGTTTCCACAGGTTTCCTTGTTCCAATCTTTATTATTCTCCTTGACAAAATTTAAGTTTTTTAGCTAGAATAAACATTGCAGTTCCTTTGATTTTGATCTTCCACCATTCCTCAATTTTTTGTGCCAGTTGTGGATGCATACTCCACATTTTCTCAAATATGTAAGGAAATTTCCTTTTCTTGGATATGGGAGCTGCCATAAAAGTAATAGGGTTATGGTCTAATCCCACCTGCATATGAGTAGACAATGAACAGTAGTAATGGGTCAACCAATCATTGCTAATGAGATCTCTATCAAGTCTAACCTAGATAAGTTCATGGCCACATCTTATGTTTCTCCATGTATAATTAATGCCCTATAGCTCAATATCATGGAGAGTTTGGCTATCTATGAAATTCATAAGATCCATTCTACTTTCTAGATTACTTTGGCTTCCTCCTTTTTTTCATTTTCTTTTAAGGGAGTATTAAAATCTCCCATAACAATCCATTCCTCATGACTAAAACTATTTCTCAAAGAGGACATCTTGTTCCAAAAAACCTCTCTTCCCTTTTTAGTGTTAGGAGCATAAATATTAGTAAGCACCCAAGAATTATTATCCTTAAGATGCCTGAACCTGATACAAGCCACATTATTTCCCTGATAAATCACATCACCTTTTATGATATCACAGTTCCAAATTGTAGCAATACCCCTGAAAGCACCCTCAGAATCTCCCCCACAAGTATTTCCATTCTTAAAAAATCTAAGCTTCTCCACTTTCTCCTTAAGAATTTTGGTTTCTTGAATTAAAACAATATCCGGTCTATTATCCCAAATCATATTTCTAACAAGATCTTGTTTATGGGGATTATTCAATCCCCTTATATTCTAAGAGATAATCTTCATATCTTAACGAAGGATCCCACCTCTAGGATGGTAAGTTGGCTTCCATCCGCTATGTTATCCTTAGTCTCCTTAACTCTTAGTTTCTGGCCCAAAGGTCAGCCCAGAGAGGATAAAATTCCTCCCACATCCCTAGTTTTACTACTCCTTGTTGTTATTGTTGTTATTCTCCCTTGTCGTCTAGGCTTTCCCTTATCATTCTTTATTTTTTCTTCTCCTCGTGATTCTCTGTCCCATCTTCCAGATCACTCTGGTACCCCGAAAGAGCTTGGATGATAGTCATATCATCCCCCTATTTAGGCATTTTGGGATTGGATATTGTTCTTCTTATCCCCTGGGGCATATTTTGCAAAGTATCTGAAGACCCTTGACCTAATATTGTACATTGTTGAGCATCCTGCCATGTTGAGTCCTTCTCCACTTCATGGATTATAGTCTCTAAACTCCAGTCAGATTGGTTGACATTATCAAATCTGCTAGGTAGTTCAATCCCTTCCCCCTCCGTTGTCACTATTTTTGTTGCTTCTTGATGTCCTTCTCTCTAAGTTTCCCCCTCTTCCCCTTGTTCCTCCTCTTTTTCCTGAGGACATTCATTGCACTCATTACTCTCAGAGCTCCCATTGTTAGTTTGGTCATTGATCATACTCTCATCACCAATATTTGGTGTTAGATCATTTTCCTCTTTCTTGTTAAGTTGGGCTTCCCTTGATGTCTCTCTCCAATCTGTCTTCACCTTTCCCACAGGAATCAATTTCTTCGTCTTTCTCTGGATGACCTTTGTCAAACATTTCTTATCCCAATGCCCATCTTTCTTACAATGAAAGCACACAAAAGGAATGGTTTCATATTCAATCTTTTGTTCCCACGATCCCAGTTTTGAGTGAATATTAGTTTTCTCTGGCATATCAGTGTCATGTGTTATCCCCACACATATCCTAGCATACATTAACCTTCTCCTTGAGGCAGTAATAGTATCTATTGATAACAGCTCCCCAAAGGATTTTTCTATCCCAGCAAATATATCCTCCATCCAGTACTCTTGAGGAAGGCCATGGAGCTTTACCCAAACCGGCACCTAGTTTACTGCTTCCTCCTTAAAGACCAGATTAGGACGCCATTTTTGGGGGACCAACGTATTATTTCCTATCATTCATGGTCTATTGCATAAGATCTTCATTCTGTCCTCTTTGCAAGAGAAGAAGAAAGAATGACATCCTTTTTCCATAGCAACCACATCCACTTGCCCTTTCAGGTCCCATTTCTGAAAAGCATAGGCCCTAACCACTTTAATGTTGGGTCTAAACCCCAAGAATCTCCCAACCAGAGAGTTTTTCATTCTTGCAATGGTAGGAGTTAGATTGTTGGTTTCTAATTATATTACTTATTTTTCACATATCATGTTGCCATCAATGCCAAAGGGGGAGATTATTGACATATTGGTATGATTGGATGTATTTTCATTGATTTTAACATATCAGAAGAATTGATCAAAAGATTTATTTGTTTGTTGCTAACTTAACTACTGCAGGTTAGCGACTGGAACAGTATGATCATAGGTCTAGTGAGAATCATATATTGTAGATATGAGGTTGCACATGTGGGAGATTGTTAAAGCATTTCATTACTTAGTTCAATCTAAATTTTAGAAGATATTATGAAGATATGGGCATGATTCAAGGTTAGAATTGGTGCCTGGTAGATAGAGTGACATACAATGTTGATAGGAAGAGAGAAAGAGATTCAGTGTGCATAATCAAGTTATAATTTCATGAATCAAAGAAAGGAGTATGTTTAGGACATACTAAGGTGTCTTCAACTTAGATGGTTTCTACTTCAGAGGTCTGCATGGCATATTTTTATTATCTTAGAGACTTGTTGAAAATGTTCTTCAGGTTTGATAAAAAAGGGTTGACAAAACCATTGGTTGTGGTGGATTTGTGTGTTTGAGTGTTTATCATGATTCTATAGGATGTTCCTGAAGTATGTTCTTGATGAGTTGGTGATACACATGGATTAGAAGGATCAAATTGGTAGAATTTTTTATCAATCATAATATTTTTTATTATTATCTTTTGTTCTTGGCTAACTTAGTTGGTAAATCTTGTTGTGCAAGTGCTAAATCATGAAATTTGGGAGATTTTAATGGCATAATGTCAAAGTTGGAAGTTGACTGTGTTTGCATTGATGTCAACATAGTAGAGGAATTGATCAAAAGAAGTAATAATAAGAATAGATGTGTTATTGCTAACTTAATTATTGTAGGATGACTAGTGGAGTAGAGTTTTCAAAGGTCTGATGAGAAGCAGATATGACAGATATGGAGATGTGCACGTAGAGGAAGGATGTTGAAGGTGTTTACCATGTTCACCCAAAGTTTCAGAGTGTTTCACAAATATTTGGATAGGTAAACAGGTTACAAAAGTTAATTGGCAAAAAAGATGTCAGTCAATGTTAACAGGAAGACATAAAAAGGTCCAGTGTGCTCAACAGAGTAAGAATTTCATGGAGCACATCAAGGAGTGTGTCTATGACATACTCAAGTATACTCAACTCAGAGGGTTTATACTTAAGGGATCCGCATAGTATATTTTTATTGTCCCAGAGTCTTGCAGATAGTGTTCTTGAGGTTCAATAAAGAAATATGGCTAAATCCAATGGCTAGAATGGCTTTAGATGTTAATGTGATATTCATGATGTTGTAGGATGTTCTTAAAGTATGTTCTTGATGACTTGGTGATCCACATGGATCATAAGGACCTGATTGGTTGATTTTTTTTATCAATGATAATATTTTTATTTTGTATTATTTGTTCTTGGTCGACCTAATTGGTAAATCGTGTTGCGCAAGTACAAAAAAAGCTATTAGGGAGATTTATGATCTCTAGGTGGTTGTTATGGATGAAGGCCATAATCTAACTAATAGAGATCGATCAGGTATTGATAATTGGCATGATGATTTGAAGAATTGGTAAATTAGGTTTTGTCGACCTAGTTCTTAGTATAAGATGATGATTTAGGGAAAATTCACTAGAGTAGAAGTGGAAGAATGGTTGCGCATGCCATGGATTGCTTGTAGAGAAGTTGTTGAGATCTCTTGAGGGCTAGATTTATTATCTAAAGGATTCATAAAGGATTTGATCAGATATCATAGTTAAGTTTTAATAGAACAAATTTTGGCATAAGGTAGATGTTTTATCCAGTTCAAAATTATTAGATCATTATAGTGACCAGTCTGTAAGGTAGTGACCCTTCCTTAGGGTTGTATCCCAAGACATTTTATTTGGGTAGTGAGCTTTAGGTAGTGAGCATGAATGCAAGTGCATTCTCCATATATTTTATAATAATTTTTTACTTCTAACAAGGTATTTACTTATTGTGGGTAATCAGCCCCACTATGGTTTTTACCTTAACTGGGTTTCCATGATAAAAATTTGGTTTCAATCATTGTGTATGTATTTCAGATCTATTGCTTACATGCTAATTGTTTGATTACATAATTAGATCTGAACATTAGGTTTGTATGCTTGATAAGTTAATGCGCTAAAGGGGTTTAGAAGGTTAAAGGGTTTTGAGTTTTTAATTATTGGGAGCAACTAATTCAACCCCCCCCCTCGTAGTTGTTCAATGCCATAGTATCAACAATTTGTATCTGATATTTGGTCCCTTGAAGGAAGCTTAACAAGCTTGAGGGAGATTCACTATGGCAACTTATAGAAAGGATAGTCCAAGGTTTTAAGGCACTAACTATGCCATATGGAAAGGATGGATGATTACACATCTGAGATTCATTGGTGAGGATTATTGAAATATTACAAAGAACTCTTATACTCCTCCTGCAAATCTAACCACAACCTCAACTGGTGAGAAGAAACAATTTGAATGTAATATGAGATAAAATGAATCATTACTGAGAGCCCAATCAAATATGGATTATCCAAATGTGATGGAGCTAGAGACTGCCTATCAGATCTTGGCCAAGTTGGAGACTCTACATGAAGGTGATGCACATGTAAAGCAATCAAATTTGCAAAGCTTGAAAGGAAAATATGAAGAACTAAATATGGAAGAAGCTGAGAACATTGTCTCCTACATGCAAAATATTAACGAGCTAGTTTATGGAATCAGATGTGTCGGTGGAACATTGGATGAAAATGAGATTGTTTCCAAAGTACCGAGATCATTGTCTCCTACTTACAAAACCAAGGGTGCTGCAATTGAAGAAATAAAGATTGTTTCCACTGTCACAAGAGATACTTTGGTTGGTAAGTTATCCGCAATTGAAATGAGTGAATTTGATGATTCTTTTCCTAAGGTTGAAACTACTTTCAAAGGGACTATATCTAGAAGATGCATGCATAGATCAAATGAGGGTGAGAGACCCACAAGGAGAGTATCAAAAGTATAAACAAGAGATTAGAGAGATTGAAGAAGAAGGGAAAGAACTTCATGAGTTAGAAGCACTAATCGCCAAAAGAATACCTAAAGGATCAGGAAAGTATAAAGGAAAGATGCCCCTAAAATGCTTCTCATATAATAAAATAGGACATTTTGCCTCTGGATGTATGAAGAGGGATGCTAAGTTAAATTCAAATAGGTCAATATTTGAAGAAATGCGTTATTATGTTTATGATTACGAAGGTATCACTAATGATGAGTCTAACAATGTTAAGAGTGAAGATGAAATTTTTTTTTTTGCTTGCAAGGAGAACAAGGGTAAGCCAAAAGACATTTTGCCTAAATTCTTTACTAATGACGTTGCTAAAGATGCTATGGTCAATGTACCTATTGATAGTATTGGTAAAGCTTCTATGGTTAGTGTTTCTACCAACAACATTGCTGAAGATTCCACGACCAATTCTCCAATTGAAGATTTTGTATTGAATAATCATGCTAGTTGAATTTTTACTGAAGGTCTTGTGCTTGATACTCATACTAGTAATAATGATGAAAAATTCATAGTTGAAGATGTTCTTGCTAGTAATGTTTCTTCATGTAATGGTGTTGAAAACCTTATGTTTGTTGATACTAATGTTGCTGAGGAAACTATCTTTGAAGAACTATACAAGATACCATTGTTTAGAATGTTGTTGAAAATGAAGATTTAATGCCTAGTATTGTTGTCAATGATATCATTGAAAAGAACTCTTTACCAAATGGCCTAACCAATTTTGATATTGAAGAAGTAAAAGTATTAGTTGCACAATTGGATAGAATAAATGATTAGCTAATAGTGTGTGTAAGAAAATACACCTTCATGAAATTAAGATGAAAGACAACAATTCTATGGAAAGATAAAACAAGTTAATCTAAGAATTGAAGCTAAAATCTATATCATCTCATGGTTCTCTATCCAAGATTTGTTAAGAGAGCTCTCAGGCTTAATCTCTCTCAAGGACAATCCTAGAATGAGATATGTATGAAAATGAATGCTCAAATCTAGCTAGAATGCTCAAAATGCTCAAAAATGCTCCAAGATCATATGA
>MU224602.1:403811-422466 GCA_018584345.1 Thuja plicata
TAATGATCATATAAATGCTCTTCCTCAAACAAACTCTCTAACAAATTTGCATTATGAATCTCTTTATCATTCTTGGTTTTAACCCTTACCTCCTTGCTAGGCCTTGAGATCTGCTTCTCTGGTTTCTGCACCTTTGGGTATTTTTCATCTGCAAAACAAGAAAATACAGAGAATTACAAAAGTGACAGAATTAAACAAAAACTAATTTAAAGCAAAAGTTATTACATGACATTTTACAGCTAAATAGCGGATACCAAATGTTAGTAAGAATAACTTTAAACTTTAAAAGTGGCTTTTAACTCTTAACACGCGGCCCTTAAAACACCACAGGCGGTAAAATAAAAATAGAAAGTGGTGCATAAAGTATAATAAGCGGTCAGAGATTGCTGGTAAGCAGCTGTTGAAAAGTCATAGGCGGTGCACTTTATCCAACAGGCAGCATGATTTATCTGGTAGGCGGTCCAATTTATCTCACACACGACAGAAGAATAAAAGATGGAGACGAGTCAATCTTTTCAGGTGGTGTTTTGTTTTTTGTAGGCGGCTCTTTGCATCGCATAAGAAGCTCTTCTCCTATTTTCTGCAAGAAAAACACCAAGAACAAAGAAAATAGACCAAATATTATGATAAAAATGTTAGCAAAGAGGCTTAGAGCCCCATGGTGGGCGCCATTATGTGTGTAAGAAAATACACCTTGATGAAATTAAGATGAAAGACAAAAATTCTATGGAAAGATAAAACAAGTTAATCTAAGAATTGAAGCTACAATCTATATCATCTCATGGTTCTCTTTCTAAGCTTTGTTAAGAGAGCTCTTAGGCTTAATCTCTCTCAAGGACAATCGTAGAACGAGATATGTATGAAAATGAATGCTCAAATCTAGCTAGAATGCTCAAAATGCTCAAAAATGCTCCAAGATCATATGAGAAAATAAAAAATGCTCCTAAACATGTTATGCTAAATGAAATGCAAATGCTAAAACTCTCTCAAAAGCTCTCAAATGCTCCTCATGTGCCTATAGTAAGGATTTTTTTGCTCTTGAATTCTTGGATCCCAAACACAAAGGAAATGGCTTGTATTTATAGCATTTTCCCAAGGGTAGGGGGTAGAGTGAGTTGATCATGATCAAAGCTTGGTTAAGTCAAAAGCTTTGAGGTGTTCTCAAATGGAGGGAAAGTTGGTTGGTTGTCTCAAAATATATAAGGAATTAAATAACTCCATCATTTAATTAAATTAGCCATGGAAGGGTGATTGGGTTGGATTTGATTCTTTTTGATTTGAACTATACAATTTAAAAATCAATTGCATAATTTGATTAATCCCTTAGGCTTGAATTTAATTATTTGATTTCATGATTATTTGATCTTTAATTTGGTTTAAATTTTGTCCATTTGATTTGATCCATTTGTTTTGCATTGAGATGATATTTTGAAGCATTTGGATGAGATTTATAATTTGGAATGCTTTGAGATACACCTTATCAATTTTAGGTGTCTACAAATAGATAGTGGTTGTTCACACCACATGACTATTGATATAAACAAATTCATAAAATATGAAGAATATTATGGTGAAATTGTTAGACGGGGAGACAACGCCAGAGGAAAAATGAAGGGCAAAGGTACTATTTTCTTGGGTGGAAAAAATAAAATAGATGATGTGTTGCATGTTGAAGGATTGACACGTAATATTCTTAGTGTTGGCCAATTAGTTGAGAAAGGCTATACTCTATATTTCAATAATGAAGGATGCAAGATTCTGAAGAATTTTGGAAGTGAAGTTGGATTAGGATTAAAGAAAAATAAACATTCTTTCATCTGAATAATGATGGATAAAAATATTTTAATTACTCATGATGATGAAGGATAGGCTTTTTTATGAAGAGATGATCAAAATATCAGTACAATTCAAGGATTAACAAGTTCATCTCAGAATCAAATTTAGTGCATTCAGGAGAGAAAAGAAAGTAAAGAAAAAAGTAGAAGTGGTCTGATGAAGACAAATATGATTCAAATAATAGGAAATAAAGAAGATAATGAAAAGATAAGTCATATGCCTAGCCTTGTCAGTCAAGAAAAGTATGAAATCAAGAAGAATCTTGAACTTGTTAACCATGAAGAGGTTGTATGTACTCAAGATAACAAGTCAAATCATCAGAAGAAACAAACAAAACTGGTAAGGGAATTGAATGTTCTCAAATTTAAAGGTAATTTATTTATTTGTGGAATTATTGGTCATAGGGATATACATTGTAGAAGAAGAATGAGTTGCACATGGCATGATTTGAGAGCAAGTAGTGATATAAGAGTCAAATGAATAATTTCAAATAAAAGAAAGATCAAATGTTTTGTGTGTTGAAGATTCGGTCATATTGTAAGTAAATGTGTTATCAAACAATATGAAGAAAGTAAATAGGAAATTATTTTGTGTTTCAAATGAAACTCACCTAGACATGTTGCCAAAGTTTGCATAAGTTGGAGAATGAATAAAAGAAACTCTACATATGTGAACAAGAATGAAGAAGATGAGTTAACTCAAGAGCCACAAGTGAATCCAAGGACACCAAAGAATGAAGATTAAATATGTCTAATATCTAAAATTGAAGCAAGAGAAGTCAATAAAGATTTCATAGATGATCACTGGGTTATAACAATGGAAGAAGAGCTCAGAATTGCAAATGATTTCAAAAAAAGGCTCGATATTAGTTCATCTAAGGTTGAGGCATTACTACTTCAGATAAGGTCAATGAACAAAACTGATATTGGATTAGAAGAAGGAGAATGATCTAAGTCTAGTAGGATTAACTCAAAGAAGAATAAGAAGAAGAAGACCAAGAATATTTCGACGAGGAAAGCTAAGAAATGCAGAGGTAACTTTCTTGTTTGCAATGAGATTGGCACAAGGAAGTAGATTGTAGGAAGATAACTCTCTATTTTTACTGCAGAAGGGACGATCATGATCCAAGCATATGCAGTAGTATGAAAACAATGACTAATGTTGTTAAAGGTGACAAAGTTAGATACTTTTCTTGCAAAAAAATGGTCATATTGCAAGACAGTGTATTGCTAAAAGAAAAGATAAGAACTGACAGGGAATTATTCTACAATTCACATACAACTTTTCTTAACTTACTACCGAGGATAGTAAAGGGAAGAAGGTGAACAAAGATGACACAGAGGAATAAAAAAAGAACCTATGGAAGAATGATAAGATCAAGAAGAAAGAAAAGGAATAAAAGAAGCACAAGCACAAGAAGAAGAAAAGAAGGAAGAAGAAAAAATAGACCACATATATGGGATCTACTTTTGTAAGATCCAAAGGCAAGTCAAAAGGACTTGCTTCTCCTACTCAAAACTAAGATGCAAAAAGATGCATCAGTCCATATGACACACATGAAAATAACATTAAATTTGGATTTATGTATGAAGGTTACTACTCAGGGGGGAGTAGTACGCGCGATGAGGGAGAATTATCTAATATAAAAGAGATTTTTTGTAGGATGTTTCAAGAAAGTGCGGAATCAGGAAGCTAAGTGCTTCATCATTATATGGATGTCACAAGAATGTGTATGTGAAAGAAAGAAAAATTAAGTTCTAGAAGATGAAAAGGAAAATGAAGTTGGCATTGATTTGATAAGGATACTTTCACGAGAACAATTAACAAGCCTTTATCATTGATGTCAAACAAGGAGAAGAGCATGTGAAAAACAAGTACAAATTGTAGTGTCAAAAGATGAGCTTTAACCAAGGCGAATAGTACATATCCAAGGGGAGAATATGATAAAGAGAAGAGAATGTAATCAGATAAGAAGTCAAGGGAAGCTTGCTTCCAGGGGGAACTTATCAAGAGTAAAGAAGAGTTAGAGAGACTCTGAAAGATAATGAAGGATATTGCTGGTAGTACTGTTGATTATCTTTCTTGGAGTGAGACTGTAGGTTTCTAATTGTATTACTTATTTTTCACATCACATTTTGTCATGAATGAAAAAGGGTAATATTGTTGGAACAATGAAAAATTTGGAGGTTTAATGTGTTGTCATTAATGTCAACATATCAGAGAAATTGATCAAAAGAAGTAATCATAAGAATAGATTGGTTGTTGCTAACTTAATTATTGCAAAATAACTCATGGAGAAGAGTGTTCAAAGGTCTAGTAAGAAGTGGATATGATAGATATGGAGTCACATATGTAGAGGAAGGATTTTGAAGGTGTTTACCATGTTCACCCAAAGTTTCAGAATGTTTCTTGAATATTTGGACAAGTAAACAGGTTACAAAAGTAGACTGGCAAAAAAGGTGACAGATAGTGTTAACGAGAAGATAGAAAAAGGTCTGGTATGCTCAATAGAGTAATTATTTTATGCATTTCATCTAGGAGTGTGTCTGGGACATACTTAGGTATACTCAACTCAAAGGATTTATACTTCAAAGGTCTGCATATCATATTGTTGGTGTCTTAGAGACTTGTGGACAGTGTTCTTGAGCTTTAGTAAACAAGTATGGCTAAATCCAATGGCTGGAATAGATTTAGATGTTAGTGTGTTGTTCATGATGTTGTAGGATGTTATTAAAGTATGTTCTTGATGAGTTGGTGATCCACATGGATCAGAAGGACATGATTGAATGAATTTTTTATCAATGATAATATTTTTATTTTGTATTGTTTGTTCTTGGCCGACCTAGTTGGTAAATCATGTTTTGCAAGTACAAAACATGGTATCAGGGAGATTTATTATCTCTAGGTGGTTGTTATGGATGAAGGCCATAATCTAGTACTCAGAGATATATCATGTGTTGAGAATTGGCATGTTGATTTGAAGAATTGGTGAATTAGGTTTTGCCGACCTAGTTCTTGGTATAAGATGATAAGTTAGGGAAAATTCACTAGAGAAAAAGTGGTATAATAGTTGTGTGTGCCAAGGATTTTTGAAGATAAGTTGTTGAGATCTCTTGAGGGCCAGATTGCTTATCTGAAGGAGTCAGAAAGGATTTGAGCAGAGATCATAGTTGAGGTTCAATGGAACCAACTTTGGCATAAGGTAGATGTTGTTATCTAGTTCACAAAATATTTAGATCATTATAGTGATCACTCTATAAGGTAGTGAGCCTTCCTTAGGGTTTTAGCCCAAGGAATTTTATTTGAGCAGCGAGCTCTAGGAATTGAGCCTGAATACAAGTTCATTCTCCATATATATTGTAATAATTTTTTACTTCTAACATGGCATTTACTTATCATGGGTAATCAGCCCCACTGTGGTTTTTCCCCTAACAGGGTTTCCATGATAAAATTTGTTGTCAAGAATTGTCTATGTGTTTCAGATCTATTGCCTACATGCTAATTGTTTGATTACATAATCAGATATGAACATTAGGGTTGTATGCTTGATAAGTTATTGTTCTAAAAAGGTTTATAAGGTTAAAGGGTTTTAATTTTTTTTATTATTGGGAACAAGTAATTCACCCCCCTCTTAGTTTTTCATTTCCATAGTATCAACAGATTTATGATCTCGAGGCGGTTGATATAGGTCGTGGATATGATTTGATAATCAGAGATGGATTTAAAACATGAGATTTGGCATGTTGATTTGGAGAGATGGTGAATTAGGTTTTGTCAACCTAGTTCATGACATAAGAGGATGAATTAGGGAAAATTCAAGGTGCAATCATGCATGCAAAAATTGAAGGTTGCTAGTAGAGCAAGAGCTTGGTTAAGTGGGGATCAGAAGTGTTTCAACAAGGGGTTGAGAAGAGATCTGCATTGAGATACATTGGAGCTCTATTATAAATGAGGTAGATTTCATTTCTATAGTTCACAAAATCTCAGATCATTGTAGTGATCAAATTGTAAGGCAGTGAGCCTTCCTCAGGGTTGTAGCCAGAGGCTTTTCATTTGAGAAGTGAGATCTAGGAAGTGAGCCTGAATACACGCACATTCCCCATATATTGTAATGGGTTTATACTTCTAACAAGGTATTTACTTATTATGGGTAATTAGCCCCACTATCATTTTTACCCTAATAGGGTTTCCATGATAAAAATATTGTGTTGAATCATGTGGATATGATTATGACTTGTGGATGCATGCTTATTTTCTTTTCAAGTAATCAAATCAGAATGTAGGGTATTTAACTTTAAGGATTTTAAGGACTAAGGGTTTTAATTTTTGGGAACAACTAATTCATCCCTCCTCTTAGTTTTTCACTTTTGTATTATTAACAAATTGCACTAAGGGACATAAAAATGGATGCTATTACCAACTTTAGAATATCGTCTAAGATCTAATTGAAAACTGAGAGATAAAAGTCCACAATAAGCTTAGAACAACAAATAAAGATCATACAATCTTTAAGTGTCCTCTCTATAATCATGAAAAATGTAAGCCTCTTGTTTTTGATAACTTAACAAGGCTAATTACACCTATGCCACAAACACTAATGTTATCAATCATATCCATCATGACACCAATCACATTGTCTCCACCATTACTATTCAAGGTGGAAATCTTAATTGTGTATTTTCTACGAGGAGGTGAAAGATTATAGTCCAAGGACTCCCTTCTAAGTCATAAGTCCCATTAACCAGTCAATACAATATCTTCAACCCTTTAAATAAAACCTATATGTAAATATCTATAGTCAAACTATTACGTATATTACCTAATGATAAAGTATTTCTTGATAAAGCCTTGCAAGAGTCATCCATTCAGAATGACATAGATGTCAGTGAATTTCATGCCTTGATGGGGCATCTCTTTACCACATACCATTTCACATTTACCAAGTATGATCTACATACCCACAAGCCCTTTCATAATGACCCACTCTATTCATAAACATAAAATCAGATGACTCTTAGTAAACAATTGAGTAGGTCTTAATATTTGTACTCTAAAATTAGTTGAAATATTGAGATTTTTTTAGAGTTGTATAAAACCCACAAAGAGAATTGTCATCCAGACCTATGATGATGTAGGGTTCCCTTCAAATGGCATCATCACTTTACCTATAAGAATTATACCTATCATACATGAGATAATGTTTCAAGTAATTAATCTCTATCTCAGTTATAATGTGCTCCTTGGTAGGCCTTGAATACATGTCATACAAGTTGTCCCATCCACATACCACCAATTCTTGAAGTTTCCTTATAATGGGTTAGATATTATAATCCCAAGTGACTGAGATCCATTCTTATACTGCACCAACCTAAAAGGATTTCCTTCTAACCAAGTCCCCACCAATCAAGAAATGTCCACATTGTCACCTACCAATTATGTCAATCTATCCACTTTATTTGGATTTGTGAATCCATCCACTTCCTTTTCAAATCTAAAGATCAATGTTCAAGACAAAGACTATAGAGAATACACATATGTTGATTATTTTTATGTGGGTAAACTTCCTACCTCCCCATGTATATATGGAAAACCAAGACAACCACTAAAGTGCAAGTAGAAGCTTACAATCATATATGAACCACCTTCAATCTCTACTAGGTAGAGTGAACTAAATAGGAAATCAATAGAACAAGATGTGTCAGATTGACTTTATAGAGATGAGGAGCCTCCTCCCATTACACTTGCTATACATGAGAATGAGAGAGGCTATACCATAATGAAAAAGTAGGGATATAATAGATGCAATAGTATTGGAATGTGGAATCGAAGAGAGGTAGAGCCAGTACTTCTTAAGCCCAATTCTAAACATACAGGTCTAGGGTATCAACCATTTCTAGAAAGAATTGTAGATACCCAATTATCTTACATAAAAGAAATTTATGATTATGACAACATCAAGACAAATGAGGATAACTATTATAAAACTAATTCAAACAAATACGAGTGGGATACCCCTTGTACCTCTTGTAAATATGACCTAAACATTGTCTTTTCCAACTTTAATGACCTATCCTTACAAATCTAACCCATAGATGGATATGCTTGGATCAAAACCTTTTGGAATCCTTATACATCATCTAAAGTCCCTTCATCTGGATTATATGAATCCATCTGTGAATCCTACATAAATTAAATCACTACTATACCCATGTCCTAGAATGAAAGCAATTATAACATCTCCTTGGTATACCTTGAACTTATAGATAGGGAACAACAAAATCTGTCGAACTTAGATCTTTTTGAGAAAAATGAACTCATTGTTGAATTCATGGGGCTTCAAAGAAATATTACATAAAGGGACCATAAGGTAGGATTTACCATTGATATTGACTATGCAACATACTTTAGGGAGTCGTGTCTAACTTCCAGTCATAAAATAAAAAAAATGAGCAAAAAATAAGATCTCTTGGTAAAAACCCCAAGACACCTATTGATTAGAAAATAGTACAAACAAAAGACACATCTTCTGGTGAAACCTCTTTGAGGGACTAGAGGATGGAAGATTGGAAACACTTTCTATAATTCAGGAAAGATCACCATTGCTTGTGGAGCAGATATAGAAATTTAATCTTGGAGATGAAGACAACAAGAAAATCATACACCTTGCAACATCACTTTCTCCAGAGGAAAAATAACAGTTCGTCTAGTTTTGCAAAGAGAGACAAGTCAACTTTGCATGGTCTTATGATAATAGGCCAAGGATAAACCTATAATTTGTCCTACCTCATCTACCACTCAATATGGGGGCAAAACTAGTAAAACAAAAACTTTGGAAGATGCATCTTAAGGTTGTGTTGCTTGTCAAGGTTGATCTCAGTAAATTGTTAGACATGGGTTTCATACAACCCATAGACTATGCAGAGTGGATATCAAGTTTGGTACCAATCACCAAGCTAGGTGGGGGCACTGGAATTTGCACTGAATTTAGATACCTCAACAAAACATGGCCCAAAGATGAATTTCAATTGTCAAACATGGATATGATAGTAGACTTGACAATAGTCTATTAAATGTTATCATTGATGGATAGATTCTCAAGCTATAACCATATTGGAATTGATCCTGAAGACCAACATAAGACAACATTCACCTTGCCTAGGGAGCCTATTACTAAAATTTTATGTCATTTGGTCTAAAAAATTCAGACACCACCTATCAGTGGGCTATGATCATAAATTTTCATGATATGATGCATGACATTATCGAAGACTATGTTGATGATATAATTTCAAAATTAATTACCAAATATATCCATATAAACATTATGAAAATAATATTTGATAGGCTAGAAGAATACAAGGTTAGGTTGAACCCCAAGAAATGTGTCTTTGGGATGACATTAGGAAAAACTCTAGGCTTCATTGTATCTTAATATGGAATAGAAGTGGATCCATCAAAGGTAAAGGGAATAATTGACATGCCTCCTCCCAAGAATATCAATCAATTAAGGAGCCTCCAATAGAGACTACATTAAATGTGAAGATTTATAACACAACTAGCAGATAAGTTTCATCCCTTTCAGTATCTACTTCATAAAGGTGTCCCCTTTAAATGGAAAAAAATCATGACAAGAAGAATTTGAATTACTTAAAGAATATTTTCTCTCACCTCCTATTTTAATGCCACCAAGGATGGGGAAGCACTACTTCTCTATATATCAAACACAAAAATGTCTCTAGGTGCTACTCTAGCACAACATAAATCTAAAGGCAAGGAAATGGTCATTTATTATATCAGTATGATGCTTGTGGGATATGAACTAAACTATTTCACCATTAAACAAGAATTCATAGTAGTAATGTTTTCATCTCAAAAACCTAGACACTATATTCTCAGCCATAAGATAATACTCATAGCCAATATAACCCACTAAAATACCTTCTCAGTAAAGTAGCACTCATGGGGAGGCTAGCTAAACAGATTACGATCCTCAATGAATTTGATATAGAGTATGTTGACATAAAGGCCATCAAAGGACAAGTGATAGAAGATCAATTGGTTGATGCTCCTGTACTAGCAAATCATCCTATTTTGTTAGATTTTCCAAACAAGGCCATATTTGTAATTGACACCCCTACATAGTGGTTCTTATATTTTGGTGCATCATACACACAGAATGGTTATGGTGATAGAATATTGTTTATCACACCTTTGGATGACTTCATCCCTCAATCTTATAGGTTGAGCTTTGTGTACTAATAACATGATAAAATTTGAGACTCTTTTCACAGGCCTCAAGAGAGTTTTCCAATGGAAGATCAAAGACTTGCATACCTATGGAGATCAGAAATTAACCATAAAGAAATTTAATAATGACTGTATGACTAAGGATGAAAGGTTGGTACCATATAAGACAATGGTGGATGAACTCAAGAAATACTTTGATCGTGTTGTATTTGAGCATATTCCTAGAATGTAGAACAAGGTAGTTGATGAAATATCAACAGTGGGATCTTTTCATGATATTCCCAACATAATTACACACTATGAGTTCTTGGTAGAACAATTTATGGTCCTTGCCTTCGATGCCCCCTTATTTAAGTTTGTGCATTAAATCATTTGACCTAATTCCTCGTGGTACCATGATATTTACACCTATCTTCATGACCAATACTTACTTCCTAGCTTGTCTCATAGCCAACACAACACATTTATTAGATAAGCCTCCCATTATGTTATCATTGTTGACACCCTTTGTACGAAGAGCTTAGATAGGACCCTCCTTAGATGCCTCAATGCTGAAGAAGCACAAATGACTATGTGAGGTACATCACAAAGGTATTTTTTGTACTCATTCTAGTAGCCCTAGTCTAGAAAAATAGCTCCTAAGGATTGGGTATTACTAGCCCACCATGGAAAAATGTGCCTATAATTTTGTACAGAAGTGCCAAAAATGTCAAATACATAGAGATCTAATACAGGTGCCGAGTAAAGAATTGTTGGCAATCATGTCTCCATGGTCAATTTCACAATGGGAATTCAACCTTGTTTGTAAGATCCATCGCTCATCCTCCAATGGTCATAAGTTCATAATCATTGCCACTGATTATTTTATAAAGTGAATAGAAGCCATACCCATGACCTAAATAAACTGCAAACACATATCCAAGTTCATCCTCAACTACATCATTTTTCAGTATAGAGTCCCACTTTCCATAGTCACAAATAATGGTCGTCCATTAAAAAATAAAGATGTTCGCGAGCTCTGTGACAAGTTTCATATTCAACACCATTTTGCCACACCCTACTACCCACAAAGTAATAACCAAGCTGGGGCATCAAAAAAGATCATTCTAAAGATCCTTAAAAAGAATGTCAATGCACTAGTACAAAAACAACAATATATGACTAAATAAACTACTAAAATTTGCATATTAATGAATAATCTTTGTCACATGACCATTAGTATTTTATTACCAGCCATTTATAACTTGACCAAATTTATGACTAAAGTATTTTAATCATTTATTTATTCATTGATTCAGTCATTGTTTTGGTCATTGATTTAGTCATTGATTTAATCATTAATTTAGTCATTGATTCTTGTTAACTAGTCATATATTTAGTCATTAAGTTAGTCATTGATTGTTGTTAACTGGTCATTCATTTAGTCATTGATTGTTGTTAAATGGACATTTATTTAGTCATGGTAGTCATCTATTTAATCATATATTTAGGCATTAATTTAGTCATATTAGAGAACAATGAAATTGAACAGCCATTATCCCTGTTGTAAAGCAAGTGACCATCCATTGAGCTAGTACCCTTTAAAGAATAATCATACCATGTATCCTATGTCATCCTTCCAACCTTATAATAGAGACACAAATAAGATGCAAGTGAAGAATATAATAGGTTTTGTAGCGAAGGGATAGGGTTGGATATGCACCATCATTAAGAGAAGTGAAGCATAATCATTTTAGCATATCTCAAAAGAAGACAATCCATTGAAAATAGAAAGAAAGAAATAAACCAAAGTATCATAGGGCTATCATGGTTATGAATACATGGTCTAGTAAGGAGTGTGAAAGAGTATGAAAGCTACCAAAATCAATATGGAAACTCCTGAGAGCATAGAAGGGGTATAGAAATACAAGGTGAAAAGAGCAAAACAAGAAGAGACCTAATGCATTGAAAGGACATGATCTAACATATTGTAAATAGTGACTTGAAATGCCATATTACTGATAAGAATATTTTAGTTAAGTTAAAACAAAGAGCGTGAGGTTCATTTCTATGAGACAACGATACAAAGTTCACAATGTTTGCACTCATACACTAAGTAGATAAGAAGACATTAATTTTTAAACCAAAGGAAACAATGATAAGGCTATCACTACACCTTACATGCATGTCACTATTTCTTGCATTTATTTATGATTGTCATGGCATTCTTTAGACAATCATCTCACTGCATTTATATTTATGTTAAAATCTCCATGGTTAGTGTTTTGAAAGTATTGGTTACCACTGCCTTCATGTCTATCCATGTCTTTCCCTTGTCTATCTTCTTTGTTTGTTTCAGGTGGTACTCCATACAATCATTTTCTTCTATGGAAGCAACATGTTCCAAAATATAGGGGACCTTGGATTCCATTCATTCATTTGGTTGTTTCCTGCATGCAATTTGAAGTTTTCCTAGTCATCCTAGATTCTAATACACATGAAGCTCATATTAAGAAATTACACCCCATAAGCAATACGGTCCCACATATACTTTATTAACTTGAAATATACTTACATTTAAAAATATATTTTTTCATTTCATGCCTTTTTTTATTGTTAAAGGGTCATAATCAAATAATTTTATTAATTTTTTAACCGAATACAACTTAGCTCAGTAGGGTCACTGGTAGGAAAGAGATGGGTAGAGAAAACCTCCAGTCTAGCCCCAACAAATGAAAATAAGAATCCTATTATAGACTTTTAAAACCATCTCATTTATATGCAATGAGGTATTGATGAGGAGTTAGACATCCTCCTTTACATATTTGTGCTAATAGCTTATATAATATTTCTATCAAATCATTACCACTGTTGTGGCTTTACATTCCTCTTTGCATACATGAGGTTTATTTAAAAAATATAATACTTTCTTTGTTACAATTGACTGCAAATAATGAGTAATGAGTTGTTGAATGTACGACTTTCCATCTCTGACTCTTCATGGCTTCCAAAGACTGATTGCATGTAATCTTGCATTAACCATACATCTATCCTCCATACAAATTGTCATTTGTGTTAGTTCCTTAACAAGTGATTATATCTACTATAAATAATTAAAAGGGTCCTTGTTATAAGCAGTGTCGATCCTTCTTAGCTTACGTTCCATAAGACCTATATCTGTATTTATCACAACCCCAACAAAAGCTCACATGCTACACAAATTAGTACAAATCATTATTGCTTGATCTATAACAATATATTCCATGATTAGCTAATCTATTGTAGCTGATTAAGCCTTTTTTCACAATCCATACAATCCCCCATATGCTCTTTTGATTAATCTAAACCAATTTTGAAGTAATCAGATAGAATTAGCATATCCAAATTAGCTTAAAGAAAATAAAGTATACACTCAAGATCTTCAAACTAATGTAAGGCTAAACAAGCTACCACTCACACGTGAATTTTGCCCCTAAATACTGCGATCATAATCTTAATCATAGAATTTCATTGTGTGTGTGTGTGTGTGTGTAATGTTGCAGATCAATATGTATCTATACATATCATGTGGCCACCATACTGTTAATGCATAGAATTAAACCTTTTCACATTATTGAGAATCACAGAAGACCCAGATTTATCAGCTAACACACTTAGTACAAATAAAACAAACATTTGCCTAGGGAGAGTCATCCTTGTAATTTGTGAAACCGAGCTACAAATAACCATGTAATGGCAAGGCGATGTCAAATACTAGAAAAAGGAGAATGAAGCGGTTCATCATTATTACCAACTATACTTATGACATAGTGAATTATGTTTTATGGTGAAACCTTACACAAGAAAAATGGAGTAACAAACAACAAAGAAGGGGTATCCGTAAACTTCCCCTTTTGTTCGAAAAGGTTAGCCATTAAAATAGAGAGCCATATATGACATTTAGAGAACTAATAATCTAAAGAACAAAGAAACACAAACCAACCTACTCCTCCCATAGTACAAATGCCTCCTTATTAACTTATGCATTATCTTCAGTAGTGACATGTTTGATGTGTTCAATAAGGTTGAGTATCAAGAGTACACACACACACACACACACACACACACACACATTTAAGTTTCAAAATTTTGGGTAAATTACATATTTTTAACATCAATAATATAGCCTAAAACAATTTATTGCTTAAAAATGAAGAAAAAACAATATATTATAACGGTAAGTGAAAAAAAATTCATTTTTTACATATTTATACTGGAAAAAATTAAAAGAAAAATAAATAAAATGTGGGGCCCCTACCTGGAACTCAGCTGAGTTCGCTTTGAAGCCCCTGACTCGCTGTCTTAGCCCCTCAACGTGCAAATGATGGGCTTGGGGTTCATTTTTTGATATTTAAAATATCGTGTCGACTTGACTAACACCAACACATCCAAGTACCACTCGGCCCAGTCTACTGGGCCACGTAGGCGCCATTCAGCGCAACATGGCGTCTATGTAGACTCGGTCATGTTTGACTCGGCCGAGTCTAACTGGGCCGAGTGGTTTGAGTTAGCCTAAAATACGACACTCAATTGTGATTTACCTCACACACACACACACACACACACACACACTGTGTGTGTGTGTGTACACACATGGATATATATTGTAATATAAGAAATGTAACATTTGAAATATATGGGGGAAAGATAAGATATTCCTCTTCCATCCAAAGATGCACAAAGGAAAAATCCAAGTTGATCAACCCAAAAAGGATCAATGCACAAATGAATCAATCATTTGGAAATGAGAACAAAGAGGAAAGTCTTAAATTCCCCTATTTTATGGAAAGGAATGAATGTGTGATAGATTTAGAATGATTAAGTATTTAAATTAAAATGGATAGGAGAGATGCACTAACCTTGAAATATTGCAGATCAAAGAATGTTATTTTCTGAGGTCTGTAGACTGTTTCTAGAAAAATTGAAGTATGATCTAGAACCGGAACGCAAAGACGAACAAAACCCAGAAATCTTTTTCCATTCTGATGTCGTCTTATGAAAGTTTTTGACCTTGACCCACAAATGTCAACCCTGACCCAATAATGTCGACCTTTACCTGCACAGGTCCGATAGAGAATCTGTTCGCAGAGCCCAACAGAAAGTTGAAAAGGGTATCCAGATCTATGTCTAAATCTACAGTCCTGAACCTGTACCTACAATAAAAAGAGGATTGTTTGTTGGGGGGGGAGGGGTTTGCCTTAGTCAAACCCCAGTTTTGGAGTTAACCTCAAATATATAATTGAAATTACATAAAGATAAACAAAGTAAATGCACGAATTCACCTTGCTTGTAAAAGTCATTGTGGGGGATTCAAATCCTTGAGTCCACAAGTATGTATGCACCAAATATGTAGAATGTGGAATGGTAGGATGTCTTCAATCTCTTGCTTGTAGATCCCCAACACAAAGTCTTGAATGGGTTCTTGAATTTGGAATAGGCTTGGAAGAAGGTGGATGGAGAGATCACTAAAAGGGAATCATGTAGCTTGAATCCTTCAATGGCCTCTAATGGATCTCCTTCATGAAAATGGATGCTAGAATGCTTGAGGATGGATGAATGCTTGTTTGAATTCTTGCTCCTTAGCTTGCTATAATTGCACTTGATGATAGTTTGAGAATGCTTGATCACGATTAGAAGACTTAGAGAAAATGAGAGGAGAAAGCTCCCTTTTATATGAAACTAGGGCACAATCTTCTAAGGAGGCTGACATAGGATAATTAAATTTCCATTAAAGCCTTTACCCCTAGGAGAGGACCTATATTAAATATAATTTAGGAATCATCGCTTTGGAACCCGAAACAGCCGATCCGGAAGCGGGAAATAACTTTTGCAAAGATCGACATCCAGAAACTGCAAGACCCTGAAGTTTGAACCCTGGGTCAAGGTCGAGGTTGACCTTGACCTAGGTCAGAGTCAAGGTTGACATAGACCTAAAAGGTCAACCCTGACCTTGAAGTCTAGAATCTCAGGTCTGCACTCTAGAATGCAGAAATCAGGCTGGAAAGAAGTGGAAAGAGGGGCAAAACAGGGGGAAAGCCAGGTCTAACTCAGGAACCCATTATAGGTGCTTTATATGACCCCGAACCACTTACTCGGAAGGCTAAACAAGTCTACAATGGAAGTGCTTCCATTTTTTGACTATACATTTAGCCCGCACTTTAGCAAGAGTATGAGCTCAACACAAACTCTTGGTAAAGGAGAACATACAGAAAAGACAATCTTATTGGAATCAGAAAAGGACAAAGAAAACCTCAAGCCCCCTAGGGACTTAATTCTTTATCAACCCTAAGATCATGATAAGAGAGATATCACCGGTCAAAGAGAGAGAGAGAGAGAGAGAGAGAGAGAGAGAGAGAGAGAGAGAGAGAGAGAGAGAGAGGAGGGGNAGAGAGAGAGAGAGAGAGAGAGAGAGAGAGAGAGAGAGAGAGAGAGAGAGAGAGAGAGGAGTGGTTAGCTCACTCAGTAAGATGTGTGTATCTCATTGTGAACCACAAAAAGGACAGGATGGCCCATCAAGAAAGCACTTGATAGTCACCCCATAAAGTTGTGCACCTTCTGGCGGCTTTGTGCATGTATGTAGTGTGTCTTCTGATGGATTTTATGAAGTACCCATGGATCCATATTCTTATATCACCAAGGAATACATTTGTAAAATGTGTATCTCTTCAGGATTTAGCAAATTATGTGCATTACCTTCCGAGGATTTAGCATATTGAATTGTAATTGAATGTGTATCTCTTCAAGATTTAGCAACTTATGTGCATTACCCTCAGAGGATTTAGCATACTGTAAAATAAAATGTTAGAACACAAATGCATAATATAAAATGAGGGAGGCCGTGTATATGCCCCCCTCCTTAATATGGCAAAGTGCATACTATTTTGACATGTTAAGGAAAGAAAAAGAGCAAGGATAAAGCCTTCTTCAACATCAAGACAATATCCATAGACAACACCTAGTCCAAGCCAAGAAGGTCATAGTTCCTATGAGGCCATGGAAGGGACGAATGCAAAGAGATATCATGCAAGAAGTGAAAAAGTAACCCTTGTGAGGGATAGCACAGTATTCAATTTCCAAGGTGAGAGATTTATCAACGATGGAAACCCAATGTCAATAAAAGAAATAGGTTATGATCAAGGACATAGATCCTCAATGCAAACCAAAATTTTCATGTATGATTGGATATCGCATAATAGATAGATTCTGCTTAACCAAGGGAAAAATGAATCCCAAAAAGACAGAAAAGAAGGAGACGACATCCTTGCCCCCCAAGCATGGGAACAAGGATGAAATGGGATCTATTATATCGCTCACAATACTATGCAAGACAAAGAGCCCCCAAAGATTAGGCTAACATTGTTTACATAATGTGGAGTTTCATAATAGGAACATAAATGTTATTTAGAGAAAATAGGATTGAAATACAACTCATTGCCAGATGATATATAAATAATTTTACAATCAATGAGCTTCCTAATCTTATAATGTAAAGCATGACATTCATTAGTAGAGTGATCATGAAATCTATGATAGAAACAAAAAGGAAGAGTCTTCAAGTGTGGACTACGTTTCTTTTTGTGTTTAGGTCTAGTAATCATCTTAGTATGAAGGAGTTTAGGCAAAAGAACTTCTTGGTCAAATTCCTTCATAGGTTCATCATGTTTTGAAGTGTTATTTGAGATGTTGTTATTGATGTGTTGTTGAGGATTAAATCCCAATCCATAAGAATGCTCATGCCCCCCATTCTGTAAGGGCATTTGAATTCCTTGTTTATGCTTACCACATCCTTGGCCATGGAATCCTTGTTTAACTAGTAAATGATAACCAGGACCATAATGAGAAGCCATATCAGAAGGAATCAATGTAACTTCAGTAGTCACTATGTCATTACTAGTAGGTTTGACAGATTCATAGTGGGTAGAAGTAGTGACAAAGTTATTACGAAGGTAATGAGAAGTAGAATCAAAGACTTGTTGTTCAAACTCTCTTTGTTGCTTCATAAAATCAAGATTAGAAACCTTATACTCTCCAATAAAGGTAGGATTAAAATCGAGGGTTCCCCAATAATCTCCAGGAAGAGCATTAGAGGAAGAAGGATTACTATTAGGAATAGGATTATGGTGGGTTTGAATATTCAAACAAGGATTTGGCGCATCATCTGCATGAAGTGTACACACCATGTTGTTGTGAATAAATTTGACTTTACGATGAAGGGTGGAAGGAACAACATGCATCTCATGCAACCAAGGTCTACCCAAGATTAAGTTATAATGAAGAGGTCCAGGCATAACATGAAAAGAAGTATTCAGGATAACTGGACCTACTTTGATAGGTAAGGTAATGATGCCCAAAGTGTTCTTATCAATGTTATCAAAGTCACGTATAGGATTATTATCAGGTTGAATAGTTGAGAGATCGACTTTAATCGATTTGAGCATGTCCATGCTACAAATATTAAGCCCAGATCCATTATCAATCAAGGTCCTATGAATGATACTCTTATTGATAGTAACAACAACCATAAGGGCATCATATTGCTTCTGAACTTCTTGAG
>MU224602.1:424642-435885 GCA_018584345.1 Thuja plicata
CTTGATGATAGTTTGAGAATGCTTGATCACGATTAGAAGACTTAGAGAAAATGAGAGGAGAAAGCTCCCTTTTATATGAAACTAGGGCACAATCTTCTAAGGAGGCCGACATAGGATAATTAAATTCTCATTAAAGCCTTTACCCCTAGGAGAGGATCTATATTAAATATAATTTAGGAATCCTCACTTCGAAACCCGACACAGTTGACCCGGAAGCGGGAAATAACTTTTGCAAAGATCAACATCCGGAAACTGCAAGACCCTGAAGTTTGAACCCTGGGTCAAGGTCGAGGTCGACCTTGACCTAGGTCAGGGTCGAGGTCGACATAGACCTAAAAGGTCGACCCTAACCTTGAAGTCCAGAATCTCAGGTCTGCACTCCAGAGTGCAGAAATCAGGCTGCAAAGAAGTGGAAAGAGGGGCAGAACAAGGGAAAAGTCAGGTCTAACTCAGGAACCCATTCTAGGTGCTTGATATGACCCCAAACCACTTACTCGGAAGGCTAAACAAGTCTACAATGGAAGTGCTTCCATTTTCTAACTATACACACACACATGTGTATATATATATGTATATATACATGTATAGACATGTATATACATGTGTGTGTGTATACACACACACACACACACACACACACACACACACATATATATATATATATATGTATGTATATGTATATGTATATGTATATGTATGTATAAGTATATATGTATATATATATATATATACATATATATATATATATATACATATACTTATACATACATATACATATACATATACATACATATATATGTGTATATGTATATGTATGTATGTATATGTATATATATGTGTATATATACATATAGATACACACACACACACACACCTGAGTGCATTATGTCTTATAACACTTTTTACTATTATTAAAAACTGGTAAGGAGACCCAGAAACAAATATCATTGTTTATCATTAAACACATAATTACCATCCTATCTGTAACACTGAGAACAATCACAACCATAATTCAAGTACTAATCAAGCCAGCCCATATAGGTCTGCAAGGATTGAAGCAGTTCCATCATTAAGGATTATGTCCATCAACTTGCAAAACATTCTCTATTATACTGATATGCTTTTAGCCATATTGTTTCACCTTAAATAGAAAAGCCATATTTTCATTTAGAGGTATTCTGAATTAAGTAAAGAGCTAGAGTTAAAACATGCTAGACATATATTAAACTAGGGCAAAGGAGAATGATAAATCAAAGATACATTAATGTCCCTTCCATTGGCAAAATTGTCAGTTCTCTCCTCGGGATTCGTGACAAGGGACTAACCGCCTTTTGTGGATTCTATAAGTCTAGTGGTTGTATCAAGCATTGACAAGTTGATCTTTTGGAGTAACGATCTAACTCTAGCTTGTAACAAGTGGTATCAGAGCTTGGCCACAGGTTTGAATCCCCTTGGGTAACACCGAGGGGGAGATTATTGAAAAAATGGTCAGCGCTCCCCTCGGGATTCATGACAAGGTACTAACCACCTCTTGTGGATTCCATAATTATAATGGTTGTATCGAGCATTGACAGGTTGATCTTTTGGTGCAACGAAAACTCTAGCTTGTAACACCTTCTGTAGTCCATATTATAACGTGCATTGTAATAGTCCTTCATAGCATCCAAAATATATTAACTCTTTATCGATATATAGTATATTCACATCTAGTTAAAAGACACAATACGACAGAGATGTCTAAACCATGAACAATTTGACATTGCAAGCATGAAATGAATTGACTTAGGAGCAACTAGATATAGACATCTATAGACATACTAAGAAAGTAAAATTATCCATCCTAGATATCATCCAAAAAAAACACATCCCTCGCTTGTTCTCTCGATTACCTCCTAAAGAGCTCTCACCAGCAAGGATGGAAATGTTTTATATTTCCACCACTTCATCCCCTGTCTCCACGAGTTTTTCACGGAGATATCTTTTGTACCAATTCTGAACATTTGGGTGTTTCACATGCAACAAATACATCAGAAATTCAAGGTTCCTCATAATGAATGCTTCCTTATCCATGAAGGCTTGCCAATTTTTAGTAAACACAATGGGATACCTAGGGTCCGGAAGAGGTCTGTCATAATTTATGGGTAATAGAATGGTTAAGGCATCATCAATGTTTGCTAGAGCCCTACTCAGACCCACCAGGATATTCTGCTTAAAGATGCTACGGTACAAACATTCAACCAGGTCCTTATCACTAAAAAAGTGGAGGAATATGGTGAAAAACATCACTGGAATGTCAGGGTTAGCTCTGTGGCGATCTTCACTAAGGATGCAATCTTCACACAGAACTCTAAACACAACTCTAACTACCAAATCACGTGGAAATATAATATGCAGTTTCAAACTATCCACTGTAATGCCATTGTCAAATGACATACATCTATTTCTACCTCCAAGATTAATAGGTGTATCCATAATTAAGGGATCACGGGCTCCAGTAAATAGTGGTGAGTAAAATGAGCTAAACACGACAAATTAAATAGAGAATTTTGGTCGAGAAGGTTCTCTGCCTTAGTTTATTTTGAAATCTGGAGTTTACCAACTGTAGTTATGGTTAAATAATTAATGGAAATCCTCAATTTGTTTATTAATGAGGGAAATTGACATGTACACAGACTCAAGTCATATTAATCTAGCCACTATCTCTAATTATTACACTTGTAATAGAAAAAAAAAATCTTGTACTTCGGACTGATTTTTATTTCAATAATGGAATTCAAGCGTGTGTGTTTTAGATGTATCACAACATATAATTGCTATCAGCTGACGAATAATGTGAATAATGTCAGATAATGCCAAATTCCATGTTTGGGTCCATGAATAAAAATGGAATTGGAATTACAAAATTCCCATTTTGCTCCAAAATGGAAATATCAATCTTCCACCTAAATAGGTGGAATTAGAATTTCAATTCCAATTCCAATTTTTACAAAAGCAAATTTAATATCTTGTCGGATACGTGACATGATAAATGTGTAAATGTGTGCATATGTGCGTATATGTGTATATATACACAAATATATGTATATGTGCGTATGTGTGTATATGTGTGTAAATATGTATATATACACAAATGTGTGTATATGTAAATATATATATACATAAACATGTGTGTATATGTGTAAATATGTATATATACACAAATGTGTGTATGTGTGTATACATGTATGTGTATATGTGTGAATATGTATATATGTGTATATGTGTAAATATATATATATACACAAATGTGTGTATATGTGTAAATATGTATATATACACAAATGTGTGTATATGTGTAAATGTGTATATGTGTGTGTGTATATATATATACACAAACATGTGTATATGTGTATGTGTGTATATGTTTATATGTGTCTATATACACAAATATGTGTATATGTGTGTGTGAATATGTGTGTATGTGTAAATATATATATACAAATATGTGTATATGTATATGTGTGTATATATATATATATATATATACACACAAATGTGTATATATGTGTGTAGACATACATTTTTGTATGTGTGTGTATATACACACATGTATATATACATATATATGTGTATATATACACATATGTGTGTATATACACATGTGTGTATATATACACACATACACACCGTATTAAAAAAAATTAAGAAATAAACAATTAAAATTATTTATGCATCTTCTGAGTCATCTTCCGGGTGAACCAAATGGATCCCGTCCATATTCCGGATATCATTTCTAGGATATGTATCTTCTAGAATTGTAGCATCTTCCAGAATTGACCATATCCAACATTTGGTATTCCAACACCCAAACGGGCCTAAATGGATTAAGATGTGACATCATATGCGTATAAGGATTACCATCAGAAATTTATTACTACTTCACATATAATTACCATTGGGTTACTTATCCAATGGGAAGAGATACCCTTTTATTAATATTTGATTATGACATATCATTTTTAGAAGTGTCTATATTAATCAGAGTAATTCCATCAACCCCTTCATTAGCCAATTTGTCAGGCCTTGAATTGCCTTCTCTAAATATATTATTGGAAGCGCATTTACGAAAGGATTGGATTAAGTCAAGAGCATTGGATAATAATGAGTTTAATTTCCAATTTGGTATCTTACCTTTCCTTAGGAAATTTATTAGTATAGATGATCACCTTCAACCTCTAACTTATCAATCTTGATATTCTTGCATACTCTTAATCCTTCAATGAGAACAATGATCTCTACCCTATTATTCGAGGCGTGACCCAATGGTTTAGCAATTGTAAAAAATCTCCTTGCAATTCCAATTATGGACACAATAGCCTATTCCTACGAACCCAGGGTTATCGTGGGAGGCCCCATCGAAGTTTAGCTTGAACCATCCTTTTTGGGGGGTTTTCATATACAATCTTTCCTTTTGTGTGTGTTGTTAGTTTTCCCAAGTCCTATAAAAGGGGGCAATTTTAAACCAGGTCATCTCCCGTGCATCTTTTCATCCTAGTAAGTCATGTTAGCTTTTGCTTTGGAGTGGTTTAAGATCCTATTGTTAACTGTTTCTAAGTTATAACAACTTTAATTTTGTTAGTTAGTTGTTCCTAACTTAATTTCTTGTCTTTAAATATACATCTATTTCTCTCTTTCCATATTTCTCATATCATAATTGAGGTCCACAAAATACTATATAAGTTATGATTATGGGTGTTAAGCCAACACTAGAATAATCCTAGCATACTATAGGGGAGGGCTGAAATCCAACCCAATTTACTGCATAACCACTTCCAACATTTATTCAAAAAGTTACAGTTGAGCAGAATATGGTCTATTGATTCTTGCTCCTTTTCACATAAGGGATATATGCTTGGTCCTTCATAGCCCATTTTTGTGAGCCTATCAACTATAAGGATTTTCTTCTGTAAAGCAATCCATGAGAATAAACCTGCTATTGGTAGGAAACTCTTGTCTCAACAGAGTCTAAGGGGGGAGATCAGTCTTTGGTCTTAGTTGTTTCTTAATCAATATATTGTAGCCATCTCTAGTGTTATATTCACCAGATCTTGATCCATTCCAAACCATCCTATCACTCTCTTTCTTGAAGTAAATACTCCTATTGTGAATAATATAAGTCAAATCTTGTTTTTCTTCATCTTGAATATTTATATTATCCAAAGACTTCCAATTCCAGCCTAGGGTCACATCACCATTAGGTGTTTCAATTTAGTCCTTGACATACTTTCCCTGATGGGATTCTAATATTTTCTTGGTGTTTTTAAAGTTGTACCTACTTCCAACAACTTAGCCACCCCACGAGTCTTCTCAAAATTAGGCCTCACTACCATCACCTAGGTTACATTTCTGCTTTTCTAAAATAAGTTTCCTACAATCTAGAATGAAGTTCCATATTTGAGACCCTCTTGGAGGGTTGGCCACTCTAAATAGGCTCAAAGAATCCCTTCCTTTAAGGTATTTATTTCTCATAATCTTTACCCATTTTAAAATTGGGTTACTATACATTTTCCATATCAATTTAGTTGCAAGTGCCTTACTTTGTTCTTTGATATTTTTTAACCCCAAACCACCTTCCTCTTTTGGTCTACAAACTTTGTCCCAGGCTACTATTGACATCCTTTTCTTATCTTTAGTGCCTTGCGAAAATAAAGTTCTGCGACTTCTGTTGATTTCTTCTCTTTTTCCATTGGTAAGTTAATGCAAGATAGTTGATAAATGGGGATAGCTAAGAGAATTGATTTTAGCATGGTTTCTTTCCCAACCAAGGATAACCATTTCCCTTTCAAAGATTCAATATTTTTATTAATTTTTGATATTACATGATCCCATACTTCCTTAGATCTATTTCCCTTATCCAGAGGAAGGTCTAGATATTTGCAGGGCATCTCACCTTTTTTAAAGTTCAAAATCTTATATATTTCCTTTTTTGTATTAGAGTTAGTATTAAAAAAGAATACTTCCAATTTTTCTTCATTGATCTCTTGTCCTTAGGCCTTAGTATAAGAGTTTAATATTATTTTTAGTGCACTAGCTTCATCCTTATTCCCTTTTCCATAAAATTGTGTGTCATCAACAAACTACTGATGAGATGTTGGGTCTAGGCCACTAGTGATTCTAATCCCTTGAATCTGGCCTTCATCACTAGTTTTAGATATAGTCCTACCTAATGCCTCTACCATTATAATAAAAATAAAAATAAAAGATATGGGATCTCCTTGTCCTAGTTGCCAATAGATGTTAAAAAATCCTTCTAGGGTTTTGTTAACCAGGATAAAGATTTTAGTGCTCGAAACACATTCAAAAAATTGGTTCATCGATTTTCTTGTAAATCTAAATGCTTCCAATACTTTTCAAAGAAAGAACCAATCTACTTTATCATAAAATTTTCTAATATCCAATTTAATTAGCATACTAGGATTCTTATTTTATTGGATGGAGTGAATTGCTTCTTGAGAATTTATTATGCTATAATAAATAGACTGACCAGAAACAAACCCAATTTTCTACTCACTAATGATGTCAGGTAAAAGTTATTGAATTCTATTAGCCATTGTTTTAGTTAGTATTTTGTAGATGGTATTACATAACAAAATAGGTCTAAAATAATCATAAATTTCTACCTTTTCTTTATTTTGTATAAGTGTGAGAAAGGTGTTGTTAATTTCTTTCAGAAGGTTGTCAGAGTTTCTAACCCCCTCTAGAGAATCCACCACCTCATCCCCAATAAAATGCCAACATTTATGAAATAAGAAGGCTAGGAAACCATCTGGACTCAAAGCCATATCTAGGTGCATTTTCTTTACCACAGATTCTATTTTTGTTTTAGAAAATTTTGTTGTTAGGGCCTTATTTTGTTCTTCTGTTATTATCTTTGGGATATTGCTTAGTATATTCTTTTGATGGTTCTAATTTTGAACCATCCCAATTGTTTAATTTTTTTTTCGTAATAATTAACTACTTCCATCACAATTTGTTGAGGTTCTTCAATGATGGAGCCACTACTATCCTTTATTTTAGTTACTCTATTTAGATTTCTGCGAAGTTTAGTGTTGTTATAAAAATATTTTGTGTTCTTATCTCCTGCAGCAAGCCAAGCTTCTTAACTTTTGACGCCAGAATATTTCCTCCTTGGAAAATATGTCCTCATAATCAGCTTGCAACTATTTCTCCTTTAGATACAGAACTTCATTCATACTGTTTTCAATTACTTCTTTATTGACACTCTATAATTCCTCTTCTAATCTTATTTTTGTTTCAAAAATATTGCCAAAGTTATTTTTATTCTAAGAAAGTATTTTATTTTTTATTGTTTTTCAGTTTGGCTACTAGACCGAAAACTTGAACCTATCACTTTTGTTTCATTCCACCAATGTTCTATTAATTTTATAAGATTTTCATCTTTAAGCGACATTTGTTCAAATTTGAAGGGATGCCATTTCGGTTGGGTATCCTTAGAGATGTTTAGTTGGACAGGGAAATGATCAGAACTCGAGTATGGTGAGATCTCAACCAATATATTGTAAGGAAATTCAACCCAATTACCTCTTAAGAGGAACTTGTCAAGATTTTCTCCTATATTACTAAATCCTTGCCTCCTGTTATTCCAGGTAAACTGACCTTTTTTTGTCTTGATTTTAATTAACTTCATTTTATTAACCTAATCCTTAAAGTCAATTGTTGTTGTAGACATTCTTGTTGCACCGCACCACTTTTTTTAGGGTAAAGGATGACATTGAAATCACCTCCTAATATGAAAATCTGATCTAAAATGGTTTGTATATGTTTCTCTAACTCCTTACAAATTATTCTTTTGCCTCCGTTTTGAGTAGGCCCATAAACGTTAATCAATGTAAATTGAAGGTTACTTCTTATACTTTTAACACTGCCACTCATCCAATTTTTCTTAATATAAATTATTGAGACCTGTGATCCCATAATACCACTAGAGGCCCCATCAACAGGGATATCAACTAAGTCCCAAATTCCTATATTCTTCCTAAGAGCTTCAACATCTTCCTTATTGCTCTTAGTTTCTTGAATTATTGAGAATTAAGATTTAGTGACAAAAATGCAGTGCTTCAAAATCCATTTCTTGTTAGGGCCATTGAGGCCCCTAACATTCCATGTATTAATTATTATGGTTTTGTGAGAAGGCACTTCTCCTTCCCAATGTTAAATAGAGTGGTGATCTTAGTTTTATCTATAACCGATCCATCTTTGGGTCTTAACTCAGAGAGGAACTTCTTGCCTCTCTTCTTGTTATTCTTTTCGCAATCTGTGGTATCCTTACTAAAATCTCTTAGTGTAATTCCCAACATAGGTTTTTCCCCTTCTATCTCTCTACTGCTCAGTTCAACTATTTCTTCTTCTATCATTTCTTGCTTCCTTTCCTCTTCATCCAGTTCTAATACTTTAGTGATAATAAGTTCTCTCTCTGGCAATTTCTTCCTTATTCACCATGTCTTCATCCATCCCCTCAATGTGATCTTCCAAAACCTCATTACACAGATCTTCTAGATTAATGTTGATACTCTTTTCTGGTGCTTTCCTATTATTAGCCTAACTTACCCTTATCTCATTTTGGGTTCCCTCTAACCCATCAATATTGAATAAGTTATCCCCTACAAATTTTGGTGTAGAGCCATTTGAGACCCCATGCTTCTTAGGTGTATCTACCCCTGATGCATTCAAGGGGGAAATCCAATCTAAATAGTAGTTATCTTCTTCTAACACCTCTCCTTCTTCTACCTCCGCCATCTTCTCATCTTTAGAGTTATCTATAGAATGAGACTTTACATTTTATCTACTAATGACAATTCTTTTTCCAGCGCTACTTGAGTGGGTATGACTTCATTATTTTGCCAAGGAGAACTGATCTTCTCCCTTTGAGAATCATATAGGATGAGATTATTTTTCTTAATTCTATAATCTGGTCTTATGCTTTCATCTTGGATTTCTTTAAGTTGAGATGATGTCGTCCTCGGGGGTTGACTTAGTTTAGAGTTATCTAGTATAATATTTCTCTAATGCGAGTGTGAGGGAGGATCCTTTTTATTATTCTTCTAATTTTCAATAATGAATCCCTCATGTCCTCATTAAATATTATATCAACCTCTGGTATTTGTCTAAGATTCATTTCCTGATAAGGTGCATTTGTCATTTTTTAAATTACCTTATTGTGAATAGGGCCTTGATAGAGTGTTGGCCGGATGATGTATGTGGCATTATATGTGCTTAGTTCAATTGGTTTAAGACATTTCAAATTAATATCCAAGTCTACTAAGATTTTAATATTAGAATAGGATAAACAAAATTCTTCAAACCCTACAAAGTCTCCGAATCTATTTCCTATTTCCCTTAAAATTTTACTGCGAATCAATTCAACTGGGAGATTGGGTGGGCTAATCCATCTAGTAACTTTAAAAGACTAAAGTTTGTTAGGATCAAAATTAGGATGACAATCAATAAATTTGAAATTATATCCACAATAACATACAATATTTCTAAATAAAAAATCTTTTTTTAGGGTTAAGTTCTTAAATTCAATGAATAGGAAACCTCAAACAAGATATTAATACCTACCTGGCCCTAGCAAGTTTCCTCCAACCACTCTGCAATATCTTCCAAAGGAAGCCCATAATCACACCATCGAGAAAATAAACCATGAGATCTATAATAATCCTACATGCCATATATGTGTATTTATTTTTAATCACATTCGTAATTTAACCCTTTCTCTTAATCCACAAGTTGTTGAATGTTTTGATGTAATCTAGGTTGAGGCATATGATTCCTGACCTGTTTCATTGCTTTGTGATTTGGATTCCTCAAAGGTTTGCCTTGTTTAATATTATTTGGCCTTGATGATATCATTATCTAACGCCAAAAATTTCTTAGGGATGAAATACGATGAGGAGCCAAAAGGCAAGTCCTTGAATGACTCGACTTTGAGGGTATAGAAGGAGTCTGCCCATTTCCTAAAGCAACTTGATTCGCACTAGATGCAAACTTAAATATTTTGGATCTTATGGGAACTACCCATTTTTGGTTTCCAAGATTTCAACCATTTCATTTGTTTCCTTGCGCTGATTCGATAACTTGGGCATTGAAGGTTCCCTTGGTCTTTTGTCCCCTTACCATTTTCCATTCTTGGTTATTCCTTCCCTCATTATTTGGGTATGTTCTGGAAGTAGGATTTCTAGGCCGCTATTCTCTCCCATTATTTAACACTATAGATTCTAGGTTTCTGGAGTTATTTGCAATCTATTTTCCCTATTAGCACAGGGAGGATAATGACCTAGAATGTTGAATCAGTTCACATTTGCAGTATGCCTTTCATAACTCGTAGAGAAAACCCTTGGATCAAAGTTTGTCCTCCGTTTAAATGCAACTTTTTTTGCGGATGCAAAGCCATTTTTTCGTCTATTTTCATTTCATGGCTTTTGACCATTCATTAAACTTAACTATATTTTAATTTAATCCTTTTATATTTTAATTTTAATTTTATTTATATTCCTTTTATATTTTAATAATATTATTATTTATTATTAAATCCCATTTCAGAAAGGGGAGATTACAATCCACCCTTCCAAAACTGCTTGTCCTCAAGTAATGCCAATTTTTATACAAAACTTTCAATGTGAGTCACTTTTGCTACAAAACTCTGATATTTACCAATGCATTGAGAACTTGCAAGGTTTGCAATTATAAGACAAGTTTTATCCCATCTTCTAGAGACATGGATTAAGGCCATCGTGTAATGGCATAAAAAACAGACTTGGATCAACCAACTTTTTCCAATAAATTCATATATTTAGTTATTCTTGTATTCCAGATCAACCAAAGTAGAACCACACATGGAGCATACACTTGAAAATACAAAATATATGCATGAACACATGTAGAAACAAATCATACACACATTATTAGATTCCTTATTATTAAACTTAGGATGCTTCCTTGTTTCATCTTTTACTCTACAGGATGATAAGATTAAAGATCTGATACTAATTGTAGTGTTCCCAACTAGGTAGCTATCAATTCCCAGTGATTAACATATAATAATATGCATCTAAATCAGATAAATTTAAGAAAAAAGTAATGAATAATTCATAACCCATTTGATAGTTAACATACGCAAGCCTAATTCCTTACTTCTCACCTAAACTCAACCCTAAGGAGGATGGGGATTTACTTGTCGTAGG
>MU224602.1:439469-459129 GCA_018584345.1 Thuja plicata
CAACATAAGCAAGAACAAAAGAGTAAGAGGTATTCCTATTCTGAAGAAACCTGAATTGGCAATATGCAAACAATGTCAAATTGGGAAGATGGGCAAAACTAGTTTCAAGAGAAAGAATTACAATACTGAAGAAGTCTTGGAGTTAGTGCATACTGATCCGTGCGGACCAATTGGAATAAAAATTTACACAGGAGAGAAGTATTTCATTCTTTTTGTTGATGACCATTCTAGAATGATGACTATTATGTTTCTCAAAGAGAAATCAGAAGCTTTTCAGAAGTTTAAGTGGTACCTTGCCAGAGTTGAGAAGGAAACAAGAAAGAAACTTAAACACCTAAGATATGATAGAGGAGGTGAATTCATTTCTAATGATTTCAATGAATTTTGTAATGAAAGAGGAATCAAGAGACAAGTATCTGCCCCATGTACACCACAGAAAAATGGGATAACATAAAGAAGAAACAGATCCATTATGGATTGTGCAAGAACCTTGATGACTGAAAAGAATATTGCAACCAAATAATGGAAGAAAGCTATCAGCACTACAATTCACACCTTGAATAAAGTTCAACTAAAGAAAGAGAGAAGTGAAGAATAGAGCAGTAAAGATCTCGAGGACTACAAAAACTTTGTGTATTATGAACCTGATACTATACCTAAGACACATGCAATAGTGATTGGACAACAACCATGTCAACCACTGAATTCATCAGCATAAACCTTGTTGCAACCTGTTCAACCTGAGATGCTAACTGAAGAAACTAAGTCTTAGACTGAAGAAACTGAGTCACAGACAGAGGGAATCGAGTCTCAGACAGAGGCACCCAAGTCTCAGATAGTGGAACCCGAGTATCAGTCAGAAGAACAAAATAGAATGTTTGAGCATGGTGAGCCAAGTGGAGCAAGCCCATAATCAAAGAGGAAGGAACCTATACTTGCAAAATATGTTAGAAGGCATCATGCACCTGAGCAAATAATTGGAGATCAGACAAAAGGTATAATGACAAGGAACAAACTTAAAGGTACATGTTTTCTTAGTGAAATTGAGCCTAGATCCATTAAAGATGCGTTGAATAGAAGCCATGAATGAAGAGATTGAACAAATAGAAAATAACAAAACTTGGACTCTTGTACCTAGACCAAAAGACAAGAATGTGATTAGTACTAAGTGGGTTTTCTAAAACAAGATGAATGAAAAAGGTGAAGTTTCTAGAGACAAAGCAAGATTAGTGTGTAAAGGATATGCTCAAGAAGAGGGTATTGATTATGGAGAAACTTTTGCTCCTGTTGTAAGACTCGAAGGAGTCAGAACTCTTCTGGAATACACAACACACAAAGGATTCAAGGTATACCAAATGGATGTAAAATCTTTATTCTTGAATGGAATTATGGAAGAGGAAGTCTATATTGAACAACCTGAAGGTTTTGTTGATCCTAACAAAAGAAATATGGTTTGCAAATTGCACAAAGCCTTGTATGGACTGAAGCAAGCTCCTAGATCTTGGTGTGAAAGATTGCATGGTTACCTAGTAAGTATTGGATTTCAGAGAACTAATGACAATAGTAGCTTGTACGTCAAAGAAGGACCTGAGAACAAGATACTATTAGCAGAGATATTTGTTGATGATATGCTATTCATTGGACATGATGATTTATACAAAGCATTCTCCAAAGATATGAGTAAGGAATTTGAGATGTCTATGTTTGGAGAAATCAAATTCTTTGTTGGTTTACAAGTTCATCAGATGAAGGATGGTATCTATATTACCCAATCTAAATATATCAAAGAGATACTGAAGAAATTTGGAATGGAAGATTCCAGACCAGTTGGGACACCTATGTCTACTAGACATAAATTGTCTAAGGATGATGACTTAAATTAGGTAAATCAGACTACCTACAGATCCATGATTGGTAAACTTCAATATGTTGTTCACACTAGACCTGATATTGCATTAGTAGTTGGTATTATTGTAAGATTTTCAGCTAATCCTAGAGAGAATCATTTGATGTCTATCAAAAGGATTCTAAGATATTTTAAGGGTACTGAAGATTATGGATTATGGTATAAGAAAGGAGGAAACTTTGATTTGAATACTTTTATTGATGCTGATTGGGTAGGAAGTGTTGATGACAGAAAGAGCACCAGTGGTGGAGCGTTATTCCTTGGTAAGAGGTTAGTCTCTTGGACTAGCAAGAAATGATAATTGCATCTCTCAGTCTACAACAGAGGCAGAGTATGTTGCTACAACAGTGAATTGTTCAAATATCATATGGTTCAAACAACTGTTGTCAGGTATGAAGGAGGAAATTAAAGAACCAATTATTATCTAGTGCAACAACACTAGTGCAATTAACATTTCAAAGAACCCTGTGATGCATAATAAGACTAAGCATATTGCAATAAAGTATCATTTCTTGAGAGAATTGGTTCAGGACAAGGAAGTAAGGTTGGAATATGTGAATACTAAAGAACAAATTGCAGACATATTCACAAAACCTTACCTAAGGATGCATTCTTATATCTTAGAGGAAAGCTAGGGGTGATTCCCCTAGCTGAGGCACACTAATGGACAAATTAGTGATGCATTAACCAAGCTATAGTAAGGATCTAACAAGTTGATGTAGATTGTCAGAGCTTATTGCATGTGAATCAATACATCAGGTACACTACAATTTCATTGGATAGAGTCTTTGGCATTTGGATGTCAAAGAGGGAGAGATTATTGATGTCATGCCAAATAAATTATGAAGGAAAAGATTGTTGATGATATAGGGATAAATTTTATCAGAAACAAAGATTAATGCAAGAGGGAGAAATTTGTATTTAAGTGATTGTGAAGGCAAAGGGAGTTTTCTGTATGAGAATCATAATGAAGCTAGCTCTAAAATTCTTTGTATTATGACATGTTGTGTTGCCATCAATGCCAAAGAGGGAGATTGTTGAAGACAATTATTCAATTATGTATTGTCATTGATGTATACACAAATGTAGTGATGTTACACAAATGTCCATACCTAAACCAAGCATAGTCAGTGTATGCCAAGTTCTCTAGGGCATTGAAGAAGACCAAAGTGATTTTAAGTTCTAACCGAGTTCACTTGGGTAATATAGTAACGGTCGGGCATTGAAGGATTACAGTGTTAACTGAGTTATACATTTAGTGTTAGTCGACTAACAACAGTTTACACTTTATGTTTAATTGGTTATATGCAACCGACAAACTTAAGTTTTATTATTTATTTGGAAGGTTATTCAAGCCGACTTGACAAAGCCTATCATATATATAAAAGGTCAAGTTTGGATTGAATGTATGAGAAGATAATAATAAGAAATATATGGCAGAGTTCTTTTGATATGAAGAGTGAAGGCGAAATCAGATGGGATTCTGATTAAGGACAAAACATCCAGACAGAGCTGCAAATAGAATATTCGATTAGTGAGGATCCTTTTTAAAGCCAGAGCAGAGATCTGAATCAACAAAGACAGTTGCTTTGTCAAATAGGTCAATCCATTGTTACTCTCTAACAATTGTAGCAGTGATCAAAGTCTCTTTACATAGTAGACTTAACGGTCTTTCATAAATCCTCTCACAAGGTGGCATTTCTACATTGAAGTGTTTGAAGACCTCTAACAAGGCCACTCCTTACAGGGTGATTAAATCCTCTAATAGGGTCACACCTAACAGTGTGTATTGTAACCTTTAACAGGTTTGGCTCATAATAGGGCTCACTTTAGAAGAGTGAAAAACAATAACTAGTTGCAATTGGTTTTTTTCCCAAATTGGGTTTCCACGTTAAATCTTGGTGTCATCTGTGTACATGTTATTTTCTTTATGCTTTATGTTTCTACACTTAATCACTAAAGGCTAATCATAGTTAATATTTTAAGATTGCTTTGTTAACCGAGTAACAACATAATATCTTTGTTAACTGAGTAACAGTGATAAGTTTGATTAAGACATCTAAGGGACTTGGATTTGTTTTTGTGGTAACTGATTCACCACTCCCCTCTCAGTTACTCAGCCCATTTTCAACAGTCTTATATCTCATAATAGAACTTACTATGATTCCTTATGATAATCCCCTCTTCTATGCCTTCAAAAAATAACTTTCCCTCCTATTTTATATCTTCATGATCAAAGAGTTACAACCCTTCATCCTTTGTGCCCTTTGAAAGAGTCACAATCTTTCATAACTATTCCTTTTGAAAGAGTCACAATCCTCCGTTAATTCTTCCCATTCCAATCTTCTTTTATTACTCCTTCCTTAGTTCCCATGCTCCCTTCTTTCTTCTTTTCCTCCTCCAAATGAAATTCTCTTCACCCTTTTATCTCATGTTCGAGGGAGTCACATCTTTTCATTTCATGTCTTTTGACCATTCATTAAACTTAATTATATTTTAATTTAATCCATTTATATTTTAATTTAAGTTTTATTTATATTCTTTTTATATTTTTAATAGTATTATTATTTATTGTTAAATCCTATTTTAGAAAGAGGACATTTCACTAACCCTAATCAAAATCTTAACTCTAACCATATTATTAACCATGATGTAAACACTCCCAAACAATAATCCTAATCCTTACCCTATCCATAATCAAAACCCTAACTTTAACTAGAATATTAACCATGATGTAAACCCTAACCCTACAACTAATCCCACGTCTAAATACTAAACCCTAATCCTAACCCTAACCATAATACTAACCATGATGTAAAGCTTTATTCTATCCCTAAACCCTAATCAAAACTCTAACCCTAACCATAATCTAAACCCTAAACCTAATCATAATGTAAACCCTAAACCTAATCATAATCCCCCTTCTAACTCTCATCCTAAACCCCAATCTTAATCAAAACCCTAACGGTAATGATAATCTTAATACAATATAATTATATAGTAAATACTACTAGCTTTTACACACACTTAAGTCCTTAAGTCCTCTACTATACAAAGACAAATTCATAAAAATAGGTGCCTAAAAAAAGATATATCTCGACATATTTTATGTGTGTATCACCATCTCGATTCTCACTCTTTATTAAGGTTCCTCATTTTGCATACCATCACTAATAAACACTTTGTCATAATGAAACAAATTCTTGAAGCCTCTACTCTACAAAGACAAATTGATAAAAGTAACTCCCTCAAAAAAAAAAAACTAAAATACGTAAATATCACCATCTCCATTCTCAGTCCTTTATTAAGGTTCATCATTTTGCATGTCATCAGTAGTAAACAGTTCGCCCGTTCCGCAGATAAAATAAAGGAAACAAATATCACCATCTCGATTCTCAGTCCTTTTTAAGGTTTGTCATTTTGCATGTCACCCGCAGATAAAATAAAGGAATTTAAAACGTTGAAGTGTTGAACTTGCATTCCAAGCACTTCCGTTCGTTGCTGAATTCTTGACGATTTTGGCATCCATTGGTCGTGGCTTTATCAAACTTGATCAACTTTCCGAGACTGCAGAGAGAGTTGAAGGTGACTTGGGACTAACGCGAATTGGGTGATTCCAGGAAATCAGTTGAGTATATCCGTGTTGTCACTAAGTTGCTCTCTTAATTTATTGCTCGGAATTGAGCAAGAATTGGAACTTTTCTGAAGTAGAATTCAAATGGTTGAGTTGCAAGGCCTCTCACATCTAACCTGTTTCTTCACTTTCTTTAAGCTCTAGTTTGCCAACTCCCCGGGGATTCTAGCTCTGGATGTTTATCTATTTATTTCTAGGTATTCAGATACATATTAAACTCTTCCAATCGTGGATTTTTGAGAAGTTGATCAACTGAATTATTATATATAGTACTGATATATAGGGTTCCATTCACATAACTTGCCTCATTTACTCAACGATATAGTACATGCACATTTTCTGGCACAACAAATGTGGCTTTGAGCCGGTGCCCTATGTAGCGGGCTCATGGAGGTAAGAAAGACTAAGAGGAGTTTACCATTCATAGGGCTGGGGTGGCTTTGCTTGTGATTAGGTCTAATTCTTCCATCACTGGGGTCAGCTAGCCTTTGGTGTTTCAATGCATATTTACCAGTTGGATAATTTATTTGCAACCAAGCTTTTAGCTTGGCTATTCAATAAAGCACGGTGTGATATTCAAGCTTTGAGCCTCATCAACTCAAAACCATTTTACCTGCAATTATTCTAAGGGTTAGACATGAAAATAGGGTTAATTTTACATTTTTAGGGCTAAGGTGTCATTTTTTGAAGTTGGAAATTGTTAAATGCATCAGTTTAAACTGTTAAATGATAAAAAATTACCGTTTTAATCACTTTCTTGTCTTTTTATGTAATGATCAACTCCATTTTTAAGAAATATTTCACCAATGAAATCTTCCAAGAGTTAAGATTAAGAACATGAACAAGCAAACAGAGCTTTTAGCTGTTACAGTTTATTGGTATGATTTGCAATAGGATGTTTTCTGTTGATACAAATCTGAGATGTTCTCCACTATGACCTTTTTTGCTGGTACAAATCGGAGAGTGGCTAAATATACATAAAGAAGACCACACTTTTGCCAAGCATTAATTTAACGGAAATACAAAAAATACCTCAAAACAGAACATTGGTGGCTATGTGCAGGCCTGCCGCCACCGGCAACCTTGAAAAACTTCATTGCACCATCAATGTGAAATCTCCTTGCTTGAGCTTGATTTTTCTGCCCTTTAGCTCACCTCAATAGCTGAGGTAAGGTGTATGGCCTTCCAGCAATGAAGATGTACGGCCAGCTGAAGAAGAACCCTGATTTTTTTTTCAAATTCTCAAACCAGAAATCACCCAAAACAAACCTTAAAAAAATGACATTCAGAAAACCATGAAATTCTCTTTTTCGTAATACCCCGAATTCCAAAACTTATTGAAAACACTGGTGATTTCCACGTGAAATCACACCAACCAGCTAGGATGTATTTTTCACTGTTGAAACTAGTGATTTGATGAGGGTTTTTGTCCTCAATCAATCTCCGGAAGAACTCTTCTATTAACTCCGACAACATCCTATTATGTGTGTGTTCTCAATAATCCAAATGAGAGCTATGTGTGCGTTCTCAATAATCCATATGAGAGCCAAAATTTCCTTTACATAGAGCTGGAGGGAGAAGAGCAATTCAAAATTCAAATTAATTCATTTTCCTCAAAAAGGCCTTTTATAATTTTAAATTAATCAAGTCCAAGTGCCCCTTTTCCCTAGGCCTCCAACTTAGGGAGACATAACATTGCCTTATTAAAATCAAAACAGTAAACTAAATATACTTTATAACTTTAGTGTGATAATTAAAATAAATCTGATCATTGCAGAAAGCACTGCTAAGGCATTGAAAAATTGAACTTGATTACACTAAGAAGTTACTGATGCTGAAGAATGATATCGGGGGTACTAGAACTAGTAGTGTCTTCTAAGAACTATGGAGAATAACCCAAAAGGCCAAAAACACTGCAAAGACTGTTGCCATCAACTTGAACACCAACCAATCACCACATTGTTATTGGAAGCCAAGAAAACTGATACGGAGCTCTCCAAGAATGTTGGAATCCCCTAACCACCACATCCTCTTCCTTTCGTTAAATTTGATGATAACCCAGAAGTTACAACATGAATTCATCAATTATAGGAATAAGAAATTTATCTGTAAGATTGAGCCTGTTGAGCTTCCCATAATTTGGGTATATTCTCCATAACTCATCTTTCTTATTAACATAATCACTGGAGATGAATAAGCACTTTTACTAGGACAAGCTATGTCCAAAACCAACATTTTCTTGAACAATTTTTATTTTTAATTTTTAAAATTTTGATGATGCGGTTGAATGATTTCTTGAGGCTCTAGTTGATCTTGAGTTTTACGTTTTAGGCTTCGACAATATAGTTGTGCCATTGCGCGATAGGATCCTTTCTTAATCAATCACTACAATCGCTATCCTAATTGTTTATAATTTTGTTTGTTTGTATTGGAAGCCATGAATATGTCGTGAAAATTGAAATATATTCTTCCTAACTGTTTAAGCCATTGCAAACCTAGAACTACATTCGTTTCCCGATTGGCATAGCAAACATTTTTGAATCTAGTTGATAATCTCAATTTGGAAGTTCTACATGATGTCATTTATCACAGCAAGAGAGTTGTTTTCCATCAGCTATCATAACTTGAAAATTAGAGATCGGATACACAAAATAATTGAGCATGTAGTAGCTGTATTAACCAACACTATCACCTTTCGCTTTGATTAACCAATCACTTTGTGCATTTGTGGTGTTCTTGTACCATTCAATGCATGTAGGGAGATATTAACACTTTGTTTTTCCTTCGAATTCTTATGCTGAGTTTTCACAATTCGTTTTTTAGTTACTTCTCTTTCTTTAACCCCATTCTTAATAATCTTCAGCCTTTTCTCACTATTAAATCATTTAATTCCCCTGGACCATTTGTTATGACAATTACAATGTAAATATTTTCCTCTTTTCGCTACCTCTTGTCGAGGAGAGTGCTTACTACTTTGTCTTGGGTTAAAGAAGCAATCTCCATTGTTATTGATAGGATTAGTTGCATTTCTATATTTTCATCCTATGGTTTCCGTTTGACCTTATGTGGAAGTTTTGGAGACAAAGTTTTGTTGCTCAATATGCGATGCTCTTTGCATACCTTTTCTAATTGTATAAGGTTCCAAGAAACTAACATCACTCTTGATTTGGTCATCATGTTTGTTGATGTAGAGTTGTAATATTTGATAAGGTCTCACATCTTGAACTTAGAAATTTCCAGTCTTATACCAAAGATTATATTTGGCTATAGACCTTAGTTGGGTGAAATAGTTTCTCTTCCATGGTTGCTCATGCTCATAATGGGTTGTGAAGTTATTGCTAAATTCTTTTCAACTAAGCGCTTGGCCTTGATTTTCATTCATGATTCATTGGTACCATTGACAAGGTTCAAATTCTAAATATAGTCAAGCTATACCAACCATTGCATTGTCCATTATATTATGTAGCTTAAAATATTGTTCCATGAGACTTATCCATGAAATAACATCTGTACCATCAAACTTATGAATGCTTATTTTGGTTAGGTTCAATTTCAGACGTCGAAAGATTGTCCTATCCTTGATTTTGTCAATTAGGGTTGTAACTACCTAGATGGTTTTGTTTGGGCTCCAATTTAGACAATAATTCTTGTTTAAACATATCTAAACCCTCATTGAAAGATGTCGCAAATGGAGCAAACAAATTATCCTTAATAAATGTACCACTATTTCACATCTTGGCGCAAATGTTTCCTCAATTTTAGTTGGTGGACAATAAAGGTCATTGGATTCAACTTTTGTATAAAATTCTTTTAATCCTAAAGGTGACATGTCTTTGGATGTGTTTTCTTATACTTTAGAAATTTTAATAGGCAAGGGAGGAAAGTATTCAGTGCCTTTTGAAACTATCAAATTTTAAAACACGAGTTATACCTAATATGATGTTCGTCTTTCCACCAAACTTTGACTACTAAATTTTGAATTAATATTTTCTCTAACAAGGAGTTATATAGAACTAGCCCTACCTAAATTTTGTTAAGATTTCCAAAATTCTAAAAAAATAAAAAAATGCAAAAATTGTGGCTTGTAGAACAAATTAATGAAAAATAATAAAATCTTTTGACCTAACTTTGCCCACTAAATTATGGAATTAATTTTTCTTCTAATAAGAAATTATAAAGAATTGACACTACGTGTTTTTCATGAGCTTTCCACAAATGTATTTATTTTTGAAAATTGTGGGCATGTAGAGCAATTTAATTAGAAAACTGTGATAACTTGAAGTAAAATGATCGCAAAAGCTATTTTTTCAGTTTAAGCTTCCTTAATCACATACCTCGAAACCCCCACAAAATTTGGTCCAAATTCGCTATAGTTTCTAATAGCTTTGATAACACGTGTTATGATATTTCTTAGAAATAAATGCAAATTAGTACAATAGTAGAACACTTGGAGGGGGTGACCTCCAATAATCAGAAAATAATAATATAGGGAAACATGTGGATGCATCCCCAAAGTTTTTAGCTCTTGTCCCCACATTGGGGATGTCATGGGGATAGGGATGACTTGGGGATGTTTCTCAGCCGCCCCCCCCAAAAAATTTGATGCCAAAATGTTCCCGAAATGGGGGGACGGCTTGGGGACATATTGGGGATGACCAATCATCCCCAGGACGCATTAGGAACATCTGGGACATCCCCAACTATCTCGGGGACAACTGGCCGTCCCTTTTTTTGCAGCGCTCAAGAAAACAAAAAAAAAAAAACATTTTTAATTTTGGTACTCATTTTCTCGGTTTTAAATTTTGGTACCAAATCATACTACTTGCATAATATAGTGGAAAAGCATAATTATATATTGGATCACTTATTATTTCGTTGAACATTAATCTGCAATAATAGTTTAACATGTATACTAGACCCATACCAGAAATTGATAAATTTTATGCATGATAACATTTCCAATAACGACAATGGAAATGTTGAGAACAGTTACAGTGCCAATTAACCAATCTAACAAGGCTCTCGATATGCTTACAGTAAGAAATCCTTAGATTATATCACATTCCACAGTGCTAAAACAAAGCCACAAAATAGACAAAAAATATTAGAAATCATAGTAAAGATGAAACAATCGTTTCTTCAATAACTCCTACATATGAACAAAAAACAAACTGACAAAGTACTTGTAGTTTGTAATTTGTATTTATACAGATACTGGAATATATATATATATAGTCGTCTCTCCCGAAACTTGTCTTCCCCATCCTAGTGTCCCCATGTCCTGAAAACTTGGCGGAACATGGTAATAAAATGAATTTAATATAAAAACGTATGGTAGCTTGAAAGAACTTTTCTATATTTATAGTCATAAATATGTAGGGACACATCCCTTCATCTTAATTAGGCTGCGTTAAGAAGTCACTAAAACCAATAAATGGAACTATTAAGGTTAAGCATGCCATAGATGCTTATCCTGATTACCTTAGGAATATAGACTAATTGGATCATAACAATGTCACAAGTAGACTAAATGTGCAAACTTTTCTGTTATTATATGATCGTTTGGTAATTTGACAATGGATTCTTTGTGTTGACCTAGCTTGATCAAGGTTTGGTTTTCCTCATGGCTTGATTCTTGGGTTATTATCTATGTTACCCTGAGTTTCCAGGATGGGGGGACGGGGAAATGGGTTTCCGGGACGTTTTTTTTTTTGCCAAAGCATGGGACACACACACACACACATATGAATTTTCAAATATATTCATAAATTTCAGAATTACATAACATTATCACATTCATCATAGCAAGTTAGCAACACAATTTAAAATTATCAATTCCATTCATCAAATCACCATAGAACATAGTATTAAAACTTTAAATCGAATCATCATCTAAGAATACTAAAGTCTAAGAATAGGAACATAGGATGACATCAAATCAATCAAATGAGAGAATGAAAAGCATCATAGATTCATATCATAAGGCAGCAATTTTCAACAAAATGAAAATCAAAACAATGAAAAGTTAAAGACTTAAACTTCAAACTTTTAAAGTATCAACTATAGTCTATCAATGATCATATAATATTATAATGTCAAGATTCAAAACACTCCAAGTCTGAAACATCAAAGTCAAAATGAAAACAAAGATAGTATGACAGCTGCCCCTAATCTTAATCCATATCAGCAAATAAAAGAAAAAAATGAAGTGAAAAAAACATATGATATGTTAAACATAACATACATATGTTATAGTTATTTTATTCACCTCCAGCGTGTGTGGGGCCCGTTAATGGGAAAAAAATCAAAATTCAAAAAAATAGTAATTTTTTTTACGTTTTTTGTTTTAAAGGGAAACCTCAATCCGTCCCCGGGACGGTCAACGCCCTCCGGAAACTTGTTGACCGTTTCCTATTTTTGGGGACGCGTTTCCTATTTTATTGTCTGGGTGGGGACGACTGGGAAACGTTTCCTGCTGTCCCCCCGTCCCCGTTTCTGAAACCCTAGGCTGAGGGCCAGAAACACGTCCCCGAGTAACATAGGTTATTATTACTTAATTTCCTAAGTCATTCTAAGGTGATTAACATTTTTGTCTTTTTGATTGAATAGTTGAAGGTTTCAATAGATGCTTGGCCTCAATTTTGGGCATTAATTGGGCCTAGCTAGTGGGACCACAATTGGGGGTCCTCATCCCCTAACAATCAACAATCCAAACTTGTGAGTGCAGTGGCCGACAAGAGCACTAAGCCTACGAGGCCATTTGCCCAAGAGGGATTTGAACCCAGGTGGGTTCAACAATGCCACCCATAACCATTGTACTATTCTCTCATGGGCTAAGGTGATTAGAATTTTATCTTGAATGTATATTTTGATTCTTTAATTTAATATTAAAGTTCTCTTCATTCTTTTTGGAAGATAGCTATAGTGGGTCTAATTAACTTATCATTTTGAAATCTGTTAGTGTATTTTGAAGGTTCTTTGAGAATTTTGCACCCCATGGCTCCATTTCTGATGTGTTGGGAATTAGTGTTCACATAGGTGTTAATAAATAGGTTTGTTATAGTTTGTTGAGTAGGTTAATATATTAGCGGTATGAATGTCTTGAATTGTTAAAACAACTCAATACATTTAGGAAAGTTTTTTGGGGGTTTTCCTATAAAATAGGATATGAGAATCCTATAAATATGTAATGTATTTGATTGAAAAGATGAAGCATTGTATTCCGTGTATAATATTCTATAAGCTTCTTTGCCCAATTGTCTATTATGGTATCAGAGCCCATCGATTTTGTCCATATCCTTTTGTGCCTATTATAGGATATTTTGCTTTCATCCCACGTGGTAGCAAATAGATAGGCTGCGAAAAAATTCACTTCTATTGAGTCATTTGCCATTGTCATGTGCGAATTCAAGTTCCCTCCACGAAAATTCCTTCAATAGTGCTCAATGTCGCATGGCTTATGGGGATTAAAACAATGTTCTCATTGTGTGGAATCAAAATAAAGATAATGATGGACAAGGACCAAATTTCATCTTTGTGCTAATTTTGCTAGAGTTTCCATGGCTTGATAGAATTTGCACCAAAATTGCAGTGTTACTCGGGGACACGTTTCCGGCATAATTCGACCCATCCCAGAAACTCGAAAACCCATCCCCTAGCTGTCCTATAAAACTAATTTAATAATGTTTGAGTTTTGATAATTTGTTTGACTTCCACTCTCATGTGAACTCTCAATTTAAATTATTTAACATAAACGTTATATGTTAAGGTTCTATAATGTATATGAGCATGCTTTATCCATGTTTTCATATGAATATTTAAAATTTCCCTATATATTTTAAAATTTCCCTATTTTTTATAGTCATCCCCACTGCCGTCCCTTGTCATCCCTTGCTTTGGGAAAATAAGCCGTCCTAGAAACCCATTTTCCCGTCCCTTCGTAACATAGCAAAATTGAGACTGCCTTGGCCTTGATGTGATGTTCCTGATTCTTCTCCCATTCTGCAACATATTTAATCAAGTTGTTGAGAATTTTGCACCCCATGGCCCCATTTCTGATGTCCTATAAAATATGTCTCGGTTGCACTCTTCTTCGCAACAGCTACTTAAAGTCTTTTGGTATCTCCACTCTTAAAGGATTGTCATGGGAACCTGTGAAGCTGGAATTGGGATCACATTATCCAATCCATCATCAAAAGAGGTCACCTTCCTGGTATTTTGCGAGCGTGCTAGGCGGCATCTAAATACACGGAAAATTTGATTGAAATTTGTCTACATTTTGGATTTCATGGATATAGATTATCCAATTCTCAAAGTGGACCCAAATGCTTTGATTTTAATTCATAAATTTGATTCCAAATGCGAGATTTCATCCTTTAAAAGGAGTTGTTTATGTACATGGCTCATATCAACGCTTCTCATTATTGAGTCTTAGTAGGTGTCTCTTGATCCATTTTCAACAATTATTTTGGAGATTGATCAATTTTATTATTTGCAAGCTTGAGTTGCTATGTGGCTTATTTGACCATTTTGAGATTTTTTATTAGCGGGTTCATCATTGATTGGAGAAGCAATGATTTAGGTGGTGTGATAGGCATTATATTCCAAATCTCTTTTCCTGTCGCTTTCTTGACAACCTGCGCAGGGTTTGATCCAATTTCAATTGCCAAAGCTTTGTGTTAAATTATTTTATAATGGGGTTTATTTCATGAGTCATTATTATGTATATAAAAAGGCGTCTTTATTGTAATTGTAATTGGATGCATTTTCGCTTGTACGCGACATCCGTTTTATGGGGGGCTAGATATTAGTCATAAGTAGACATTTTGTTATAGTTGTGTTAGTTTTGAATAGGATCAAATAGTGGTTTTTTAAATGGAGAAAAATAGTATATTGATAGAAAAGTTTTAAGTTTAAGATTTTCACACATTGTAGATCAAGTTATAGTTGATCCTTATTGAAAAGCATCTGTGAGATGTGATAAGAGCAACAAGGAGGCCAATTGATGTTGATGAAATCACAAAGTGGTTTACAAAGTATAGAAGGGCAATAGCCTTGATTGGTGTTGGATTGTAAGATGCATACCTCCATCATATCAACTCCACAAAGACCTCAAAGGAAGTGTGGGATGGTTTGAATGCTTTGTTTGGATCACAAGCAACGAGTGTAAAGATGAGCCTAAAGCAAAAATTGTTTGGGCTAAAAATGATGGAAGGTCACAACATTGTTTAACATATTGGTAAGTTTTTCTCCCTATTGAACAACTAGCTGGGATAAAGGCTAAAGTAGATGATGATGATTTAAAAGCTATTTTGTTAAATAACATGCCTTCTAGTTATGGCAACATTGTTTTCACATTAAACAAAGTAGATGCTACCCTAGAAGAAATAATATCTACTTTGATTGATGAAGGAGCCAAGAAAACTGACTGAACTATAGAGGAAAATGCAATGTATGGAAAAAATAAGCCTAACCATTCCTCCAATTTTAGTTCTTCTACATCAAAGGGAAATTGTTTCTTCAAGAATAGAATTTTGTGCTACTATTGCAAGAAGGGGTACATTGTTATGAATTGCACTTAGCGTGCCAAGGAAATTCTTGATGGCAAGCTAAATATAGATAAGGCATTGGCTGCAGATGATGATGAAGAATGCCTTCATGTGGTGTGGCTATTGAAGACCCTCCATACGAAAACAATGAGGAGTATGTTCTCTAAATCAAATCTACTGGAGGATGGAGTCACTGGAGGTTGGAGGACATTCAGTGACCCTTTGTTAGTCACTAGTGACAGGGCCGTCAAATTGCATTATTGACAAAACTATTTGTGCCAAAAGGATTAAAGCTAGGATCGGTTTCTTGGTGGCAGGGACAACCATCTCATATCATATGTGATCAAAGTGACAATGATCTATAATGGTGGTTGCATATGTGACAACAAGGGGCATGGTGTTCAAGCTTTTTATGTTGTGGTTGGATGTGTATGTCCCCAATCACATTTCTTGGTTGTATGTGAATAGATGTGTTTGTTCCTATTCACAAGATGGTGTAAGTGTTTGGAAGGGTCTGTCCCCAGTCACAAAAGTTAATGTTTATGATTGGATGTGTTTGTCCCCAATCATAATTGTTGTGAGCAAATGTGTATGTCCCTGTTCATAACTGATGTTGGATAGATGTGTTAGTCCCTATCCTAGGTTCCACGAGTAGATGTGTTAGTCCCTATCCTTGGATGAGAGTATAGTAAACATAGTGACGCTAGTTCCACTACTACTACTCATACCTTATAGTTTTGGCGAGATACTGTGTGTGGTCATCAAGTATTGTGATGCACTTTCACCCCATGTTGACACTAAGGAGGGGTGTTGGGAATTAGTGTTCACATAGGTGTTAGAAATATTGCATCATAGGATGCATATAATATTTATGCATAAAATCAATAGGTTTGTTATAGTTTGTTGAGTAGGTTAATATATTAGTGGTACGAATGTGTTGAGTTGTTAAAACAACTCAATATATTTAGGAAAGTTGTTTGGGGATTTTCTTATAAAATAGGATATGAAAATCCTATAAATATGTAATGTATTTGATTGAAAAGATGAAACATTGTATTCCGTGTGTAATATTCTGTAAGCTGTTTTGCCCAATTTTGTATTAGTATTGACAAGTATAATATATTTTTCAACAAGGAAGGTGCAAATATTTCATTGTACAGAAATTCTCAATTATTTATTTATGCTATGCTTGTGGTTATAACAACAATAATTGTTTGGAGTGGAAGAGGATTGAGTTTTGTGCATAGATTATGTGTTGTATATAAGCTGATCAAACCTTCTTCTACTAAAGTAAAATATCGGTTTATTAAAAACTGGAAGATGCTTTTGAAGGGTGGAATTTGTATTCTCTTTATATATTAAGACCATAAATTGTATTGTTGATGAGAACAAAGTTATATCTTTAGAAATAGCTTTAAAATTATTGGTCAGCATCACGTCTATCAAAAGGGCTAATTTTAGAATCTAGACAACGGCCTTGAAGTAGGTTCATTAGGATCTTATTTCTCTCTTTATTAGTCACAAAGTTGCCAAATTGGGGTGTCTTACTGTAATAGGTTTATCGTTTATTTCTAGTTTTAGTATTGCTTTTATTTGTTTTTACATTTTTTTTGGTTTTATGTTTTTCTTTACCCAAATGGAAATTTTGATACTAATGATAAATGCATGCAATGTAATTTTGCAGGCAAGTGTTTATGTGTTTCCAGTGTATGGACAAATGGATAACAAACAATATCAATACATGCCGATTGTATCTGCTATGACTTCTATTAATACAAAAGTTAACATCTATGGTGTGATAGCAGAGTATGAACAGCCAAAGCCAACCAAAGGATCTGGTATGATTAAGCACAACATTTATATTATTTCATGTTTCTGGTTGAATCTATATCTCAAGCAAATACATTCCCTCACTTTTCTGTGTTGAAATCAAACAATTCATTTATTGGGTAGAAAAGGACTTCTCTTGAACTGCTGGGAGCCATAGCTTGAGCCTAGGTGCACAAAAGATATAAATTAGTACATAGAAGGGTCATATATATGTATATGTACATACACTAACACACGCGCACGCACACACACATACAATAGTTAAGTGCAAAAATAACGTTTTGTAGGTGGGTGACAACAATGAAAATGCCATAGTTATAGGTGTTGTTCAAACTTCAAAGTGCTTAAGAGACGAAGATGAACAATACATTGATACAACGTACATTGGAAAAGTTCTCCCTCAATAAAATACAACTATGTTTATGGTGAACTCTACATGAGCCCAATTGCCATCTCTAAAGCCTTATCGTGATGTTTATAGCTAAGTTACTGTTACCAAGTTTCTCTACCAAGCTCAATCAGGTAGAGTTTTTTATGTTTTAAAATGAAGTAAGGTACATTTTAGTTCAGCTGTATCATATTCATATGTGCAAAGAGAAAAGAACAGAAAATTACACTGTTACATTGCATCACGCAGTGCTGTCATAAAAGAGTGAAAGATATTTTTTTTGAGAATTGCAATCTTTATTGACAAAATAGCTGAATAATGTCTCACACAAGCCGTGAGACTAACCATCATAATGCACATGAAGATAACATCATACATTCATAGGTGCTATGAAAAGTAAAATGCACAGGTGGTGAAGGGTGACTTGTCATTGCTTGGATGATGAGCCTGGTTTGATTGCCTTGCATCATCTTCAGTCCTCCCGCTTGCCTTGCGTCCAGCTCTTGCTTCCCTGCTGCTCCTTGTCCCTGCATTTCAGTGATAATGATGTTAGATGTATGATCTAAGCAATGCCGAGTCATCATACACTACGTGTACATGCATATACAAATATATAATCTATTCCATATATGCATCTTAACAACTAGCTATCACGGATATCTGAGAAAACAAGAATTATCAAAGCAAGATCCATATGCTCATTTTTACCTGATGGGTTTGTTACATGTAAAGGAGCAGGTACACAGTTATTATTTGTCGGCATGTGGGAATCAAGTGGGCTCCCATAAGGGTTGAGCCCAACATGCTGATAAATAATAAGTATGCAGCTCTAAGTTCATATTCAGTTGCTTGACATAATAACACATTCTAAACAGTGCAAGAGAATCAATTTTCAATGCAAAGATAGCATGCTACAGGAAAAGATGTTAGCTGCTACAGGAAGGCAATGATATTATGGTTATTCAATAAAAAGGGCATGTGAAGAGCGAAGTGGCTGCTATATGTTTTACCAAGGATCAATGATGGTCCAAAAGTGGTCACAGTGGCATTTTAAGGGACGTGTATCATAACAGTGAGCATGAGCATGTATAGATAGCTATCATGCATCTAGTACAACAGCAATAGCAGTGAGAGCTTAGTCACTATCATAAAGAAAGGATAGTCATCAAAATGCAAATTATCATAGGCTCAATCTCAGAGCAGCCACTCCTTTGATGCCAAAGATAGATAAAGAGCAATTCACTATCCTTCAATGATGTGGAAGGGAGTCATGATGATAGTCAACAATAAAAGAACATAGATTTTGTTTAAGAGAACTAAAACAAGCATCTAAGAGAGCAGCTGTCATCATGTTGCAGAGTTGTTTTAAAAATGATGATATAAGTGCCATAATCATGTGTATGAGAGCAGCTATAGAACAATAATATAGTGCATATAAGAGGAAGAGCATATTGCTAAACTATCATAGGAGATCATTGCTATCAAATACAGGAGCAGCTATTTTCATCAAATCAATCAACTAAAGACAGTCAAATCATGTGAACAATCAATGATACTACAGCAGTAATGTAATATGAAAACAGCATGAAGACTTCATGGCTAGAAAACAGCAGATATTAAAGGTTGGAAATCAGTCAGGAGCCCAAAATAGTGAAAGACAATGTTACAAAGCAGCAGGAACATTGTCCATCTATAGTGACTGCTGCTAGAGTGTATCTACTGTCATGAAAAGTCATACCAATGAGCAAAACAAACATGTAAAGCCTGCAGCGATAAAAAATATAAGAGCAGAGATATTTTATGATGTCAGTCATATCAATTATGTCAGAGATAATCTAAAAGCAATGACATCTGCTGTTATAATGGAGTCAACGATGTTAGGAACATGAAAGACAGTGGTACAGAGCTGTATGAATGCAAAGGACAGTGATGTTGCAAAAGGGGTACAAACAGCATATGTACAGCATAATGCTCAGTATCAAGAGTGCAGGAAATGATACAGTAGCCTGAGAATAGTACAGAGAGTTTTTTTGTCATCATTGAAATACTAAGTATGTAATGACTATTGTAGTCATTTGTTTACTGTCACAGTCATTAAGAGCAGAAATCTTTAAGCGCAGAAATTGTTTACCCTCACGGGTAACTTAATAATGCATAGACATAGTACAGGAAATATATTACACACAGAATATATCATAGAATAATAAATACTTTCATTAATCATTCCCAAAGGTTACAGTCATAGTGTCTTCCAAAGAGCAAGTACAATATTCATATACAATCCGAAGAGGTGCAACCAAACGTCGTCACCCTTCTCAACCGTCGGCAACTAACTAACCTCCATCGGCAGCTAA
>MU224602.1:462948-514636 GCA_018584345.1 Thuja plicata
CAGCACCGGTTGTGTTACAGGCTGGGATGGTACTATCGGCGTCGGTACCCCAGAATTGTTTGGTACTGTACCACTTGATGTCCCTGAACTACTGGAATTGTCCAGGCCCGGTGGGCTACTGTGATACTCGTGCCCCTCAGTCACTCCGATACTCACGGCGGCAATAGTATCCTAAGCCTCCCTCCGTGCAAAAATCACAATATAAAATGCAGATTTAACAAATAGAGGGCAGTCTCAGAAACATTGGAGACCATGGTCGCAGGTAATGCCAACCATATACAACAACGTCATTCAAAGGGTCGGGATCATAGCTGTCAACATAAGGTAGTGGCCTCAAAGAGCAGCGTAGGGAACATGGATGATAATGGAGATTTCAAGGACAAGATTCCATTATTTTTATTCTCAAAATAATGAGCAGATACGTTCTATGAAAGCATTTTCACTATTACAGTCAGAGACGAATCTACTTCATGAATGCAACCAATATCATTGTTTACAGCCATTAACAGTGCATAGTCACGTCTCCTTTTCCAAAGAATAGAACGAATCCATGAAACAGAGGGTAATTCTTCGAAGAGTCTCCAAGTTTGTTTCTGGGATGATGTGCAAGTGAGTGATAACAAGCAGCCACGACCTGAAAAGGAGGTGCTTAAAGAGAAGCCACGGCTACTTTTAATGAATTCCTCAAACAGCAAGTAACAAGGTAAAGGGCCACGGAAATCAAGAGAGGTCGACCTGAATATATAGGTATAATAGAACCTTGTGGAGTTCTTTCAAATTTTCATCATTTTCTTAATGAAACCCTCGAGCATTGAAGGGAAACACAAAGATAGAGGGCTGGAAGTGTAAAAAAAAAGATGCAAAGAGGTGAAATGTTATCATTTTTCCTTGCTACAATGGGGCTCGAGATCATGGAAAACTTGCCAAATCCCACCCATGGAAGATCACGGCTCCATCAGATTTCCATCAAAGCTTCTTAAACCTGTCTTTTCTCCTTCGAACCCTTCCTCATGGAGGCCCATATCAGAGCAAAGAAGATGGAGCGATAAGAAGTCAAAATGAAGGATTCTTAGGGTGTTGATACCCTATATTGGCTGAATGAGAAGTATTTTTATGGCTGTCATTGTGCCCATTTAATATTTCCTTTCCATCTTTTTCTCCGTGAGCATATTGTGGCTTTTTTGAAGATTTGCAAGTGGTATGTATATCACTAGTTTTAATGTAAAGCATATTATTAAAATGATAATTTTTGTATCATTTTATTAATATGGTTAAAAAAAAACAAATTTGGAAATGTGTTTTAAGGTAATAAATAATTTATCTATTTCCCACTTCGATATATTAATAATTATTAAATAATCCATAATAATTATTTTAATAAATATTATTAAATTGATAATATTATTAAAGTGATTACAAATTATTGCCTAATAATATTAATATCATTAGTATTTATTAAAATAATAAAATTATAACTCATTTAATAGATTAATTAATGTGCAAAATAGATATTTTATTTTACTTTTAGAAGTCAAAGAAGACTTTTCTGCAGAGTAATGGCAAAGTCTTAAAGTCAAAATGCAGTTGTTAAAGTCTAAGGGGAATTATTGCAATTTTGAGGCCTTTATGGGTTGTTTTGGAGGATAAGTTTGCATTTGAAAGGGGTATTTATGAGGATATTGATGAGGCATGACTTCTGGGTCACTTTTGTACCTTTTTGAAGTCCTTAGAGAGGCTAAAAAAAGGCCTTATAGACTGAATCCGACCTAGGAGTTATTGCTCCCCAAAATGTAGTTGGTTGAAAAAGCATAAGTATGAGTTGAAGCCTCCTTGTATAGGAGTTCTTACCATTCTTCTATGTGGTATTGTAACTTGTTTTGGGTTATTTTAGCAGGAGGGATGAGTTTTGTAACTCAGTTTCAAAGTTGTATACCGCTGTGAGCATCATTTGTTCAATACATTTCAAAGATTTTACCTTCTCAAGGCCCGTTTTACTGTGTAGAGCATAGATGGTTAAGTGTTTCTGTGAAGTTTTATGCGTTTCCTTTAACATTTACCACTTTCAGCACCTTTAGGCAGGACATGTCATACTTTTGCAGGTCATATAGTTGTGTGAGTGATGCAAACAACACGTAGTTGTGAAACCCCTGTTTTCCTTCTTGGGTTTGTGAGCGTTTGCACCTTCTTTATGAAATTCTTATGTAGAGGTATGGGTAAATTTTGAGTTGTGTTATTCTGTAGCTAGGTTTTTTTAGTGCATGTATGCTACATATGGTAGTATCAGTCTGGAAGTATCATTTGGTTCATCACCTTAGGAGTAGACTTTGGTTCCTTGTTTCCTTCTAACCCTTTCCCTTTGAAAAGTTTTAGTCTAGGTGAAGTACCCAGGAAGTCGGCCTTCTTCAGAGTTTCACTTCTTTTCCTGGTTACCCACAACCTAGAAGTGTTCCCATGTATCACTAGATTGCTGAGTTTACTCAGCAGGGTGCAAATCTCAGTGATAACAGTTACTGGTTGGGGATCAGGCTTGGAGGCTTGGTTCACATGTTTGGTCAAAGTTCTTTTGGGGGTTGGGTTTGAGTTTGGTTCATCAATGGAAAACTATAGAAATCAGAAATATGTACATATTTGTAGTAGTAATTAAGTTCAAAGTACACCACTATATTAATAGTCAAATATTAGTCAAACTCAAATGTCATGATGCACATTAAAGTTTAAAAATAATAATGTCAAGTTTCTACAATCAGCAATCATTGATCAAATATCATACTAGTCATCAAAAATATCGTTAGCATCATCCATATTAGATGTTCTATGTTGTGGTAAATTAGAAGAACCACAAATAGTGGCACTAGCACTAGCCCTGACACTAGCATTTGTAGTAACACTCTCAAGCTCACTAAGTAGCTCATAGTCATCATCAAGATCAAGTACAGCAAAGTGGGTAGTGGAAGCTTCCAAGTCTATACTCTTTGGCTCAATATCCCACTTTGACTCCCCTTCTTTGTAGCCACTTTCTTTGTGTGTAAGGATCTTCAAGTTTGAATGCACATACACCAAGTCCTTTACCTTTGATGAATGTAGTCTATTGCATTTTATTAAGTGGATGAAGGAGCTTGTGCACCAATTCCTCTCAGATGCAGCTGAACTAGCAACCTATTAAGACAAAATTAGAGAGTTAAGAGTTACAAAACAAAAAAGTTTAAATCATAAAACTAAAATATAAATAAAACTTAAACGACAAAAGTTTTTTTCTTAAAACCCTTGTGATAAAATTTTGATTGCAAAAGGTTGTAGGTGTGTATGTTTTGCCATGTAAATAACACTAACTATGAGCATTGACCATATAGTTGTCTTAAAGAGCATCAATACCACAGCCGTTGGAGCATGCGAAACCCATGAACTCAGCCTTCATTGCATCCCTCATGTCACGATTGACGAAGAGTCTGTGAAGTGCTGCCTTGTACCCTTGAGCAACTTTAGGATCTCTATATGGGGTAACTCTTGTACAACAAAAAGGAGCTGAGAACTTTAATTCTGGGGACTCAATGCAAAGGCAAGAAGATGCAACGGAGTGGTCATTTTGTTCCATCTTTCTACAATGATTTGGTGTAGTTCTTTGAAGATTTTTCTTTAGGATCTTGTTCTTTTGAATTTATGATTATTTTCATCTTCTCAATTGCGTTGATGCCATCATATACCTCACCCAAACAAGGCCCATCCATGTTAGTATAATAGATCATGCTCAATACGGGCTTAATGAAATCGCGGAGGTACTCAACATGATCCCACTAAATGTCATCTTGGATCATTTGCTTAACCTTTGCCGCTCTTGTCTTGCTAGATTGCCTCCACACCAAATGTCATCTTGGATTATTTGCTTAACCTTTTCTGCTCTTGTAATGCTATATTGCCTCCATAGGGGCCAATTTGGGCTGATTGCCATTTTAGAAAGTGCTTCACAAACCTTCACAAGTTGTCTTATCAATTTTGTGGAGGCAAAATGGGTCTCATTAACCTGTTTGAAAATAATAAAATAAAAAATAAGTTTACAGTAATCAAATTTATAGTAAAATGAAAAAGTTTACTAATTGGAAACATATTTATTATTTAACTTACCTTCAGAGAATGTTCTAAGATATGCCTTGTGACATATGGTGGTAGTGACGAACATTTGGGTCTCTTTGGCTTCAACATACTCTTGTTTGATCCAATCAATTTTGGTGCCATTTTTTTGTAGCATTAGGTTGAGGGAGTGGAGAATATTGTGGTAAAAACTTGATGTTATTAACAGAGATCGAATGATCTATACGTACAAAAGAATGGAACGATGTTTCCTTAGGAAATGATCGTAAAGAATAGAAGCTTTCTATTCTATCTACAGAGAACTAAATATTAGAAACATTCTAATATTTACAGGATATTTACAAACAGATTAAGATAACCATTAATAGCATATAAATAATAATTTAATACCCTCCCTTAATGGTTAATCTATCCACTACACCAAGTTGTCCTCTGAATTTGGAAAATTTGTTTGGACCAAGAGGCTTGGTGAGAATGTCTGCAGTCTGATCCGTTGTAGGAACATACTGCAAATGTATTGTCCCGTCTTCAACCATTGCCAAATATAGTGACAGTGAATATCTACATGCTTGGTTCTTTCATGGAAGACTGGATTCCGTGCTAACTTGATAACGCCTTCGTTATCAACAAACAAAGTTGTTGGGCCTGCTGGTGACATCTACATATCCCCAAGCATTGGATGAAGCCAAACAACTTCACACCCTGCGTTAATTGTCCCTCTGTATTCGGCCTCTGTAGAGGAGAGAGAAACTGCCTGTTGCTTCTTACTGGTCCATGTGACGGCACCAGATCCCAAACTAAACACATATCTAGAGGTTGACTTTTTATCGTCAACAGACCCTGCCCAATCTGAATCTGTGAAACCACTGAGTCAAGGATTAGGACTCCGAGTGTACATAATCCCATAATCAGGAGTGCCCTCCACATAACGAAGCACACGCTTAGCAACCATCCAATGATCAACCTTGGGAGCTGTCATAAATTGTGAAATGTGGCTGACGACGAAGCTGATATCAGGTCTAGTAGTAGAGAGATAGATGAGACTGCCTACTAATTGCCTGTATGTAGTATCATAAATTGGAGGAGAATTAGACTTGGTTAATAAATTCATACCTTTGTCCATAGGTGTAGATGTAGGCTTGCAATCCTGCATACAAAACTTGTCTAACAGAGCCTTGGCATATTTGGAGTGAGAAATGAATATACCAGAAGATTGCTGCCAAACCTCAACACCGAGGCAATAATGCATGAGGCCAAGGTCAGTCATATCAAAGGACTTGCATAAATTTTATTTAATTCCCTGAATCAAAGATGCCGAACTGCCAGTGATGATCAGATCATCCACATAAATGACAGAAGGATGATGTCACTGTCAGTAGTCTTGGTGTACAAATTTGAGTCAGAAAAACTCCTGTGGAAGCCTTGATCACTGAGGTACTTATTAATTTTCATGTACCATGCCCTAGGGGCCTGCTTCAAGCCATAGAGATCTTTCACCAGTCTAAGAACATGGTGTTCTTTACCAGCAACTTTGAAACCAGGAGGTTGCATCATGTAGACCTCTTCCTGTAGGTCACCATTCAGGAAAGCACTCTTGACATCCATATGATGAACTTGCTAGCCAAATTGAGATGCCATGGCTAGAACTAATCTGATAGTGCTCATTTTTGCTGTAGGAGCAAAAGTCTCCTCATAATCAATGCCCTGATGCTGAGAGAAACCTTTCGCAACTAAACGAACTTTGTACTTATCCAAAGTACCATCAGACTTGTACTTAATTTTGTAGACCCATTTGCAGCCAATGGGTTTCTTCCCTGGTGGAAGATTAGAAAGGACCCAGGTGTGATTCTTTAGTAGGCTGTGGTGTTCAAAATTCATGGCTTGTTCCCACTTTGGAATTCCTTTAGCCTTTGAGTATGTCTGCGGTTCAAACACCATGAATGTTGGCCATGAGAGCAATATTGACAGTCTCTGTAGGTTTGCTCTTTTTCCGAGCAGTTCTCCCCTTGATGAGCTCATCATTCCGAAGATCAACAAGTATCCTAGCCCATCATTTAGGCTGAAGAGGAAGAGGACCAACATTATTATCAGACAATGGTCTATGATCAGGTTCCTCATTAGAAGAATCTGGATCAAAATCAGGAGAAGCATCTGCATATCTAGGTGAACCTGGAGGAGAGGTCGGAGGTGTCTGTAATTTCCTACAAAGCTGACATTAGTAGAAAATATTACACAATATTTATATGACTCTTACTGTATTCTAAGTTAGTAAGGGGATTTGACCCTAGGAGCTGCCTCTAGGTCGGACTTCACAGAATTCCTGATTCTCGGCTTGAGGGATATAAGATCCACTCTAAGCAACTGGGCTATCGGCACGTCTTCCCATAAAGCACTGCTCCTAAGATCTCTTGGAAACGATAGACGTTATCCAAGCCTACGCATATGCATATGACTGACTATTAGTATATATACTACCTACACAAGAGTATAACAATCTCAAATTGGCAACGAGACTATACCAATCTCGAATTGCCATCAATCTGGCAACGGGGTTATATCAACCTCGAATTTCCATCAGTCTCAAATGGGCAACGGGGCTACCAACCTCAAATTGCCATTGGCAACGAGACTATAACAATCTCGAATTGCCATCAATCCGGCAACGGGGTTATATCAACCTCGAATTGCCATCAATCTCAAATGGGCAACGGGGCTATACCATCCTCGAATTGCCATTGGCAACAAGACTATAACATTCTCGAATTGCCAATGAAGTTGATCCCGATGTAGCTTTGGATGAATATCAGATTTATATATCCGAGCTACTAGAGGGAGTGTGAATTCATTATCGCCATCAGAAAACATAATATAAAATTCATTACTATTATCTCCATAGATAATGTCAAGGAAAATATTCATTAATATGGAATTATTTATGAATCATAAATGTCGGCAAATATATAACTCAATTAATTTTGATATACATAAGAAATATCTATATAATTTTATATATAAATATAAATAAATAAAAGAAGAAATTTATAAATATGGGACATCATACGAATGATCCAATTGTTGGTCTCATTTATACGGGGGGGGGGGGAATGTTCACCATGTGGGTGAGGGGAGTCACACCCTCTCCCCACAGGTGGCGACCTTGGTCGCTGTCTTAGGGGTTGCGACTGCAGTCGCAACTCTCTTAGGGGCTGCGACGTCAGTTGCTGTCCTAAGGCAGGCCGTGACTTTGGTCGCTGCCTTCTTTTGTTTTTACTTTATTTTATAATATGTTTTTCTTTTGTTGGTATTAATATTATTATTAGTATAATATATTAATATAATATATTATTAGTATAATATATTAATATAATATATTATTATTATTATTAATATAATATATTAATATCATTATTATTATTAATATATAATATATTAATATCATTATTATTATTAATATATTAATATATTGATATTTTTAATGTACTTAACATTGTGGATATATTAATTGTTTCATAATATAATTTATTAATTATTGTTTGATATTTATCAGTCATTAATATTATCATTAACTATTAATTAGTGCTAATGTTCAATTCTTCGGTTAGAAATACAAATTAATCAAGGGTCATCACAGTCCCTCCATCCCAGACTAAACACATATCTTGAAGTTGACTTTTTATCGTCAACAAAGCCTTCCCAATCTAAATCTGTGAAATCACTGAGTCTAAGATTAGGACTCTGAGAATAGAGAATCCCAAAATCAGGAGTGCTCTTCACATAACGAAGCACACGCTTAGCAACCATCCAATGATCAGCCTTGAGAGTTGTCATAAACTGTGAAATGTAGCTGACGGCGAAGTTGATATCAGGATTAGTAGCAGAGAGATAGATGAGACTGCCTACTAGTTGCCTATATGTTGTATCATCAACTAGAGGAGAATCAGACTTGGCTGATAACTTCATACCTTTCTCCATAGGTGTATATGTAGGCTTGCAGTCCTGCATACGAAACTTGTCTAACAGAGCCTTGACATATTTGGATTGAGAAATGAATATACCAGAAGACTGCTGCCAAACCTCAACACGGAGGCAATAATGCATGAGGCCAAGATCAGTCATATCAAAAGACTGGCATAAATTTTGTTTGATTCCTTGAATCAAAGATGCCGAACTGCCAGTGATGATCAGATCATCCACATAAATGACCAGAAGGATGATGTCACTATTAGTAGTCTTGATGTACAAATTTGAGTCTGAAGAACTCCTTTGGAAGCCTTGATCACTGAGGTACTTATCAATTTTCATGTACCATGCCCTGGGGGCCTGCTTCAAACCATATAGAGCTTTCACCAGTTTGAGAACCTGGTGTGTTTTACCAGCAACCTTGAAACCAGGAGCTGCGTCATGTAGACCTCTTCCTGTAGGTCACCATTCAGGAAAGCACTCTTGATGTCCATTTGATGGACCTGGTAGCCAAAGTGAGCTGCCATGGCTAGAACTAATCTAATAGTGCTCATTTTTGCTGTAGGAGCAAAAGTCTCCTCATAGCCAATGCCCTGACGCTGAGAGAAGCCCTTCGCAACTAGACGAGCTTTGTACTTATCCAAAGTACCATTAGACTTGTACTTTATCTTGTAGACCCATTTGCAGCCATTGGGTTTCTTCCCTGGTGGAAGATCAGAAAGGTCCTAGGTGTGATTCTTCAGCAGGCTCTGGTGTTCAGAATTCATGGCCTGTTCCCACTCTGAAATGCCTTTAGCCTCTGAGTATGTCTGCGGTTCAAACACACTGTGAATGTTGGCCTTGAGAGCAATATTGACAGTCTCTGTAGGCTTGCTCTTCTTCCGAGCAGTTCTCCCCTCGATGAGCTCATTATCCCGAAGATCTTTAAGTGTTCTAGCCCACCATTTAGGCCGGAGAGGAGGACCAACATTATTATCAAGCAATGCTCTTTGATCTGGTTCCTCATCTGAAGAATCTAGATCAAAATCAGGAGAAGCATCTGCATATCTAGGTGAACCTGAAGGAGAGGCCGAAGGTGTCTGTACAGGATTCACAGGTACTACTAGAGCTACTGGAGTTGCTGGAGCCATCCTAGGAGATGGACCTAATGGAAGACAAACTCCCAAGTCATTAGCCTTCATAGGTTGATCTGCTCAATCAGGAACATGAGAGACAACCATGAATGGTCCTCGCTGTACATCAAAGATTATATCACGACTGTATAGGAGAGGGGATGTCTCAATGTTGATCAAGCGGTAGGCTTTGTGAAGACTATTGTATCCAGCAAGCATGAGTTTCTGGCTCTTGGCATCCAACTTGGTGCGAGACGCATCAGGGATTCAAACATAGGCAAGAGAGCCAAAAACCTTCAGGTGACTGATTCTGGGCTTGTGACCTGACCAAGCCTCTTTTGGAGTCTTGCCTTTGACCGCCACAGTGGGTGACCAGTTCAAAAAGGTAGATTGCAGTTTTAACTGCTTCCGCCCAAAATTTCTTCGGAACATGTCTGTGCTCAAGCATAAACTTAGCCATCTCGGTGATTGTTCTATTCCGACGTTCAACTACATTGCTCTGTTGTGGTGTGTGGGGTGTGGTTAACTGGCGCTTGATGCCATGAAGATCACAGAAGCTAGAGAATTTAGTAGAGCAAAAGTCCCCCCATTATCTGTCCTAAGAGCAATAATGGATTTCCCAAACTCTTTTTCAACTAGAGGTTTAAACTTCTGAAATACAGTAAATGCTTCAAATTTCTTTTTAAGAAAATAGACCCACATTTTTCTACTGAATCATCAACAAACAACAGAAAATGCCTAGACCCAAGAACATAAGGAGTGGCCATAGGGCCACAGATATTTGCATGAACAAGCTGAAGTACCTGAGAAGCCTGCGATGAATCGCCAACAAGAAAAGGCGTGCGATGTTGCTTCCTAGCTTGGCATGCATCACAAACTCCAAGCTACTGAGTCTGAATCTCTGGCAAACCGAGGACAAGCCTGTCACGAGCAAGTTGAGAGAGATAGCGTACATTTAAGTGCCCATAACGTTGATGCCAAAGTGTACTTACAGATTACTGCCGAGCAGCCATAGCAAGGTCTTGAGAAGTACCAGAATCAACAAGTCTAAAAAGACCATGATCCTCAAGACCAACTGCAACAACAAACTGAGTCTCCTGATCAGTGATAGTGAACTAATGTGAATTGAAGTTGATATCCAGCCGTGGAGAATGTCGCAACATCTGACTGACTGAGAGGAGATTTAGTTCCATCCCTGGAACGTGGTACACATCGAGGAAAATGAGATTCCTCCCAATAGACTGAATCTGAATGTTGCCTTTGCCGACAACAATGTACTCTTCCCCTCCACCAAAAATAACAGAATCTGAATAAGGCTGGTAGTCATTGAACCAGTCTTTGTGGTGGGTGAAATGATGAGAAGCACCTGAATCAATGTACCAGGCAGACGACTTGACATGATCTGTCAGTCTTTTAGCCATGAAGGCGTAAAAGGCAGATTCGGTCTGCTCAGTGTTCTCTGCGCTGTTTGCTTTGGGTTGCGAACCAGATTGCTTAGATAGGGCAGCTAAGCTCTTCCGACATTCAACCTTCATATGACCATACTTGTGGCAGTAGTTGCATTGAATGTTCTTTTTCTTGGAGCCCTCTGATGCTGGAGCAGATGATTTCTGTTGAGAAGACTGCTGAGAATGAGACTTACCCTTATCCTTCTGAAAGGATTTAGCAACAAAAGCTTGCTCGGTGGAGGTGGAGCTGGAACTGCTACCGAACTGTTGTTCCCATCGATCTTGCTGAAGCAGACGTGTGTAGAGATCGGTGAACTTCAGATCAACACTAGTAGAAGTGATGTTGAGAGTCTCGATAAAATGCTCGTAGGACCTGGGTAAACTTTTGAGAGTGATTACCACAATGTCCTCTTCCTATATCTTGCATCCAATGGCAAGCAACTGATCACAAATTTCATGAATCCGATTCAAGTGATCCTGGAGTGATTTCCGCTCATCCATGACAATAGAAAACAAAGTGTTCTTGAGAAAGAAAGCCCTGCTTTTATTTGAATTCTCATGTAGGCTTTTGAGATGCTCCCATATCTCGACAACTGTTTTGCCAGATGAAATCTGAGGGAACTGATCATCAGCCACTGATAGTTTGAGAAACATGACTGCTTCCCGATTTTGTTGGTCATAGGTAACTTGATCAGGACCAGCTGTATTCGGACGCTTAATAGTACCCAAAACCACCTGATCGCTGCTGTGATATTTGAAGATGGTTAGCATCCGTTGCTTCCACGTGCTATAGTTCCGACCATTAGATTTCTGATTTCCCTCGAGCAGAAGATTGGTGAGTGATGCCATGGCATGAATTTTAATGAAAAATGTAAAGAACTGAGAAGGCACGTACTTCGAGGCAAAATGTTGGAAGACCCCAAAAAAATGAAGTGGTACGGAGAAGAGAACTCAAAAAACCCAGAAGGAATATGTTGTCAGATTCTAGATCTGTTGGCTTGAAAATTGAGGCACAAAAATCGAGGCACCCAAAAAAAATGAATGACAACCCAGTTGAGCTCTCGAAAAACCCACCAAGAAATTGAGATCGAAACAAATTTTCAAACCCAAAAATTAGGGTTTTCGAAGGAAACCCTAGCTGCTGGAAATAAACTTCCAAAAAAGTTGCACAAAACGTCAAAATAATGGTGGATTGTTGCTGAAGAAGGCAGAAATCGACCATAGAAGGGGTCGTTTTTGAAGGGATATTCTCCTAGAAGCAGTCACGAAGTGCACGAAGACCGCGCGAAGTGCAGCAGGAGGGAAGAACGTCGCGGGTTGCAAAAAACGACGGGTTGCAGGTCGGGCGACGCCCAAAAAACCCTCAAAACAGACCGTAGGTGACAAGCTCTGCAAACATGAGCCGTGGGCTTGAGAAAACGACCAAGAAAATGGTCTCAGATCCCACGCGGGTTGTAGGAGCAAAAAACAAACAATTTTAATGTAGACTAATTTCAATGAAGAAATTAGGGATTGAAAATTGTTGGCTGCCAAGGTAAATTTGAACAACTTTAAACTGATAATTTCATAAGAAATTATAAATTTTTTGAAAAAAACTTCCTTTGCTCTGATACCATAGTGTGGTAAAAAATTGATGTTATTAACTGAGATTGAATGATCTATATGTACAAAAGAATGGAACGATGTTTCCTTAGGAAATGATCGTAAAGAATAAAAAGTTTCTATTTTATCTACAAAGAACTAAATATTAGAAACATTCTAATATTTACAGGATATTTACAAATGGATTAAGATAACCATTAATAGCATATAAATAATAATTTAATAGAGAACAAAAGGTGTCCAAAAAATTTGTGAATAATGTTCCTCAACCTATAAACTAATAGCCCTACGACTTTTGGCATTGTTGGTTATAACCTTGTGCAAGTTGTAACTAACAATGCTAGAAGTGATCTGATACGTTCCTTTGATTTGTTTCAGATCACTTGTAATCCTTCCTCAACTTGGAATAACCTTTACGCACCTTTATTTCTTCAAAACATGCCTTGGAAGCTTTGTTGTTCATTTTTCTACCTCTGATGTTTGCTACTTTTCTTTGCACTCTAGTTGACACATCCACTTTCTTGGTGTGCTTGAAAACCTCCTCTTTTAGGTCTTGCATAGATTATGATGACCCAACACAATTAGTCATTCAAATAATATTGACTATTGAAAATAGCATGAACAGTTAGAGTGATTTGCCTTTATAGAAGTGAACATTCATACACTGTTATTACAAAGAGTAGCAATTATACACCATATAATGATTTTTATCTGCAGATAATAATCAGTTCAGAGTATAAAAATATCTGCAACTTAAGGAGTCTATATTTAGAGATGTTCAATACATCTTGTTACAAGAGTTACATGATTTACACTGTGCAACCTCGAAGAGTTGCAAATGCAGAGGTGTCCTACAGGTAAGGTGCTCCAGGTAATATGACTGATAGATCGCAGGGGTTGAAATGGGATTTCCCTGGTGTTGGCATTTCCCCTACAACACCAAATCACAGGTTGTGGTGAGATGTTGCAGCTTTGTCAGATCTTCAGCAGTAGTGATAGGGCTATTTACAGTGTGCTTGCACCTTATGAGGTGGCATGAGGCCTGCATGGTATCTCCTCCAGCCTCCTGTATGTTGCAATTCCATGGTAGATGCAAATTCTTGATACTTGCAAATACTCCCAATGTGTTTGTAGCATAGAGAGAACAGCAGTTCAACTACATTCCACACAGATTCAATTTAGCATTAAACTCAATCACCGGGAGGGGATTTCATCCTACTTGATTACTTCTTTGTTGAGGTTTTCGTCTTAGGTAGAAGTTCATTCAGTCAAGCAATAAACTCTGAACAATGCTGAAAATTCAATACCTCCAGGTGCCTCAGTGCTTCATAAATACTTGTTTGAATTTGAGTTCAAGGTTTCCGACAAGCTTGAAATGGAGTCATTTTGGCACCTACTAGTGTAGGGTCGTTTTTTAAATTTTATATTGATAACGTTAATGTATTATTATTATTAAAATACCATATTTGATATTATTATTAATTAGTTTAAAAACACTATTATTAAATTGAAATAATAAATTCACGCTGTTGGAATGGAGGGGACATGGCATAGATGTTGACTAGAATGGATGATGACAATATTAGCAACTACTCACAGAAAGGACTTAGCTTAGAGTTTGACTTCATATGGATGATAGTTGGGAAATTTGACTCTTAAGGTTTTTGCTTGTTGATGAAGGCCAAGTGTCATAGAGAAGTTTATTTAATCAGACCTTTCTAAGGAGAACAATGCTATTGTTTTGAGAATCAATTTGTTGGTGATTCATTTGGTGTAGATTGTGACTTAAAGTCTCTTCATAGGCTGGGATTTCTAATCTTGATGGGTTCCATTATAAAGTAAATGGTACATGTGTCTCAAAGTATTCTGCAATTGAATAAAATGTGCCATCTCTAATTCTTCATTGTCATCCTTCTTGTGCTTTTGTTGCGACTCTAAATGCCTGTCACTGCTTGTTTATTTGAGTTACTTATAGTGTTGTATCACACTTGCATTAGCTAGTAGTTTTGTTATGGTCACCAACTCTATAGCATATGTGATGGAGGAATTCTACTACTTGAATTTTATTCAAAAAGATGCAAGGCTCATATTTTCCTTACATTTATGAGTAGCTTATAAGTAACTTCCAATTTGTTGAGATAATGTTTCATTTGGAAATTATATAATTAAAAATGATAAAAGGTCTAAACAATGATTTCAATAATCATGCTATTAAAATATTCAGAGATGTACAAAATTTGCTCGTTAAATTTTGTTTGCGCGAGTCATGGTTGTGTTATCAAAATTTCTGAAGAATAAAATGGCACGAGTTTTCAATTGTCTAAGTTCTTATCATTTTATTTGTATTGCTATAATTGGTTTGTGTTCATCCTTTTGCAGATATGATATCAACAATGACCATTGTGGACATGTCTTATCCTAGCCCTGGTCTTCGGTTAATTGCATTTGATACCGATTCAGACAAACTTCCTCATGTGAATAAAATTGGTGATATTATTCGTCTTCGTCATGTTCGGGTACTTTTGATGATCTAGACCATTTCTGCAAAGATTCAAAGAATAGACTTTGGACCTTTACCATTTATTTAGTTTTCATATTTGTTTTAATTGCTACTTTCTTATACAATCATGCTTTTTATGGGTATGTGCATCAAGTATAAATACATTGAATGTATTATTTCTATAACAAAGTATGATGGGAAACCTTTGCATATTTTTTGAAGAATTTTCAGTTCTTATTGTAGATGAAATTTTAAGTTGTGCTGATTTCTTTGAGTCTATTCTTGAAATATTTAGAGTCTTGGAATTGTGGCATTATTGGGGTTTGGTTAGATTTTTTTTAAATGATTGAAATGCATGGATTACACAGCTTTCTCTTTACCCTCAACTTAATATAAATACTTATTTTTTACAATTTACAAATCTAATGGAATCATGAAAAACATCATAACAATAAAAATGTTTCTGCTAGTTATGAGCAATCACACCATCATATAACTACAATGTACAAGAAAATAAACATGACTAAAATGGCAGCATGTATCTTGCTATTTTTAAAATATAAAATGGCATATATAGTGCATTATCTCCAACACTCGCATGACAATGCCTGTTCCAAAATGAAAGACGTGGCAAATGTAAGGAGTGGAATACATATAGTACCTGGTTTGAAGATCTATGTTTGTACCAATTTATTTAATATTCACCACCATCAAAGTTATATACTATCCATTGTAGATCCTTGTATGAGTTACAAAATTTTCTAGTCAATCTATTTATATCCAATCCATATTTGGAATACACAAGAAGAGTGCCTTTTTTTTATTCATGAGAGCTATGTAAGTAATTCATATGTAATTACCAAACATCGTTACCATCAAATATGTAACCTCAAGAATAATTAATAAATTCTTGTGTAGTATGTGATGGGAAATAAAGGTAATTATGTAATGTCCCCTTTTTGAAATAGGATTTAATAATAAAATTAAAATGTAAAAGAATAAAAAAATAATTTTAAATTATAAATATAAAAGAACAAATCTAAACATAAACATAACTAAAATTTAGTTAAGTTTAATTAATTGTCAAAAGGCATGAGATGAAAAGTTGCGACTCCCTCGAACATGAGATATAAAAGGGAGAAGAGAATTTCATTTGAAAGTGGGAAGGATGGAGGAAGGAAGAAAGAATGAAAAATGTAAATCTTTAATGGAAGAGAAAAGATAAATGAGAAAAAAATAAGAAATTTGTTCCTTTAATAAGCAGAAATGATGAAGGGTTGTGAATTTTCCAAATGGTGGTAATTATGGAAGGTCATGAATGTTTCAAAGGGCAGCAATGATAAAGGGTTGTGAGTCTTTCAAAGAGTGGTAATTATGAAAGGTTGTGACTCTTTGAAAAGGCATAAATGATGGAAGGTTATAACTCTTTCAAAAGGCGGTAATCGTGAAAGGTTGTGACCTTTGCAAACGGGCAGACATGGGGAAGGGTTGTGACTCTCCCTCATATTGGAAGATATAAAGGGGAGAAGGTTTCATTTGAGGAGATCATCAAAGGGAGATCAATTTGGAGAATATTATATTACTCTCAAGGAAACCATGAAAAGTGACGACTCATTCTTATGAAAGATGGTGAACCTTTCACCAATGAAGTATAGAAGAGATTTCATTCCAAGCATTGAAGGAGGATTTATGTGATATCCCCAATATTCTGAAATCATTTATAATTCTAAATAAGTTTGACAAGGGTTGGCAAACTGTAATAAGCCTCCTCAAATCTAGTACTAAAAATAAACTTTATCTGACCCAGTCAATTTCAAATTTAATTCACCCTGATTCGGGTTCAACAGCGAGACAACACAAACTCATAGCATTAAAATAACCCAATTTAGATTCCAAAATGCTTTTGAGATAATAAATCGTCAACACTAGTTATGACAACAAATTTCTAATCTTTCAACAGAGTGAACAAGAATTGTTTCCACAAACAGTCAGACTGGAAACTATGTATAATTTGTTTTGAAAATGATCTAATAGAGCTTTTTATAAGATTGGCTTTCAATCTAACCTTGGGTGCGTTCCAGATGAAAAAAAACTAAGTCTTCCGAAGACTTCCTTTTCCGCTGAGGCAGACTCCTGGTAATGACCGACCCTTGAGCTTGACTGTTTTCTCTTCTTCAAATTTCTGTAGTTTTGCTAAGAGTCAATACTTCTTTCCAGTTTCTAGCAGTACTGGTATTCCTCTATGTAGATGATCCAAATGATTGCCGTGAGTTTAATCTTCCTCCAAATTCGCAGGTTGAAATAGCTCAGTTGTATGTCTACTGTTGGCTTCACTATCGCACATGAGCTCCAATTCATCACCAACATTTTCTAGACTCTTATCGGCCTGCTCTTCAATACTTCAAAACTTACGACTCCCGTGATTCAGTTGTCCAAGAGCACTTCGACAGTCAAGAAATAGTTAATAAACACTTGGTCAGCCCAATGAGGAAACACATTGATCATTCTTATGCCATGTAAGAGTCCCGTGTGGTAGGGTGTTGTCGTTTGAAATCTTTATCAGTCGCCTTTGCCTGTGGACCACAAGCTCCTCCTGTGACAAAAAAAAGCGGCTTCTCTCCTAGTTTCAACACTCAATCAAATTCGACCATCCCAGAATACGTATTTGCATAGGATATTGGTTCATTTGTAGCAGTCACTATACTTTTTTCCAGAATCTCAGTTTGATCCGACACAGAATGCTCTAATTGAAAAATGCTGCCTTGCCATGTAACTCTATCCCTTTAACAATACCAATGAGGAGGGTTTTCCTAAAAACTGGACGACTAGTGTGGTGGTTCCGATTTTTAAAAGTGGAGACACAAACAACCCCTCTAACTATCAGACCATCATGATAAACCCCCTTCTCGGCAAGCTATTTGGAAGCATGGTAGAACGAAAAATCAGTAAATGGGCTGAAATAGAAGAGAAAAGAGCAAAGGGACAAGCAGGTTTTAGACCGAAACACTCCACCATTGATCACGGAGCAACTCTTAGATACTTAGTTGAGAAAATATGGGACACCCCGGCGGGTGAGGCTTTTTGTTGCTTTGTGGACTTCAAAAAAGCCTTTGACACGGTTCCCCATCACAAACTTTGGAAAAGAATGGAAGAGCTGGGAATTCCTATAGTTCTAAGGAGAGCGGTTCACAGACTATATGAATAGGTTAAGGCCAAAATCAGAACTGCAGATGGGCTATCAGAGTGTTTTGGCAGCGACATAGGGGTCAAACAAGGGTGTCCACTATCTCCTACCTTGTTTGGGCTTTACATTGACAAGTTAGAAGCATGGTTAAATAGAGCCAGTGGTGAGGGGGTCCAGTTGGCGAGTTACGATAAAACTATTGTTATATGCGAATGACCTCATCATTATAGCCAAGACGGCTAATGGTTTGAGAGAACATTTGAAAGCATTGGAAAGCTTTTGTCAGGAGGTGGATATGGAAGTTAACACCAACAAAACCAAAGTCATGATCTTCTCTTTAAAGAGAAACAAGGGACCTTTGGACACTTTTCTCTTTTGGGGCAAGCCTCTAGAGATTGTGAGCGAATACAAATACTTGGGAATAGACTTCCAGAACAAACTCAGCTGGGAAACATGTAGATCTAAAATAATTCAGGGGGGCTGGAAGGCGTTGTATTCTTTACAGAATAAGTGTAGGAATGCAAAACTCCGGGATTGGAAGACAAAGAAAATGCTATTTGGGCTGCTTGTCACTCCTGTGGTTCTATATGGGTGTGCAATTTGGGGCAGCAGCTTATCGGAACAGAAGTGGAAACAAGTTGAAAGAATACATAAACACCTTATTATCAGCAGACTTAAAATCAAAACCACGGTGCCTTATGAGATCTTGTTGGCAGAAGTGGGTACCTTTCCCTTAGAAGCGGTCGCGATGGTTCGACTGATATGCTACTTAAAGAAAACCCAAAATATGGGAAGCCAACGCTAGCGTAGACTTGTCACTGAAGAAAAGCTGGAAAGGAGAAAAAATACATGGATGAAGCAAAACAACAAATGGATGCAAAAGTGGGACATCAACATCCACTACTGCCCGGATAGTACCGAAGAAATTAAGAAGTTTGTCGACGAAAGATTCCGGAACATCATGTGGACAAGGCACATGGGGAGGAAAAAATCTCACTATATTAAGGAATTTATCCCCAACACTTGCCACGAGCGTATTTAGGAGCGGCTATTAAGGGGAAAGCCAAGATGCTTATAGCCCAGCTTAGAACTAGCTCTCACCGGCTGAGATGCGAGACGGGTAGATGGAAAGTGCCAAAAGAGGACTAGGAAAATAGGACCTGCCTATTCTGTGACACGGGAGCCATTGAAACAGAACACCACTTTGTCATGGAATGCCCGACTTACAGCGACATCAGATCCGGGTACTCTGAGATGTTAGACAACAGCAGTATGACCCACCTCTTCGAAGAAAAGCAGCTGGACAAGACTACAAACTTGATCATCAAAATACACCGAAGAAGAGAAGAATTAGTCAAAGGATTACAGATTGATTAGGCTGGCTGTCGGCTGGTGGGTCCCATAGGCTGCTTTGGCCTCGTGGACGTTATTAAAATCCTTCATTCATTCATTCATTTCCAGACTTAAACATTGGTTTGCTTGAGGTTTATGCTAAACCCTCACAAGTAAATGAGGCCTCTGGGATCAACTCTCGTCTTAGACACATCCTTAACTCCCTTCGTTATTTTTTCCTTGGTTTCAATAAACAATATCTGTGTAACCGTATAACTTCAGAATAGTTCCTTATCTCAGATGACTTCCAACAGATGTTACTCACGCACAGATTGCCCTGAGATTCTTTTCCAAATCTGAAGACAATGGACCGCTGGAAAGTTTTTCGTTTTCCAGAAGCTATTACCAAACTATGCAATATTCCTGATGAATTCTGAATTCTCTCTAGTCTTCCCACACTAAACGATTCCAAACCTTTTCTCCCACTCCATTTGTAACTGCCTGTATCCTTCTTGAATTCCCATGTTTTATTTTTAAACTCTTTCCACCTTGGCATATAAAACAATATTAATATTCCATTGCATACATATTGTCTGATGAATACTTAATGAAATATTAATATATTAATTTAATTGAATGCTAACGGGCCACATTGCATTCAATTAAATTTTTAATATCTTATTTTTTAGAACTTAGGGGGGACATTACATAAACCTTGTCCTCTGTACATAATCTGCATCTCCTTAGCAAAGCAATAAAGATTGTGATGATTGATGAGCTTGACAATCACCACGCCATCAATCCTCCATGTAGCCAACATAATTATGATGCCATTTATGAGTGCCTTATATGATCACTTATAGATTGCACCATTACATATTGACTATACGAGGGACTGGTGACTTGATGATTGGATGAGGCCATCCATCATCTTGTAATCACTTTCATATTATGCATTTCATTCATATAGTTAATCAATAATCATCATAGCTGCATCTACATACTCTGCATGCATACATCCATGATAGACGACACCATACTTGCATTCTGTCATGCACATATACACCACAGTCATATACTGTCATGCATATATACATAACAGTCAACATCATAATTTCATGCATATATTCATAGCAGATCGACGTCACATGGTCTTTTTCATATATTCATGCCAAGTTCTTACATCTGCATACATATCGCATCCCAATGCATCGACATTATAAAACTACTTACTATTACTTAGATCACTTAGATCACACCACTTTTGTATTGCCATTGTCAGCTCTCAACATATGAGAAGAGTAATATTTTTTAACGGTATGATTAGTATGTTAATCGGTTGACAAGCGATTACCATAATAATCATTCCATGATTATTGTGGTAATAAATCTATTAAGGGAGGCATCTCTTCACATGAGCCTCTTCCCCTTAAATCACACATATATTATGATGATCGCCTTATTCGATCAAGGAACATATTGGAATAGAACTTATTACTTGTTATCCTCTAAGGATCGCTCTGTACAAGAGCATACTGCCTTTCAACATCCCCTTTGGTGCAAGCATATAAAGCCATAGTCAGAAACGACACCCCAAGAGCATAGTGTTATCGCCATATCAGACACAACCTTATCAACATTTATCAAAGCATATATCGACTGCCATATCAGAGACGACCTGCATACAGTTGCAAGTATCTAATTGCAGATCAGATACAACAATCAATACATAGTTACTGAGCCTCATCTCAGTTTGCATACATTTCTTGATATATCAGAAACAACAAATACATGATTTATACATTGGTTGATTGCAATCACTGCATACAACCTTATCAACATTTATCAAAGCATATATCGACTGCCATATCAGAGACAACCTGCATACAGTTGCAAATATTTAATTGCAGATCAGATACAACAATCAATACGTAATTACTGAGACTCATCTCAGTTTGCATACATTTCTTGATATATCAGAAACAACAAATACATCATTTATACATTGGTTGATTATAATCACTGCATACCATTTGCATTGTATATGAGACATTGAATTACATTGAACATACTGTACATATATTGGTATAGAGCTTCAATTTTTCATACTTATCTTCCATTACTTGCTTAATTAGCAAAGAAGCTAAAGAATTCTGTTTTATCTTCCATTACTTGCTACATAAAGAATTGTGAGAAATCCTGTAGTGTTCCTTAATTCAGAAAAAGGGGAGATTACAATTTATCAATCATTACCCTTCTTCCGTCAATCATTAATCCCTCATGAAATCAAACAAACAATCAATCGGCAAGATCAAGCAAATAATCATCAAATCCACATCAATGATCATTTCATCTCGGGATCAAGAAAAAATACAATTCAACAATCAAGCATCACTCTATCAAATCAACATTCATTAAATCATCATCCACCAATATATCATACTAGCATTGATTATATTGTCACTGTTCAATCATCTAATCCCAATTACTTAATCATAACTCACCAATACGTCAATTCATCAAATCTAAGGAATTCATTCAGTCAATCAATCATTCAACAACAATCAAATGAACAATGAAGTTAGAACATCGATAAGCATCACCAATTCATATGTAATTGCTTTGTTTGCCTATGGATTTCAAGAGTGTTCTTATGTTTCCTTCTTCATATTAGCCCTTCCTAAACTATTCCTAGGTAGTTTTTAAGGTTTTTCTCGACCCAATCTTTGCTTGTGCAAGGTATATTCCTGATTTCCAGATGCATATATAGAATGCAAATCTAAGCAAAAACATTCCAAACGTGGAATGACTGACAAAGTGTGGACCTAAACTAACCTAAGGACTCAAAAGAAAATTGGGGGTCCCTGTCTAGGACAGGGTGTGTGTGCAAGGTACAATAACATGCATGATTGTTGCTCTCTAGGGAGAGTGGCATCTATATGGAGAAAGCAAGTTGCAGCTATGTTTTGAGATTCTAGATTGCCATTTTTGGATAGCAGCTGATTGGTGGATAGCATGATGGATTGGGAACTTGGCATTGGTATGTTTGATGCTTTGCTTTAGTGGGATCATGATGAGTTGCTTTACAACTATAGGCATGGCAATGTTTATGTTAGAGTAGAGCAGTGGAAGTGTTGATGAGGGTTTTGCACACCACCAACATAGAATAGAATACATCAAGTATATCCTACTCTCAATTGAACAAGGAAATCTCAGGTGCTGTTAGAAGTGATCCAATGGGATAACCCTAAGGTTCCTATTGTGAGGTCTTGACTAGGTGTGCACTGTGAATAGACTCAGTGGATTTGATGTGATTTGCTGGATTCACAAGGGGACATACATGAATATTCCTAGAATGTTGAGTCAACTCTCTCTCTCTCTCTCTCAATACTTTCACTAATCTGACAAATTGCTTCAGGACAAATAGAAAAATGATAAGGGCTTATAGAGGCTAAACGAAGAACTCCTAAGGACAATGACAATGATGGGCAATGCTTCAGACAGATAGATTCAACCAAAATTGATTTTTTCTTAACTAGGCTTCTCACAACATTGTAGAAATAGTGCAATCTTCTAGTGGAATGGAAGATTTTCAGATTGTGGACATACATTCAAGTACCCAACAATGCCGCAACTCAAACATGCATTCACAATTGAACTAATGCTGCAAGTAGGTTCTGACTAACCATGCACTGCACCTTACATCAACAAGATACAAATGGTATGAACTGGAAATCCATTAAACATCTTCACATTTAACTATCAGCACCACTAACTTTAATTAACCTTGAAGAATAGAAACCATGCATACATTGGAAGAACACGAAAGATACCATAATTTTCCTTTGCATTAACTTCAAATGTCATTTACAACAATTTTTGCTCCCCAGTTCCTATTGCTACAGCAAGAACGTCTTCTTTTGCTGCTAACTACTTAACTTTTCAAAAGAGAAAAGTCATGCCTTTCATAGAGAAGGCTTACAAGATCAATGATGGAGATCAACTCAACACCAACTGCTCAAGTTTGTTTTCTAGAAACATCTGGATATTAAAATATAACTGCTCAAATTTGTTTTCTAGAAACATCTGGATTTTAAAATATAATACCTTCTTCCAACTTCCACTAGAAGACAAAACAGTTTTATCTATTCTCACTATAGGACGAAAATTACACGCTTCCCAAGGAGAACATGACAAAATAGTAGGTATAGGAAATACATTTTGACTTTTCCACATTACATTTGTTTTGACTTTCAGGAATTTCCTATTCCCTTTACAATGAAGTACATTTTTTAGTGTTATCCGGGGACGCATTTCTGACATAATTTGACCTGTATCGGAAACTCGGAAAATTTCGGAAATCCGTCCCCTGACAGTCCCATAAATTTAATGTTTGAGTTTTGATAATTTGTTTGACTTCCACTCTCATGTGAACTCTCAATTAAATTATTTAAGACAAACATTATATGTTAAGGTTCTATAATGTATGTAAGCATGCTTTATCCATGTTCTCATATGAATATTTAAAATTTCCCTATGTATTTAAATTTTTCCCTATTTTTTATATATTTGTCCTCTGCTTTGGGAAAAAAACTTGTCCCAGAAATCCATTTCCCTGCCCCCTCGTCCTGAAAACCATGGGTAACATAGCATTTTTTAATAATTGTTCTTGAAAACATTCCGTTCTTCCTTTGATTGACATTCTCTTGATGTTTTCTTGAATTTCTATTAATTTTGAAGTTGCTTCTTGAGTTTTTATGATTCTCCTCTTGAGTTTTTATGATTCTCCAGTGAGTAGGAAAGTGGAAGTGCCCTTGTACTCGTACTCTGTTTCAATGACCTTGTTGCTTCCTCTGATCCTTAAGTAACTCTGGCCGACTAGCTCCCTTGACTCCTTTCGAGGCATCTTCTGCATTCGTAGATGGATATCTACATAAACACATCATATAGCCATCATCAAACATTCATAGCATTGTTGTCATAATCAAGATCATCAAAGTTCAATCTCATCATTATCATCATCATCATACTCATTCGTTTTAGATCAAGGGATCATGACAATTGTAATGTCCCTTTTTTAGCCAGTGTCAGTGCATGAGTTGTTAGCCCATCATTGCGACCCTCGTGGGCTAATGTCATGGTTTGAAGGTTCTTGGTCTGAGCTGTTATCTGAGCTGTGGTGACATTACTTCTCTTCAGTGATATTTGGGATCAGGACGCTGCCTCTGCATTTTCCGTTTGGCTCGTTTTGAGGGACTTACTATTTATAGTAAGTCAATTTTGGCCAGTTACCACTTTTGACAGGGCACTTAGGTGTTTGGCTTTGGCAGTGAACATCTGGATTCAGAGTTGACCACTTGTAGAAATTTAATAAGCTAACTCCATGATTATTTAGTTATTAATTAGTTCTACTTAATTAATAATATTATTAATGACTTATTATATAGTTTTGGCGCCAAGTTCATTTAATGAATATTTTATGAGTTTGAATTATGGCACCTAGTATTAGAGGGTAATATAATTTAAAATTATTTTCAAACTTCATCAAAAGCAAATGGGATTTTAAGTTATGTGAAGAGTGAAGCTGAAGATTCATGGTCGACTTGTGTTTGGGAAATATATAAAGCAAAATAAGCCAAAATCGATCCATTCCATACATTCTTGTTTATAGAAATTTGTGAAGAGAAGTTTGGTGACAAGCGTTTCAGAGTTTCATGCTTGGAAGAATGGAATTCTTCAGAAGCTTTGCAATTAGAGATGGTGAAAGACCCATCGATTCTTGCTGCTAACTATGGCTTCATTCGGGGGCCATGATTGTGCTAAATGGTAATGAATTTTGGAGGTATTTACCATAGTTTATTTTCAGATTTGTTGCAGAGAATACAAGAGACATCTAGCAATTAAATCACAGCCTCTAGATCTGTGTTGGGGTTGTTTTCAAGGCAGTTGCACTCTGAATTTAAGCCGGATGAGCCTTAGAAGATTGATGCCAAGTACCTAGGGTGGCAGGTGTGGGGTTTATTGAGCAACACTGAGGCTTCAGACTTTGGCGCCTAAGGGACGATGGGCATCGTGTATATGCAATGATTCATTTTGAGACAATAATACTTAGCTGCGTTCATATACCGGGTTTTCCCAATTGCAATAAATTCATTACTTATTTGCATTAGTTGATTATTGTATGTAAAGTCATTTCCTAAATTGAATAAGAGGAATTCTGGTGCAAAGTTTGCGATAGATAGTTTGATTTCATGCATTGTTCCTTGTATATTGAAAAAGCACAAAAAAGCACAAAACTCAAAAAATACAAAAAACACACAAATTTGCAAAACATATCTTCTAGCAGTGCCAGTTGAACAGGGGTAGAACCAACAGGGTTCTTACAGTGGTATCAGAGCGGTCTCCTGCCATCTTGCAGGGTTGGGTATTATATGCAGCCATAGAGATTTGCATCCCATAGGTATTACACACGCAGGAATACAAAACCACAGGCATAACAGGTACAGGTATCACCAGTGGACACTATGGGTGATAGAAGAGGTGGAAGTTCACCTAGGAATACAGGTAATGAGGATAGGGAAGCCATGGACATTTTCAGAGGTTTGGCAGTTGGACTTCAACATGTTACTAATGTCCTACAACAACTTACTACAACCATCCAACAAATGCCACTACCTAGGTGTCAGAATAGGGATCAGGCGGAGCATGGTAGCTCCATTGGTAGATATAGGGACTTATGGTAGACCCACACGTCCCACATTCCTAATCACCTAGACTAGATAGGATGCATATAGGGACTTATGGTAGACCCACACGTCCCACATTCCTAAGGCCAGATTCAGAGGAAGGCAGTGTAGAAGAGGATGAGGATTTTACATTCACGGATAATATCTTAGCATTGCATGCGTAGTGGTCTCTCTTCTGTGACATAGATTTATGTCACAAAAGAGAGATGATTCACAGGGAGGCCTTACGCTTCGTACTATGGTTGAAGAAGATGCCATCAATTTGCGGTTTTACACTTAGATGGTTTTGCCCATGATTGGTGGTATCATGGTATGGTCACTCTGCAACATGACCACATTACTACCTATTAGGAGTTCGTGGACAAATTAGTTGAGCGTTTTGACAGGAGGGATCTTGAATTATATTTCAGAGACTTAGCTCAATGGAAAGAAACTGGTAGTTTAGAGGCCTATATTAGTGAGTTTCAGCAAATTTTAGTAATGGTCACATGGATTTTTGAGACGAGGCTGGTTGTATTGTTTGTTGAGGAGCTGTATGAGTCTCTGAAGGGTTGGATAAAGGCATTTGAGACACAAACTTCGTAGGAGGTAATGAAGAAAGCATGCAACATGGAAATGTCTACTCGTAATAAGTTTGTGTCAAAACCTTCTACTTTAGCTAGTACTAAAGCTAGTGATAGCAAATCAGCTCCTAAGAAAGGTGGGAGTTCAGAACCAAAAGATCATTTGCAGCCCCATTGGACGAAGAAACTCTTAATGATCATAATAAGAAACTCTATTTTTATTGCAAGGGCCACTATGATTAAAAGCATGATTGTCCCTTGAGGCCTAAAGGGAAGAACAAGCAAATGGAATGGTTCTATGATGAAGAAAATCAGTCTGATATAGAGGAGCAGCAAGCTGCCCAAGAAGATTCAGGGGCTGAAAGTGAAGAAAGTGAAGGTAAGGAGGTAGGTGAATATTAAATTAATATTTATATGCTATTAATGGTTATCTATTATCTGTTTGTAAATATATAGTAAATATTAGAATCTTTCTAGTATTTAGTTTTCTGTAGTTAGAATAGAATGTTTCTATTCTTTGTGATCATTTCATAAGGAAACATCATTCTATTCATTTGAATATATGGATCTTCGATCCTTGTTAATAACATCAAGTTTTTACCACAATATGGTATCGGAGCTATTTTTTTCGAAAAATAATAATTTCGTTATTGAAATTTCTTGAGCTATTTTTCCAAATAAGCTTTTGTCTAAGGTTTCTTGGTTGAATTTTTTCTTTGTTTTTCGATATACATTTTCTAAATTATTGCTGTTCGTTTACAACTCGTATAAGGTTTTCTGAAATTCTGTGGGCCGTCGTTCTTAATCTCCATGGTCCGCGCGCGTCCTCTATTTTCAACTCCCGCGTGTCTGCAACTCCCGCCCGTCTGTAACTCGTATTTTTTTCCCTTCAAAAACGTAGCCACTACAATATGCTTTTATGTGTTTGGAGCTCGTTTTAGGGCTTCTTCAAAAACGACCCCATGTATGGTGGCGCCCTGCAACAATCCACCATTTTTAACCTCGAATCTGCATTTTTTTTGAAGCTTTTTCCAGCGGCTAGGGTTTTCTTCGAAAACCCTAATTTTTTGGCTCGATTTTTTTTTGATCACAGATTCTTGGTGGGTTTTCAAGAGCTCAATTGGGTTGTCATCCGTTTTTTCTTGGTGCCTTGATTTTCGAGCCAGTAGATCTAGAATCTGACAACATATTCCTTCTGGGTTTTCTGAGCTCGCTTTTGGGTAACACTTTTTTTTCTGTGTAATCTGACATTTCGCCTCGAAGTATGTGCCTTCTCAGTTCTTCACGTTTTTCTTAAATTTAATGGTTGAAATTATAGCACGTGGAAGCAGCGAATGCTAACCATCTTTGAATATCGCGGCAGCGATCAGGCGGTTGTGGGTACTACTAAGCGTCCGACTGCAGTTGGTCCTGATCAGGTTACCTATGACCAGCAGAATCGGGAAGCAGTCATGTGTCTCAAATTATCAGTGGCTGATGATGAGCTCCCTCAAATTCTATCCGGCAAAACAACTGCCGAGATATGGGAGCATCTCAAAACCCTTCATGAGACTTCAGATAAAAGCAGAGTCTTCTTTCTCAAGAACACTCTGTTTTCTATTATCATGGATGAGCGAAAATCGCTCCAGGATCACTTGAATCAGATTTAGGAAATCCATGATTAGTTGCTTGCCATTGGACGCAAGATGGAGGAAGAGGACATTGTGGTAATAACCCTCAAAAGTTTACCCAAGCCCTACGAGCATTTTATCGAGACTCTCAACATCACTTCTACTGGTGTTAATCTGAAGTCCATTGATCTTTGCACACTTCTGCTTCATCAAGATCGGTGGAAACAACATTTCGGTAGCAGTTCGAACTTCACCTCCACCGAGCAAGCCTTTGTTGCTAAATCCTTTTGGAAGGATAAGAGCAAGTCTCATTCTCAGCAGTATTCTCGACAGTCTTCTTAGCAGAGGCCTTTTGCTCCAGCATCAGAAGGCTCCAAGAAAAAGAATATTCAATGCCACTACTGCCACAAGTATGGTCACATGAAGGTTGAATGTCGGAAGCGCTTAGCTGCCCACTCTAAGCAATTTGGTTCGCATCCCAAAGCGAACAAAGCAGAGCACACTGAGCAGACATAATCTGCCTTTTATGCCTTCATGGCTAAAAGACCAGCAGATCATGTCAAGTCGTCCGCTTGGTACATCGATTCAGGTGCCTCTCGTCATTTCACCCACCACAAAGACTGGTTCACTGACTACCAGCCTTATTCAGATTCTGTTATTTTTGGTGGAAACAAAGAGTACATTGTTGTCAACGAAGGCAACATTCAGATCGAGTCTGCTGGGAGGAATCTCATTTTCCTCAATGTGCACCACGTTCTAAGGATGGAATTTAATCTACTCTAAGTCAATCAGATACTGCGACACTCTCCACGGCTGGATGTCACCTTTAGTTCACATCAGTGCACCATCACTGATAGGGAGACTTAGTCTGTTGTTGCAGTTGGTCTTGAGGATCATGGTCTTTTTAGGCTTGCAGATTCTGGTACTTCTCAGGACCTTGCTATGGCTGCTCGACAGTCTTCTGTCAGTTCACTTTGGCATCAGCGTTATGGGCACTTAAATGTGCGCTATCTCTCTCAACTTGCTCGGGACAAGCGTGTCCTTGGATTGCCAGAGAGTTTGTGATGCATGCCAGGCTGGGAAGCAACATCGCACACCTTTTCCTATTGGCGATTCATGGCGGGCTTCTCAGGTACTTCAACTTGTTCATGCCGATATCTGCGGCCCTATGGCCACTCTTTTTGTTCTTGGGTCCAGGTATTTTTTGTTGTTTGTTGATGATTTCAGTAGAAAAATGTGGGTCTATTTTCTTAAAAAGAAATCAGAAGCATTTACTCTATTTCAGAAGTTTAAACCTCTAGTTGAAAAATAGTGGGAAATCTATTATTGCTCTTAGGAGAGATAATGGGGGGGAATTTTGTTCTACTGAATTCTCTAGCTTCTGTGATCTTCATGGCATCAAGCGGCAGTTAACCACACCCCACACACCACAACAAAACAGTGTAGTTGAATGTCGAAACAGAACAATCACCGAGATGGCTAGGTCTATGCTTGAGCACAGACATGTTCCGAAGACATTTTGGGCGGAAGCAGTTAACACTGCAGTCTACCTTTTGAACCAGTCACTGTGATGACCCTCGATTAATTTGTATTTCTAATCGAAGAATTGAACATTAACACTAATTAATGGTTAATGATAATATTAATCACTGATAAATATCAAACGATAATTAATAAATTATATTATAAAACAATTAATATATCCACAATGTTAAGTACATTAAAATATCAATATATTAATATATTATTAATTAATATATTAATAATAATAACGATATTAATTAATATATTATATATTACTAATAATAATGATATATATTATACTAATAATAATAATAAATATATTAAATATTAATACCAATAAAAGAAAAACATATTATAAAATAAAATAAAAACAAAGGAGGGCAGCGACCAAAGTTGCGACCCCCCTTAGGACTGCAATTGATGTCGCAGCCCCTAAGAGAGCTGCGACTGCAGTCGCAGCCAAGGGGGCGCGAGCAAGGTTGCCACCCGTGGGGAGAGGGTGTGACTCCCCTCACTCACTTGGTGAACATTCCCCCCCGTATAAATGAATAAAGGGGTAGGGGTATGAAAGGGAAAAAGGAAAACAAAGAAAAAAAGAATAAAGAGGGGGGAGAAAAAAAAGGAAGAAAAATGTAGACAGTAAAAAAAATACATAGAAAAAAGATAACCAAGGACCAACAATTGGATCATTGGTAGGATGTCCCATATTTATAAATTTCTTCTTTAATTTGTTTATATATATATATATATTTAATTATATAGATATTTCTTATGTATATCAAAATTAATTGAGTCATATATTTTGCCGACATTTATGATTCATAAATAATTCCATATTAATGAATATTTTCCTTGACATTATCTATGGAGATAATAGTATTGAATTTTATATTATGTTTTCTGATGGCGATAATGAATTCACACTCCCTCTAGTAGCTCGGATATATAAATTTGATATTCGTCCAAAGCTACATCGGGATCAACTTCATTGGCAATTCGAGATTGTTATAGTCCCGTTGCCAATGGCAATTCGAGGTTGGTATAGCCCCGTTGCCCATTTGAGATTGATGGCAATTCGAGGTTGATATAACCCTGTTGCTGGATTTGATGACAATTCGAGATTGTTATAGTCCCGTTGCCAATGGCAATTCGAGGTTGGTATAGCCCCGTTGCCCATTTGAGACTGATGGCAATTCGAGGTTGATATAACACCGTTGCCAGATTGATGGCAATTCGAGATTGGTATAGTCCCACTGCCAATTTGAGATTGTTATAATCTCGTGTAGGCAGTATATATACTAATACAGTCATATGCCTATGCGTAGGCTTGGATACCGTCTATCGTTTCCAAGAGATCTTAGGAGCAGTGCTCTATGGGAAGACATGCCGATAGCCCGGTTGCTTAGAGTGGATCTTATTTCCCTCATGCCGAGAATCAGGAATTCTGTGAAGCCCGACCCTGAGGCAGCTCCTAGGGTCAAATCCCCTTACTAACTTAGAATAGAGTAAGAGTCATATAAATATTGTGTAATATTTTCTACTAATGTCGGATTTGCAGGAAATTACATAAGGAGAATAAGAAGGGACATTACAGTGGTATCAGAGCATTGATCTTGCCATCTAGTGGATTCGGTTCATGCAAACCTATCAATGCACCAGGGGGAAGAAAGCAATGGCAGAACAACTAGCACAAGAGTTAAGAAACTTCATGGAATAGACCAATGAAAGGTTTGAAAGAACCAACTGATACTCCAGGGCATCCAAGGCATGAATAAAAGCAATCATAATGAGAGACCCAATCCCAATCCAGGGAGAAATGCTCACTCCAATAATTCTGAAAATGAACACTCAACTTAAGATTCCACCATGAGACCCACTATACCATCCTTTCTCCCAAGAGAAGAACCGGTTGTCGAAGGAGAACCATCCACCCATTCAGTGGAAGAGATTGCCCAAATGTATGCTAATTTAGAGCCAGAGGTACAAGGACTCATCCCCTTTAAAGAATACTATGAAACCAAAACCATGGCAAGCCATAGTGGGAGAAGAAATCATGGGGAAAGAGACATTAAAACCAAAATAGGTAAAATGTCCCTACCATAATTCGACGGGACAGGGAACGAAACTGCTCAAGCTTGGGTTAAAAAATTACACACTTACCTTTCCCTTAGCTCTATGACTGAAGAAAATGCCATTAAATTTTCCATAATCCATTTGATCGGGTAAGCCCACAATTGGTGACACCATGGCATCATCACTCTTGGACATAAAAGTATTAACACCTATAGTGAGTTCACACAAGCTCATTAGTCAATTCAACCAAAGGGAACTAGAATGGTACTTCTAGTAATTAACCCATCTCAGGCAAATAGGGACTATTGAAGAATTTGCCAACAAATTTCAAAGTCTATCAGTCATGGCTCCCGACATATCCCAAAAGAGGCAGGTATATATGTTCATTGAAGGGCTTAAAGAACACATAAGGATAAGGGTAAAACCCTTCGAACCCCAAACCCTTGAAGAAGCCATTAGGAAGGCAAGAATGACAGAATATGATGTACCTAAAGAAAACCCTAAAAACTTCATGTCCAAAGTTACCCATAAGAATGAAATGACCAAAGAGGAGAATACAGATAGGCCATGTTATTTATGCATGGAACCATGGAGCAAGGATCACCAATGAAAAGGAGAGTAGAATTAATTGAGAAAAAATTGTGCTTTAGATGTAATGCACCTTGGAGTCGTGATCATCGATGTAAACGGGGACAAATGAACCAAATAGAAGAAGTCCATGAAGATGAAACTCTAAATAAAAGGGCAACTGGCCCCAAAACCAGAAATTATTTTTGACACTCGGGAAAAGATACTAAGAAATAAGACTATCACCGAATATGTAACCAATGGGAAAACCTATCGAAAGGAATGCCACATGGGAGAAAGAAGAAGCCCTTAAGATGCTTGAGGACAAGTAAATTTGGGATGGACGGACTGTGATGACCCTTGATTAATTTGTATTTCTAACCGAAGAATTGAACACTAGCACTTATTAATAGTTAATGATAATATTAATGACTGATAAATATCAAACGATAATTAATAAATTATATTATGAAACAATTAATATATCCACAATGTTAAGTACATTAAAATGTCAATATATTAATATATTAAATTTTTTTATATTAATAATAATAATGATATTAATTAATATATTATATATTAATAATAATATTGATATTAATATATTATATTAATAATAATAATATAATATATTAATAATACTAATAGTAATAATATTAATATATTATACTACTAATAATATAAATACCAGTAAAAGAAAAACATATTATAAAATAAACTAAAAACAAAAGAGGGCAGCGACCAAAGTCGTGGCCCCCCTTAGGACTGCGACTGCAGTCGCAACCCATAAGAGAGCGACCAAGGTCACCACTCGTGGGGAGAGGGTGTGATTCCCCTCACCCAAGTGGTGAACATTCCCCCCCTGTATTAATGGATAAAGGGGCAGGGGTATGAAAGGGAAAAAGGAAAATAAAGAAGAAAAGAATAAAGAGGGGGGAGAAAAAAAAGGAAGACAGTTAAAAAAACACATAGAAAAAAGATGACCAACGGCCAACAATTGGATCATTGGTATGATGTCCCATATTTATAAATTTCTTCTTTTATTTATTTATTTATATATATATATATATTTAATTATATAGATATTTCTTATGTATATCAAAATTAATTGATTCATCTATTTTGCCGAGATTTATGATTCATAAATAATTCCATATTAATGAATATTTTCCTTGGCATTATCTATGGAGATAATAGTAATGAATTTTATATTATATTTTCTGATGGCGTTAATGAATTCACACTCCCTCTAGTAGCTCAGATATATAAATCTGATATTTGTCCAAAGCTACATTGGGATCAACTTCATTGGCAATTCGAGAATGTTATAGTCCTGTTGCCAATGGCAATTCGAGGTTGGTATAGCCCCGTTGCCCATTTGAGATTGATGGCAATTCGAGGTTGATATAACCCCGTTGCCGGATTGATGGCAATTCGAGATTGTTATAGTCTCGTTGCCAATGGCAATTCGAGGTTGGTATAGCCCCGTTGCCCATTTGAGACTGATGGAAATTTGAGGTTGATATAACCCCGTTGCCAGATTGATGGCAATTTGAGATTGGTATAGTCCCGTTGCCAATTTGAGATTGTTATAATCTCGTGTAGGTAGTATATATACTGATAGCCAGTAATATGCATATGCGTAGGCTTGGATAACGTCTATCGTTTCCAAGAGATCTTAGGAGCAGTGCTTTATGGGAAGACGTGCTGATAGCCTGGTTGCTTAGAGTGGATCTTATATCCCTCAAGCCGAGAATCAAGAATTTTGTGAAGTCCGACCTAGAGGCAGCTCCTAGGGTCAAATCCCCTTACTAACTTAGAATAGAGTAAGAGTCATATAAATATTGTGTAATATTTTCTACTAATGTCGGCTTTGCAGGAAATTACAGACACCTCCAACCTCTCTAGGTTCACCTAGATATGCAGATGCTTCTCCTGACTTTGATCCAAATTCTTTTGATGAGGAACCTGATCATAGAGCATTGCCTGATAATAATGTTGGTCCTCTTCCTCTTCGGCCTAAATGATGGACTAGGATACTTGCTGATCTTCAGGATGATGAGCTCATCGAGGGGAGAACTGCTCGAAAAAAGAGCAAACCTTCAGAGACTGTTAATATTGCTCTCATGGCCAACATTCACAATGTGTTTGAACCGCAGACATACTCAGAGGCTAAAGGAATTCCAGAGTGGGAACAAGCCATGAATTCTGAACACCACAGCCTATTGAAGAATCACACCTGGGTCCTTTCTAATCTTCCTCCAGGGAAGAAACCCATTGGCTGCAAATGGGTCTACAAAATTAAGTACAAGTCTGATGGTACTTTGGATAAGTTTGTTTAGTTGTGAAAGGTTTCTCTCAGCGCCAGGGCATTGATTACGAGGATACTTTTGCTCCTACAACAAAAATGAGCACTATCAGATTAGTTCTAGCCATGTCAGCTCAATTTGGCTGGCAGGTTCATCAGATAGATGTCAAGAGTGCTTTCTTGAACGGTGACCTACAGGAAGAGGTCTACATGACGCAACCTCCTGGTTTCAAGGTTGCTGGTAAAGAACACCATGTTCTCATACTAGTGAAAGCTCTCTATGGCTAGAAGTAGGCCCCTAGGGCATGGTACATGAAAATTGATAAGTACCTCAGTGATCAAGGCTTCCATAGGAGTTTTTCAGACTCAAATTTGTACATCAAGACTACTGACAGTGACATCATCCTTTTGGTCATTTATGTGGATAATCCTATCATCACTAGTAGTTCGACATCTTTGATTCAGGGAATTAAACACAATTATGCAAGTCTTTTGATATGACTGACCTTGGCCTCATGCATTATTGCCTTGGTGTTGAGGTTTGGCAGCAGTCTTCTAGTATATTCATTTCTCACTCCAAATATGCTAGGGCTCTGTTAGACAAGTTTCGTATGCAGGATTGCAAGCCTGCATCTACACCTATGGAGAAAGGTCTGAATTTATCAGCCAAGTTTGATTCTCGTCCAGTTGATGATACTACATACAGGCAACTAGTAGGCAATCTCATCTATCTCTCTACTACTAGACCTGATATCAACTTCGCCGTTAGCTATATTTCACAGTTTTTGATAGCTCCCAAGGTTGATCATTGGATGGTTGCTAAGCGTGTGCTTTGTTATGTGGAGGGCACTCCTGATTATGGTATTATGTACACTCGGAGTTCGAATCCTCGACTCAGTGGTTTCACAGATTCAGATTGAGCAGGGTCTGTTGACGATAAAATGTCAACCTCTGGATATGTGTTTAGTTTGGGATCTGGTGCCGTCACATGGACCAGTAAGAAGCAACAGGAAGTTTCTCTCTCCTCTACAGAGGCCGAATACAAAGGGATAGTTAAGGCAGGTTGTGAAGTTGTTTGGCTTCGTCGGATGTTTGGGGATATGCAGATGTCACCAACAGTTCCGACCACTTTGTTTGTTGATAACAAAGGCGTTATCAAGTTAGCACGGAATCTAGTCTTCCATGAAAGAACCAAGCATGTAGATCTTCACTGTCTCTACATTTGACAATTGGTTGAAGACGGGACAATACATTTGCAGTATGTTCGTACAGCGGATTAGACTGCAGACATTCTCGCCAAGCCTCTTGGTCTAGACAAGTTTTCCAAATACAAAGGACAGCTTGGTGTAGTGTATAGATTAACCATTAAGGGAGAGTATTAAATTAATATTTATATGCTATTGTAAATATTAGAATCTTTCTATTATTGTGTTTTCTATAGTTAGAATAGAATGTTTCTATTCTTTGCGATCATTTCGTAAGGAAACATCGTTCTATTCATTTGTATATATGGATCTTTCGATCCTTGTTAATAACATCAAATTTTTACCACAATAGTGAAACTAGTCTTAAGGAAGTATACCTTTCTTGCATGAAGAAAGAGGGCTCCTTCAGGATGTGTGGCCTCTTGGCAGGTCAAAGAGTGATTTCTTCGCTAGATACAGGTGTGACTCATAATTTCATAGACACACGATTAGTGGCAAAGTGTGGAATACAAACATAGGAATTTGAGGGTATAAGGGTTAAAGTGGCTGATGGATATTCTCTCAAGTGTGACACGATGATTTTTGATCTTCCTCTGCGCTTGAACAATTTTGACTTCAAGGCAGATTTGAATGTTGTTAACATAGGGATTACAAATGTAGTCGTGGGTATGAGTTGGCTTCATGACATTGGAGAGTTTTATGTTAACCTTAGGGATATGGAGATGAGAATTGAGCTGGATGGTAGGACACATGTTCTAATGGCTATCAGGGAGAGTAACTTGAGAGTTATTACATTCAGACGGATGGAGATGCTTATTTGACATGATATGGTTGAATGGGCAACAGAGTGTAGATTGATGCCTACACATGATGAGCAGGAAAAACCAGCTTACCAACCAGATGTACAAGAGCTTAGAACTAAACACTTCAAAGTGTTTAATGATATTCCACTAGGAATTTCTTGCTATTTCATTCTCCCCGCCATAGAGGTCTATGTGACCTTCAAGCTGAATCTTGCATTTTGTGTTGTGAATTTCCTTGTAGGCAGGTATAGGCTAGGCACATTGGGAGGGTTGTTTGGAAATTCCAGTTTAATTCCTTATTCCTACTCATGTCCTTGGTGCCCCCTGCTCCTTAGCTTTGTCTGTTTTTGGTGTTTGGATTGAGGCGCATCAAGTTAGAGTGCAAGGAGAGGCGGGCCAAGGAGGTATTTTCATGAATTTTCCCGATTCACCTTTATCCCTGCCTTATTGGTTCATGTGCCTCCCATTCTTTGCCTTAGGATTTTAGCATTTTGTCTTCCAACTTTCCTTTTCCTAGGTGCATGGTAGCAAAGCGTATGGTACTATGGAGTGGGGACTTTGGGATTATCCTCATGTTTTTTCTTTCTTCATGGGATTTCCTTGTTGAGTCTCTATCTCCTCTAAGTGCTTGAAGCCACCACTTCATGCATCCTTTTCCATTTCTCATTTGCTGTTTGGTTCATTCCTTCCACATTCTCTTCCTTTGTGTTTTAACTAGTGTTTCTTCCTTAAGCCCTGTTTACTTGGTGATGCTCAGTCCTTTTAGAATTAGTTGCCTTTTAGGGTGTTCAGGAGATAACACAGTTCCCTCTGTGAGTATTTCCCCCCATTTCCTATCAATCTTGATCTTTCCTCTAATTAAAATTCTGATTTTCTTTTCTTTGTGCATGTTTGTTCTCACTTAACTTGATTCCTATGTGATTCCGTTGACCAAAATGTGCATTCCAAGTCTATAAGGTTGATCTCTTACTCATTCCCAATTCCATGAATGGTTCCTAACTTGCTTCTCCTAAATTTTTGGAAATGATGAACCCTCCACCTATGCTTAGTTTTGATGATTCCATGAAAGTTTTTTCATCTTAGAAGGCTCTGCATTTCGAGCATGATAGTTCATATTCCCAAATTGCTTCATCTCAAATTCTCTTCTCCGTTTTAGACTTCTTCGTTGGTTTAGGACAACTCTCAAGCTTGATTGCTTTGCTTCTTATCAATTCCAAAGACTTTCTAATGGCTTCCTATCTTTATTGTCCTATTCCATTCCCATCCTAGGAATGTTTCAGTGTTGCTCTAGGCCTAATTTGTGTTGGCGCAAGGTGTATTCCTGATTTTCAGATGCAAAAATAGAATGTGGACCTAAACTAACCTAAGGACTTAAAAAGAAAATTGGGGTCCCAGTCTATGACAGGGCGTGTGTGCAAGTGTAATGTCCCCTTTTTGACTAACTCAGGAAACAGAGGCAATTACCTTGCAACCTTGCAAACTTAATTGGGAGACTAATTTCTTTATAGTCTTAATTAATACTGTGGATGATACTTCTTATGAGTGCTTTGAATAGCTAAATCACTGGTATTTCTAATATGACAAGTAAATTATGCAAGTTGATTAAATGTCTGTGTGTGTCTATATATATATATTGATAATAATCAATATTATATTATGTATGTACAATCTGCCAATGTTATAAGAATCACTGTAATATGCAGATATATAGTTCGGTCTTCTCTGATATGACATAGAACTATGCAATGAACCTTCTTACAATGCTGTGTCTGACATGTCTATTTAAAAATGCAAAGATAATTTGATGATGTGCCTGATATGTCAATATGTGTGAACAATCACAAGGTGCTGCTATATCCGATATGACAATCAGAGTATGCAAGAAAGATGGTGATATTGCTTAGAGTGATGAAGTTGCTGTGTCTAATCTGAATATATGTTCTTGCAACAATAATGGTGCTGTCTATGATGCATATTTATATGCCTGCAACAGGATTTGCCAATAAGGCAAGTGCTCGATCTGAGCAGATCCAAATAGGATGAAATAAAATAAGTAAAAGTCTGACTGATTTGAATGGCTGATGGGAATTCCTTATTGTATTGTATTTCTTGAATGAAGAGTCACTTGGTAAGGGTACGCCCCATATCTCTTCACACTTCACAATCCTTAATCGCACCCTTCCAAATATTAAGAATATCTGCTGCATTAAGTATTCTTATTGTAATCAACCTTTATTCATATGCAAATGTTGACTATTAATTATGGTTAGCTTTCTTACAAAGCGGTGCCAAATCTTCATTATGTCTTATTCATAATAAAATTAATACGTCTTTCCCATCAAATAGTCCTTTATCCTTAATCCACAGTGGACATGTCTAATCTCGTTGATAGTCAATGATAGTAATTGCTGTGATTACCGTAGACTTTTGAAGTTGCTGGAATTATCATTAATCTCCCTCAAACTTTATCGATCTGTGCTTTCCATTCATATTGTATTTATACGTTCTTGATAGGAATACTCTGCCTTGTCAACCATTGATGTCTTGTTGTTTGTTGTTATCGTACTTACTGTCGTTCCTATACTGATCGCACTCTAACCTAGCAACCGGTAATTAATTGCTGACCATAATATACCAATGATTATCAATAGTTAGTCAAGTGCTGCTGCAAACCTTCTACTTCATCAGTAATGAATCGGCTGACTCCTTGCTGATGTCCATCTACGGGATATTCATGGGATGAATGGACCCCTTCTCCATTCAATTGATGTCATCCTTTATAGACGTGGCTATTAATATTAATATCATTGTGATAGTCTTATATGTTCTCAATCACAATTTCTTCCCTCTAACCATGGCACTCACTTTCTTCTATTCATTATGTAATTGTTGCAATTTGAATCGTGTTCTCATGAGGAACCACTTGGATGTCATTAATCGACAACATCATGTAATTTATTGCCAAGTACGAAGTAGTTAATTCCTCTGTTTACTCGATACAATTGTTATTAAGGGAGTTGTTAACCAGGGTCACCATCTTCTCAATGCTTGCCAGCTACTTATTGATACCTCCTTTTATGTAATCGCTCCTCGTATTCTTTGATTGGTCTAAGAGAATATTGATAGGTTGTAATCACTTGTTCCTTTTCAAATACCCTTATTGCTCAATATTTGTTGACTTCATTTGATGGTATTGATGGTCCCTGAATATCATGCTTATTCCCTTTAATAGTAAGTTTAAATGTTTAATTAAAATTAATTTAATCCTTTATCCGTTATAGTTATATTTAGGTCTGGAATGGTGACATTACAATCTCCCCCTATTGGAAGATGCTTTCCCGCAAGCTTTCTTATATCATCATGATGATTCTTGGATCCCAAGTAGATGTGTAGAGTGATTCAACAAATATCCATTGCTTTATGTTGATGCCATTGAACTCACTATGCAATTCACTCATCGTATAGACTTCTGGGTCCCAAAGGTTAGCACACCAATGGTTCTCAATGTAGTTTGTGTAATGTCCCTTTTCTAGAATAATATTTAATAAAACAAAAATTAAATAAAGTAATGAACGAATAATTAATAATAAATTATAATATAATTTATTAATTAACTATATAATTAAGTGATATAATATCTTATCAATGAATATATAAGATATTTTATATCTATGATAATAACATATTATCATATAATAAATAATATTAATATTATAATTAATATTATATATATGTATACTTATTATATATCATATAATATAATGCTAATATTATAATATTCACATTTTATATATACTTAATAATTATAAGCCACTTTCCCTACCATCGGCTACCCAAGGAACGCGACCTTCTGAGTCGCTCCTCGTTGTCACCATATAAGAGGCTCGATGACAGCTGGAAATGGGGGAAGGGCAGACGATAATAATCCATTCAACATTTTTAATATTACAGACATCAATCATATTGGCAAAAAAATACCATACACAAATTGAGGCTCCAACTCAGCACTGAAAGAGGTTTAGACATCAATCAACCAACAAGTTAGCAGAGGAATCCAATTCAAACTAAAATTTCTAATCCTGTCCACAATTAAGAGAAATCAACTTCACCAGCAATCCATCATACGTGGATACCAAAAATGAAAGAGAATAGGTAGAAGGAATCACCGCAGGAAAATAAAGAAACATCAGAAAAGAAATCAGAGATATCGCGAATCTGTTGAGACTTCTTTGTCATGGCTATATACTCGTTAGGATGATATTGCTGTGGATATCGTTCTGAGCATTGCACATATTGATATCTTTTCGTAAACTTCAGAATATAGCCCACGCATAGAGAGATGGATAAAGACGTGGACATGGGAAGAGATAGAATGCATTGGTTTTGTGACACATTGACAATATGATCAAAATTGGAAGATCAACCCCGTAAAATTCATATATGTGATTGCAAGAGCATACATCACACAACCTGGATCGAATACATATACAAATATAATTGTATCATGGTTTGTGAGCACTGGTAGAAGTCGAACGGGATGTGTGCTCATGTGGTGCAGCTCTGTACAAGTTTCCCATGAACTCGTAAACAATTCATCGATGCCCCATCAAGATGAATTGTTCAACTGAGAGTGACCAGGTGTGAATAGATATAGTTTTGTAATCAGGAGCCAGTTAGAAATATATCATGTCTTGTTGAAAGAGGATTATATAGTTGGGAATGATAAACCAAGGAATTTATAAAGTAGGAAAGAGCAATCAGATATTTGGGGTCATAACAAAAGGGATTACTCCAAACTATGTTATCTGGATCTCAAGTATAAGAAGACAATATTCGTATTTGGCAACACTACTGATATAAGCCTACAATTTTGGTCACTAATCAAGCCTTATACTAGTTAATTCAAGTTAAGGATTATTCTTAATTTATCCAAGGGTAGCATAGAGGTTATCTACCTATATCTCTTATTCATACAATTCAGATCAGACCTTCGAAACTATTGGCTCTTCCTCATTATCTGCATCATAGCTTTCGTAATTATTAAATACTAAGCTACATCACTGAATAGATTAGTGATATTCCCATTTAGATATCAAATTCTTTGAAGATACTTTTGCAAGTCTTGATCAATCTAAGCCAGGTATATTATAGAGTTTATGATTATAATTGTACTTATACATTTTCTTAAAAGAAATAGACGAAAACCAAGGTGGATCCCCTAGTGGGGACATTACACTGGTATCAGAGCTTGATCCTGCCATCTTGTAGGGTAGGAGAAGATCCAAACAAATCTTTTACTATGAAGGACTAATGCAGAAAACTTTTAAAGAAGAATTAGAGGAGAACTTGAGCAAAGATATACGTTAAAATTTGGAGCAAAGACTAAGACATTCTTGGTGAGTATCAAAAACTTGATTTAGACGTTCTTGGTGAACGTCGAGGCTTGATCAAGGACATTCTTGGTGAGTGTCAGAGCTTGATCAAGAGACATTCTTGGTGTGTGTCAAAAATTGATTTAGACGTTCTTGGTGATCGTTGAGGCTTGTTCAAGGACATTCTTGGTTAGTGTCGAAGCTTAATCAAGAGACATTCTTGGTGAGTGTCAAAACTTGATTTAGACGTTCTTGGTGAGCGTCAAGGCTTGATCAGGGACATTTTTGGTGAGTGTCGAAGCTTGATCAAGAGACATTCTTGGTGAGTGTCAAAACTTGATTTAGACTGTCTTGGTGAGCGTCGAGACTTGATCAAGGACATTCTTAGTGAGTGTCAGAGCTTGATCTACAAACATTCTTGGTGAGTGTCAAACTTGATTTAGATGTTCTTGGTGAGCGTCGAGGCTTGATCAAGGAAATTCTTGGTGAGTGTCAGAGCTTGATCGAGAGACATTCTTGGTAAGTGTCAAATTTGATTTAGACGTTCTTGGTGAGTGTCGAGGCTTGATCAATTACATTCTTGGTGAGTGTAAGAGCTTGATCAAGAGACATTCTTGGTGAGTGTCAAAACTTGATTTAGACATTCTTGGTGAGTATCAAATCTTGATCGAAGGCTTTCTTGGTGAATGTTGTAATTCCTAGAAGGAATTAGGCAGATATTCTATATCTCAGAAGGCTTATTCATCAAGGAGCAGAACAATATTTAATAGAAAAGTGCTATAGTGAATAACGATAAGTTCTACCTTTTGAATTATTCTTAGTATTTTTATTATAATCTTAAGAATTGATAAACTTATATTTGTGAATCTATTGCATTTCTAATCTCAAGTAGTAATTACAATTGCAGGGTCATTGGATTGGATATCGAAATTGCATAGGGACTCCACTCCCAACGAAAGTTCAGATTGCTTGAGGACAACCAATTTTGGGAAGGGCGGACTGTAATGTCCCCTTTCTAGAATAATATTTAATAATAAATAATAAAATAAAGTAATGAACAAATAATTAATAATAAATTCTAATATAATTTATTATTAAATTAACTATATAATTAAGTGATATAATATATTATCAATGAATATATATAAGATATATTGTATCTATGATAATAACATATTATCATATAATATATAATATTAGTATTATAATTAGTATTATATATATTATACTTAATATATATCATATAATATAATGCTAATATTAAATATTCATATTTTATATATACTTAATAATAATAATGAGCCACTTTACCTACCATCGGCTACCCAAGGAATGTGTGATGTCCCCGAATTAGCAGGTTCTGGGAACCTGAATATGGTCAACTCATCAGCGCGACCCTCGTGAGTTGACAGGATGCTTTGGGGGCCTCAGCGTTCAAATTTGTCGTTGTCACAAATCTGGACTTACTATTTTTGGACTTACTATTTATAGTAAGTCAGTTGGAGGCCAGTTACTATTTCTGGTAGTGCAGTTGAGGACCATGTTGATCAGCGGTTACAACAGTGGATGAAGGAATCATCATCAGAGGGATAATTGATATTTAATTATGTTAATTAATAACAATATGTTATTAATTAATAAAATGATTGTATTAGTATAATAATAATACTTTATTATTATAATACTTATAGAAGTTGACATATTGAAGAATGGTTAACTGGTGATGGTTTTTGGAAACTTAGGCATCCAAGGAGTTATAAATTCGAGCTCATTTGAGAAGTTGATCATCGAATATATTTATTAAAAACTTGGTCTGGAGAATTATCTCATTATCTGAGCCCTTGCTGATATATAAGGGTCAAATTAGTTCTGGAAGACTGATTCTTCCTTGGGTTGATAATCAATTGCTTGCTGATTTATAATCAATTGTATTTTCCTCTTATTGTTCGCCTGTTGTTGGAGGAAAGAAGAATTGCTGAATTTATGCATGCACACTGAGGGTGCGAGAACATACTGAAGATTTACAGAATTGTGCAAATCGGTTCACAAATCTGATTGGCCAATAGATACAGGGAAGTGACGGCTGGGTCACGTTTTTTCAGCAGAAGGCGCCAATAGTTGAAGGCCACCTTGCTGTATACTGGCCGCAATCTGTAGCTGCAGGCCGCGACTGGGAGGCTGCAGAGATAACACGTGAGAGCACGCTGAAGGTGCTAGGAACCAGCGTCCGCCAAATGTAGGCCGCGTGAAGTGTTGCAGGCCGTGGGAGTTATAAGAGAAGGCCGCGTGAAGTGTGCAGGCCGTGGGAGTTATAAGAGAAGGCCGCATGAAGCAGTGTGCAGGCCGTGGAAGATATTAAGGAGGCTGCGTGAAGGATTAAGAGCAGCCACGTTACTATTAATTCGTAGGTGGGAATTGCATCCCTGCGTGGAGGTCAAGCAGAGGCAGCTGTCATTCAATTCTAGCATTTCACAAGCGTTACTAGGTTCTTTACTTTGATCATTGTATGGTAGAATAAATGATGAATATCTAGTATTTTCCAGATTCTCTCAAGATTGAATAAAGCAAGAGCTGAATGTATGAATGTATGAACAATTTCCATTTTGAGTTGATTTAATAAATAAAAAGGGAATATCTACTGGCAATATTGCCATTTGTAGTTGCAATATAGATTAATTCTCAATAGAGCAACTCAGGCTCTTTACAGAACGCGACCTTTTGAGTTGCTCCTCGTTGTCACCATATAAGAGGCTCGATGATAGCTGGAAATGGGGGAAGGGCAGACGATAATAATCCATTCAGCATTTTTAATATTACAGTCATCAATCATATTGGCAAAAAAATACCATACATGAATAGAGGCTCCAACTCAGCACTGAAAGAGGTTTAGACATCAATCAACCAGCAAGTCAGCAGAGGAATTGAATTCAAACTATAATTTCTAATCCAGTTCGCAATTAAGAGAAATCAACTTCACCAACAATTTATCATACGTGGATACCAAAAATGAAAGAGAATAGGTAGAAGGACTCACCGCAGGAAAATAAAGAAACATCAAAAAAGAAATCAGAGATATTGCGATATTTGTTAAGACTTCTTTGGCATGGCTTTATACTCGTTAGGATGATATTGCTGTGGATATCGTTCTGAGCATTGAACATATTGATATCTTTGCACAAACTTCAGAATATAGCCCACGCATAGAGAGATGGATAAAGACGTGGACATGGGAAAAGATAGAATGCATTGGTTTTGTGACACATCGACAAATATGATCAAAGTTGGAAGATCAACCCCGTAAAATTCATATATGGGATTGCAAGAGCATACATCACACAACCTGGATCGAATACATATACAAATATAATTGTATCATGGTTTGTTAGCACTGGTAGAAGTCGAACGGGATGTGTGCTCATGTGGTGAAGCTCTGTACAAGTTTCCCATGAACTCCTAAACAATTCATCGATGATCCCATCAAGGTGAATTGTTCAACTGAGAGTGACCAGGTGTGAACATATATTGTTTTGTAATCAGGAGCCAGCTAGAAATATATCATGTCTTGTTGAAAGAGGACTATATAGTTGGGAATGATCAACCAAGGAATTTATAAAGTAGGAAAGATTGATTAGATATTTGGCCTCATAACAAAGGGATTACTCCAAACTATGTCATCTGTATTCTCAAGTATAAGAAGACAATATTCGTATTTGGCAACACTAGTGATATAAGTCCACAATTTTGGTCACTAATCAAGCCTTATACTAGTTAATTCAAGTTAAGGATTATTCTTAATTCATCCAAGGGTAGCATAGAGGTTATCTGCCTATATCTCTTTTTCATACAATTCAAATAAGACCTTTGGAACTATTGGCTCTTCCTCATTATCTGCATCATAGCTGCTGTGATTATTAAATACTAAGCTACATCACTGAATAGATTAGTGATATTCGCATTTAGATATCAAATTCTTTGAAGATACTTCTGCAAGTTTTGATCAATCTAAGCCATGGATATTATAGAGTTTATGATTATAATTGTACTTATACATTTTCTTAAAAGAAATGGACGAAAACCAAGGTGGATCCCCTAGTGGGGACATTATAGTTTGGTTGATCCTTTATAACACATTAAAAAATTATTTACAAATTTGATATACATATTGATATTGAACATGACATAAATAAAATTAGATAAATAAATAAATTTTACCTTCAACAATTCCAATCTTGAGAAAGATCTGAAAATTGCTTGTGACATATGGTGTTCGTCACAAACATTTGATCTCCTTGCCCTCTTGGTATATTTCTTTCACCCACTCTATTTGGGTGCCAATTGCAAGCATCACCAAGTTGAGGGAGTGTACACTGCATGGTGTCGAAAAAATGTGCTCATATCTTGTCTCAACCAAAATACCTACAGCCCTACATTTTTTTGTACTGTCCGTAATTACTTGGACTACATTCTTAGGACCCACCATCTCTGTGGAGTCAATGTGCATCCTGGAAATGAATTCTTCATCTTTGACTTCCCCTTGACAATCAACTGCCCTAAAAAACATTGCTCCTTTGGGGGACACCGCAATAGCATTTATCAATGGATGGTTTTTGCAATCTTTTCAATCATTGAAAACAATAGAAACACCAGATTCAATTCAAGAATCTCTAATTGGTTTCAATGAGGCCTCTACAAAATTCTTTTCTCTTTGCAATAAGGTGGTACACACCTTTTGATACCCATAGCTTGTGAAACCAGGTGGTGCACTCTGGATTGCCCACACCATTTTCTGCTAATACGGTGATCTCACCATTTTGAATGGAAGACTATTGGCATAAGTGCAACGTGTAATTTTTTGTTCAACATCTCTTGCTTCCATTCTAAATGCTTTGTCCAATGGACCTCTTTTGTGGGTGGGAATTTCTATTTCCTCTTCGTCTTCCATAGAGGGTATAGGCAAGAAGGGATGTTTGGAGGCCGCTACTCTATTAGTGGGTAAATATATTGTTTCTTTCATTCCGGAAGTATAAGCACTTTGTTTTACTCTTGTTATTATTTTATCAGCATCTTCTTGTTGTTTAACAAATGCCACTATTTGTGCAGGAGACAACCCCTTCTTATTTGGGCCCTCACACATTGAAATCCCTTTATTAGCAGGGACCATAAAGTGAAGTTTCACTTGAGAATATGAGCTATATTTTGTAAATTACAAAAATTACACTTCCAAACATATCCCCACCTCTTGCAATTTTTGAAATCCTTGTGGTATGTCTCCATAAAAGAGATCCTTTATCAATTTTGAATCTTTGGTTTCCTTCCCCACCCATTCAACTTTGACTATTGGCTATTCTTGCAATCTGATTTTTTGCTATTATAAGAAATTACATAATTTTAAATTAGAAAAATAATAATAAATGCAAGCATACAAGTGCAAAATAAAGATATAAAAACAATATAACAAAGAGGTAAACATGTTAATTTTTTGCTATTATAAGAAATTACATAATTTTAAATTAGAAAAATAATAATAAATGCAAGCATACAAGCGCAAAATAAAGATATAAAAACATTATAACAAAGAGGTAAACATGTTAATTTTTTCTTAAAAAAAATTTAGAAAAAAACTTGAAAAAAATATCACAAACTTAAAAAATTCACCAAAATCTAAAAAGAATTCATTAAAAGACTAAAGAATAGGGTGAAATGCTTACGTAAGATGCTTAAATCTCCTTTGTAGAAGCTATTTGTCACTGCATGAATGATCTCCTTCGTAAAAACCCCTACCCTTCGAAATGCCAAAATGGAGACAAAATGAGAAGAGAGCAAATGAGCGAACAAAATGAATGTTTTTATGTTGAATGACCTCATAAAGGGTCGTTTTAGGGTTAGGAAAAAAAAAAACGCTTTATTTTTATGTTTTGTAAGTGGCATTGCAATATTGGGCTGCGGATGTGCCTGAGCGCGTCCGGATGCTCCCCGGATGTGTCTAGGATATGCATCCAGGCCTATGGATGCGTCTGAATGTGCTTGGTGCTCATCCGGTCGCATCCACAGGCTTGGATGTGCATCCAAGGTGGACCCAGACGACATTCAGAGTGCAAATCTGGACCAGACTCCATCTGGACTTGGTTTGCATCTCTAGGATGGAATCCGGTAACTAAGTCCTAAAGCTATATCCATCAACCTTTGATCTTCAACGAAAAATTATATTCCCAATTATCCTTATGAGTGTAACATCAAGCACATGCAACACTACTCTAATTTTAACAATCTGATTCTTATGTTCAAGTTGTAAATGCTTCTTTGGAAATCTTATGTTCAGGTAATTGCATCATCTAATTCATGAATATACAAGGTATACATGCAATTTACATGACGGTGTTCTAAAAAGAACAAACCATTTAATTGAAGCTAAAAATAGCAACTACGTCTTCTAATTAAAGAAGGCTAAAGAAATGCATTAGATGACCATTAATAGAACAACTAAAAATAATGGACTAAATTTAATTTAACACTCTAATACCGTCCCTTAATGGCCATTCTATCAACTACACCAAGTTTCCCCGTAAACTTGACAAACTTGTCCATACTGATACTTGGTAAGGAAATCTGCAGTGTTTTGGTCATGGATGCATACAAGGCTGGCCCCTTCTGGTCACGAGTGCATAGAAAGCTTTGCAAAATGAGCTTGCTATTGAGACCTTCATTGATTTTGCCAAAGGCATCGAGTTCAACTTTTGAAACTGAACCAACAATTTTGAGGTGAAAATCACCAAACCCTCCAATGCGTCTGAAAAACAGCTTGCAGATGAGCACTATGACACTGTGTATTCATGCCGCCATGGAGAGATATGCCATTAATATCCACCAAATGCTTCCTTCCACTCAGGAATCAATGGCTTTGAAGGGTGCAGTTCTTCTAAGAATAACCCAACGACCTGTGTTGATGAAGATATCCTACATAATGGGGCATTGCTACTGCTGAATCCAACAACAGTACACTAAATCATTGCCTTAGCAGATACAACCTTCTTACGCTGGCGGCCAACCCTCCATAATGATTCACAGCAATATTTTGGCAATTAAATCAGCGCTATGGACAGCAATGTTTCTCCTTTGGGAATTGAAGTTGCACCAGAACACAATTTCAGATTAATTTAATATCGTATTAATGATTCCTAGTCCCAAAAACAATACTCGTGCTTGGTATAAGTTGTGTTGAATTCCCTATTGTGTTCATGTGAACAATTTTATCAAACCTGCCGCCAATACAATATTTCCTTTTGACCATAGTCTTCTGCCTTGTATTATATGTGCGCCCAATACTCACCTTCTATCCCTTTGTGTACCAAAATATTCCCACAACATTCAAGCACTAACTTTAGCAATAAGTCCAATGAAATAAACGATGATTTATTTAGACGCCAATATATACTTGTCTTCAGAAATATTATTTCATAAGCTTACTTGATATTATTCAAGATTAAATAACTTTATTCCTCAAATAGAAATAGAAATATCATATTTTTGAAACTCACTTTCAATCTTGACAAATTTGTTTCCAATGGAGACTTCACAAATTTAAAACAATCTGAAATGCAATGTGAGATACCTGGATGATAGCTCCAACCTGAACTGGTTTCCGTTCGATTCGAGAGTAGTCCCAAGGGTTTCCGTCCTCAAGAAACTGAAACTAAAACAACAAGCTCTTAGAGCTCTTCCAAAAGAAATTCATAAACCAAGCATAAATGAATGAACCTCTCGTTGCTCTTGTATAGCCCATTTTAGTGACTGTTGGTTTTCCATTTGCTTGCCTCTTGATATTCTTTTCCCTCTGTCTTTTGATTTCCCCTCTTTTAATTTAATTTTGAACTTCGGGGAAATAAAGTGACTTTTATCAAATTTTAACTTTTAGCTCAACGGTCACTTTAGTACTTTATTAAATTAATTGAATAATATTACCTTATTATTTATTTTGAGGGATAATATTAAATAATTAAATAAACTATTTTCATGATCTTATTAAATATTCATATTCCAAGGTCACATTAGAAGGGGACATTGAAGAGTGCACAACAAATACTGAGAGGGGGGGTGGTGAATGAGTATTTTAGAACTTTAAACTTGTAAAGGCATGAAACCATATTAAACATAAAGACCATTAAGACACAAACACCAAATCTCTCGTGGAAAACCCTTGCGTTTAAAAACTACACCATACAAAACTTTCCTTTATAAAATGGGCACTGACCCAATGGGCACCAACCTAGATTACAAATGTGAGCACCAACTCTCCTTCAAGCACTGATTCCGAACAACTGAAGCACCAATTGCAGCCAGTTGAGGCATCAACCTCGAATGTAAAACTCGATAATTACTAAAATTGAAATAACAACTCCACACCAATCTTTTTCTTTTATACCTTACAGCTCCACTCAATCACCAAAAATCTGAAATGAAACAGCAACTCTCAGAAAATAAATATTAGCAACTTTGAAGCAAATTGTTAAATTTAGAACTAGAATTGCATGGAAACAAAGAACAGAAAAATCAAGAACACAAGAAACACAAGAGATACCCTGGGAAAACTCTCTTACACGAGGGAAAAACCCAACCACACCAAAAAGTACTCCTTTATTGAATAATGATAACAGAATCTCAGTACAAAGCTCACAAACTTACAAAATGATGAATCTGCAACTGGAAGAAATACTCAAATAATAATGAACAAACCTCCTTCTAACTCCTGCAAACAAAATGCTTAATACTAAAACATAAACAAGCTCATCAACAACACTGTAGTCTCGATACAGCCCTACAGCTACAACCTAATGAATGAGAAACAATAGACTCAGAATGATCGTTTCAACAACAGGAACGATCATATACTTTGCAAATGATAATATGTAATACCCAATGAATGACCACACATGCAGTCAACAGAATTGTAACACACTAGTATGACCTGCGATACTGAGAAAGTAATCATCAAGAAATTCTTGTCACAACGATGATAAAAAACTGATGCTTCCAGATGTCATAGAACGAATAATCCAATATAACCAAGGGTTACTGTCCTCGAACAAGAATCACCATCTAACTACACGAAACACTAAACAAAATGCCATTATTGACTCTTCAAGCGTAACAAACGATCTATCATGATCTCATTGCCGTGGCACCTGTACAGACGACAGTTATCAAATATGAGCCGCTTCATATTCTTCATTAACTTTAATGAATGATACCAAAAGACGTACTCCATCACATGGATGAACCATTCAACATAGAAGCCACAAACATTTATGTTTACAATAACAGTGATGCTGCATATTATGTAATGGACACCCTAGAATGCCCAAAAACCAAACCCACTGCTGATAGGAATTTAGTCAAACAATTTGCGTCCAACCCCTTATTTCTCCGTTTAATGTTTTAATCCCCTTATGACTTCCGATAATGAGACATTTGTTTGTTTGTTTATGTTTTGGCATAGATTTGAAAACACACAACATGAACAAGAAGGAAACTACAATAATATGCAAACTGGAAACTGACTACTGTTGGTAAAATATTATCTCAATAAGAATCAAATACATGGCAAGTTATCAACTCACGAATTACTACAGCATTATTGAATAATGTTTCATTCAAATGTTTACAAAATCTGCTGCTACAGTGGCATGAATAGTGTCG
>MU224602.1:515140-538145 GCA_018584345.1 Thuja plicata
AAACATATATTAAAATATTCACTTATGTCTCCCTTGGGTACACATCCCCATAAAATAAATATTAAAGTAACGCTTTAATGCTTTATAATTAAATTAAATGTTACTTTAATAAAACTTCAGGCATTAACATGTATTAGCAATCGGACTCCGAATAATGCGAGTGATAGCTCGTCGGAAAGCTCTCACCGAGGAGTATCAAATCCAATCACCAAAACTAGCTTCCACTATGTCCTGCCGACTTACTAAAAATAGTAAGTATGCCTGAAACTGAGTAAATCAACTTCGTTTTGGCTCAAACTGGAAATGACTAGGCCAAAACACTCTAGGATCCCCTTAAACCCTTCGTTAGCCCTCGGGACCATGTAGAACAAGGCTAACGCACACACACTTGGTCAACTGCTAAAGTGGGGACATTACATATTATAACCGACGGTAACCATATGAATCGTTTAGCATTGGAGTCACGGGCATTGAACAGTCATGCATGCACATGAGTTGATAATGACCAATGGTATGCAAGAACCAATTCTGGTGATATGGAAAGATAATTTAATTGAGAACCGTCTACCTTCAAGAAGTACAATCATACACGACATGATATGAAAAGAATCAAGATGCTGAAGCAAACATTGCAGGAATTTAGATAACTCCTGCAACTACCTAACTTCAACACAAATAACTTCTTAATAGTCTTCCAAAATTTGTCTGTACATACACAATCCTAACCTCATTCTCAATGCAACCAATATTTATTACATACTAACACACTCCATATCATGTATATGCTGCTTGATCCTGTTTTCTTAGCTACACCACTTCCATGAACTCAACTGTACACTCTTCAGCGATATCTCTGTCTCTTTTTTCATTCAAATTTGTAGCTTTTTAATATCCTATGCACAGTCCTCATATTTTTACTGTCCAAACTTTTTCATAGCCCTGATGGATAGTCAACTCAGCATTACCTGCAAACACAACAACTCCACACAGTCTAACAACTATATTTATCAATTCTTGTCACAGCTAAGCAATTAACACTCGTTTTGAATGTGTGTATCAAATTTCTCATGCTCGTCTCTCTTTAGCAGACCACATTTCTTCATATTCTATCCCTGTAAATGATACCCCTCATGGAGATGCACATTACTAGGTGTCCAGAATGCCCAACCAGTAAAATTAAGTTATCAACGCACACTCTACTATCTATCAAGAAAAACCGACTCCCTTTTTATCATCCACATGCACTCATAAGAAAATGTCTCAAATACCATGCTCAATACTTGTAAGAAAACCGACTCATGCATGCATAAGACAAAGACAATAATTAAGTTAGACACAACCACCACACTAAGCATAGGGGATATTAATAAATTCGTTCCCAAAGAGAAATGCTAGACTTTAGTTTCTCACTGCTCTGAATAGTCATCGACCATAAAAATGATTCCCACATTTTAATCAAAACATTACACAACAAACATATTTAAAACATAAATCGTAGCCTACAATGATTAATTATATATGTCGCCTTTAAATGAATCGACCCAATCAAGGATGACATGGAAAGTATACTGGCTTGACAAGGAAGTGGACAAGCAAGCAACTCAAGCATGTCAAGCAACTCAAGTAGCTCAACCAAGCAAGCAAGTAGCTCAATCAATTTTCTATTACTTTGAGTAATGCTCTGAGATTTAGACGACTTTGATCATCAACGTTTGACATCAATGACACCATACTCAATAATTGCGGCCTTTGTCATTGATAGATACTCCATCTGAAGCCAAAATAAAACAAAGAAGCTCTGAAGTAGTACTGAAACAAACAAACTTATTTTGAAACAAAGCTTCTCCCCCTGACTTATTTCTCCCCCTTTGACATTAATGACGAAATCAACTTGCATACTTGAAAACATCCCGGATGACTAAAAGTCTAAAACCAACCTGCATAGCTGAAACCATCCGGCAAAACTGAAACCAAACTATATAACTGAAACCATTCTGCATAACTGAGACCAAATTACATAACTGAAATGGGGCTGAAAGAGTATAACAAAGAAACCCCCCCTGAGTCCAAACAGTAAATCAATGATGAAGTGAAAACATTGCCAACTTCTCCCTTATGATATGATCAAGAATGTATAAATTGTTAGCAGCCCTGCTTGTATCAGCAATATGTTAACCATCTTTTCTAATATTACAACAATCTGAATTGAAAACTAAATTGTGTCCTTGATCACACAATTGACTCACACCTAAAACATTGTGTGCCGGACCACCTACATATAAGACATTTTCAACTTTTGTCTTACCATCATTCAAAACTAGTGTATTTGTACCTTTGATTTTTGCGGATGTATTATCAACAAATCTTACTTTACCTCCATTAGTGCTTTTTAAAGTGATAAACTTGCCCCTGTCTCCAGTCATATGCCTAAAACAACCACCGTCAATATACCACGTCTTTTCCATTTTGTGCAAGAGAGGCTGTTTGCACAATCAGAGATTCCATCAACACTTCTTTCTCCTTCTTTCCCCAAACCTTAGCAACCTCCTTAGCTTTGTCCTCTTTTCTCAAACTTTTTGTTCTTCTAGTTAGAGAAATCTGCCATACCACTTCTGCAAACTTTTGCTGTGTGACCAAAATTATTACATTTATAGCATATAACATTGTTGTTCCTTGGAGGAGCAAAATAATTCCTACTCCTAAATCTTAAATTATTTCTTGCAAATATTCTATAGTTGATTCCCTTGTGTCCAAAATAATTGTAAGAGAAACAATACCATGAAAGAAAGAATTGTTAAACCTGTTCATATGTGCTTGTCTCAAGATGGGAGGCTTATTAAAAGCATTATTTCTGACCTTTGATGTTGAATCCTTTGAGCTATCGACGTTTGTCTTTTGCTGTTCTTCTTTTGTAGACATATAACTTCGACCTTCTTCAAGAGCGACTCCACCTTTATCTTTAGATGATTTTTATGAGGCAATAACCTTGTCCAAGGACATAAATTTTTTCTGATTTATCATCTCATCTTTCAGCTGTGTCAAAGATTTATCTAACTTTCTAAGTGAAACAATCCCAGCTTCAACTCTTTCACAATCTTCTTCTTTAAGCTTAAGCTGTTTTCTATTTTGATCTTCAATTTTCTTAGCTTCTACAACGCGAACCTTCAAATCAACTTTTAATTTCTCTACTTCTTCAAGAGCTTGAGATGTCTTGGTTTTAGCCTCATTCTCTTCTTGTAGCAGCATCTTCAAGTTTTGTTATTTCTTTCTAAGTCTCTTGATTTCATTTAAAGCACTTATTAGCTCCTCTTCAAGACCTACTTCATCACTTTGATCTTCATGTTCTTGATTTTCATCATCTCAGAGCTGCTGTTCATAGGATGTATGAAGAGGTGAAATTCAAAATCAGAACTTCAGCTAGCATTTCAGAATGTTTTAGGAGTGATATCGGGGTCAAACAAGGTTGTCCTTTATCTCCTGCTTTGTTTGGCTTATATATCGATAAACTTGAAGAGTGGTTAAACATGCAAAATGGTGAGGGTATCCAGTTAGGTGAATTTGTAATAAAGCTGCTCCTCTATGCAGACAATCTCATTTTGATTGCCAAATCTGCCTGTGGTTTGCAAGAACATTTATTTTCTCTTGAGCGCTTTTGCAGAACGGTGGGGATGCAGGTCAATATCAGCAAGACTAAAGATATGGTTTTCTCTAATAATAAAAAATAGCATCAACATGAATTTTATTTTGGTGGCAGTGTTCTTGAGGAAGTGGCGGAGTATAAATATCTCGGCATTAATTTCAACAAAAATCTAAGCTACGTAGGCTGCAAAAATAAAAGGACATTAGGTGCATAGAAGACATTTTATGCTCTTCAAAATAGGTGTTGTGAAGCGGAGGTTTGGGATTGGAAAACTATTCAAACCTTGTTTGGTCTTCTTGTGCTGCCCGTTGTTCTTTATGGGTGTGAATTATGGGCCAGCAACACTTCAATGGCACAATGGAAGCAAATCGAGGGAATCCAAAAGTGTTTGATCACAAGCAAATTTAAAATCAAAAGCACCGTCCTATATGATATCATGCTAAGTGAAATGGGGGCTGTCCCTATTGAGGCACTTGCTATGGTTCGCCTCATAAGCTATCTAAAAAGAATCGAAAAAATGGAAGGAGATAGATGGCCTAACGTTGTCTTTAATGATACATTGTGCAAACGAAAAAAGACGTGGATGCAACAAAACATCAAGTGGATGAGTAAATGGAATATTCAATTCAATATGTGCCCCACAAATAACAAAGAAATAAAGGTCTTCGTTATGGAGAAATTTTATAAGAGAAATTGGGGAAATGGGATTGGAAGGAAGAAAATATATTATATCAATGAGTTCAACCCCGCATGTGATCAACTCCAAAAAGTGTACATAGGAGCCAACATTTCTTGGAGAGCTAAAATTCTTATTGCTCAGCTAAGAACCAACTCTCATCAAGTCCGCTGTGAGACCGGGCGTTGGAAGAGGCCAAAGGAGGCTTGGGAAGAGAGAATTTGCATGTTTTGCAATTCTGGGAAAGTGGAAACCGAACACCACTTTATTTTAGAATGTTAAGCCTACAAGGACAACAGGGATAAATTTGCGGATACTATATTTGATAGCTCTTGGCATAACCTATTCAGCGAGGAGTACATTGAGAAGTTAGGTGGGCTCATCATCAGCTTGCACAAGAAAAGAACCGAGTTATTGAAGTCGGCTTAAGTTGCCTTGCTGTCCCATAGGCTATGCTTAGCCTCGTGGACGTTAAAATTTTATCTATCTATCTATCATGCACTTGATCGATGGTCATTTATAGTATTTGTTCAACTAAGGATTCTTCATATGTTTTATGAAGTTTGTCCCAAATCTCTTTAGCTGTATAGTAGTTCATGACTTTCACAAGTTCTGTTTCTAACAAGCCACATAAGATTGCTTTCATGGCTTTTGCGTTGTTTTCAAAATCCTTCTTCCCACAACATTCATTGGAGGAGTTGGAGGAATTGTATAACCAGTCTCCTTCTCCAAACATCAAAACCAAGAGCCATTAGACAGGTTTGCATACGAACACTCCAGAGTGCATAGTTAGAGCCATAAAAAAGGTGCTTTGTTTGTAGTCAGACCTTCATGAGAACCCATGTGTGAATCAGGATCAAACTCCAAGTGTATAATCTCTATTTCCGAAGTCAACCTGGCTCTGATACCAATTGAAGAGCATAGGAAATACTGTGGGGGGGAGTGAATCAATATTTCAGAACTTTAAACTTTAAAAGCTTGAAACCATATAAAACATAAAGATAGCAAACATCAAGACACAAACACCTAATTACTCATGGAAAACCCTTGCGATTAAAAACCACGACATACAAAGCTTTCATTAACAAAATGGACACCAACCCAGATTACAAATGTGAGCGCCAACCCATAGAGACCACAAACTCTCCTCGAAGCACTAACCCCGAATAACTGAAGCACCAACTCTAGAAACCACGACATACAAAGCTTTCATTAACAAAATGGACACCAACCCAAATTACAAATGTGAGCGCCAACCCATAGAGATCACAAACTCTCCTCGAAGCACTGACCCCGAACAACTGAAGCACCAACTCCAGCCAGCTGAGGCACCAACCTCAAAAGAAAAACTCAATAATTACTGAAACTGAAATAACAACTCCATACCGATGTTTTCCTTTTATACCCAGCAGCTCCACTCAATCACCAAAAATCTGAAATGAAATAGTAGTGCTCAAAAATTAAATATTAGCAACTTTAAGCAAATAACTTCTTAACGCTTTTAAAATCTGTCTGTACATACACAGTCCTAACCTCATTCTCAATTGAACTAATATTCATTACATACTAACACACTCCATATCACGTATATGCTGTTCGATCTTGTTTTCTTAGCTACACCACTTCCATGAACTCAGGTGCACACTCTTCCGATATCTCTCGTCTCTTTTTTTACCGTCCAAACTTTTTCACAGCTTTGATGAATAATCAACGCAACATTACTTGCAAACAAAGCAACTCCACACAATCCAGCCGCTATATTTATTGATTCTAGTCACACCTGATCAATTAACACTTGTTTTGAATATGTATTTCAAATCTCTCATGCTTGTCTCTCTTCAGCAGACCTCATTTCTTCATGCTCTATCCCTGTAAATGATACCCCTGAAGGAGGCACAATGTAAATGCAATTGAATCTAAATTCAGATTTAAATATAAATGAGAAAAATAATATTATAAAGTATTTTACCTTTGCTGAAATACAATAACTCTGTTTACTCTTTGCTGGAATACAATAACTCTGTTTACTCTGAAATCAGTAGGTAGAACAGCACTTATAAATTTCTGTGTGCTTCCTCAGATTTCAACTTCAAAGGCATATTTATATGTTTTATCACATATGGAAGGCCACGTCTATGATAGACGTGACTCCTTGAGGAGTCATGCCTATCATAGGCGTGGCTCTTCATGCTTACGATTTATGCTTGGACCCGTTTCATTACATACGGGATTTAACAAATGAGGTGGTATAATAAAATACACCGTTTATCATATGCTCGATGCAATAGTATAAAACGTTTACCATAAATGTTTAGTTATAACCCTTTTAATATGTGAATCGACAATCAGCAAGTCGATAGTTTATATGTTTTATTTTATTCGATCAGAATATTCATAGTATAATTAATGATAATCATTATCATTATTATATTATAATTATAATAATAATAATGATAATTATTATCATTGTTATATTATAATAATAAACTATATATATAATAGATATTAAGAATAATAATTATAAATATAGATATATTTATTAATATTTATTATTATTATTATTATATCTATATATATATCTCACAATTTATCTATTATTATAAGATCAATTTTTATCTGATCGATGCTATAAATATCAACACAATACTATAACTATCCAAAATGCCCAGCGAGTAAAAATAAGTAATCAATGCACTCTACGATTTGTTGAGAAAACTGACTCCCTTTTTATCATCCACACACACTCATAAGAAAACATCTCCAGTACAATAAAAAATACCATGCTCGATACTTTTCAAAAAGCCAACTCATACATGGATAAGGCAAAGGCAATATATAAGTTTGATATAGCCGCCACACTAAGCATAGGGGATATTAATAAACTCGTTCTCGAAAAGAAACACCAGTCTTTAGTTTCTCACTGCTCAGAATAGTCATTGCAACATAAAAATGATTCCCACATTTTAATCAAGGCATTACACATCCAACATATTTAAAACACAAACCGCAACCTCCAATGATTATTTATATATGCCGCCTTTTAATGAATCGACCCAACCAAGATGACATGTAGAATAGACTGACTTGGCAAGGAAGTGGACAAGCAAGCAGTTGACAAGCTATTGAAGCAGCTCAAACACGCCAGCCAGCTCAAGCAGCTCAAGCGTGTCAAGCACCTCAAACACGTCAAGCAGCTCAAGCAACTCAACCAATCAAGCAATTAGCTCAACCATTTTTCTATTATTTTGAGTAACCCTCTGATATTTATATGGCTTTGATAATCAACTTTTGACATCAATGACAACATACTCAACAGAGATTACATCTAATCTGAATATATGTTCTTTTAATGATAATGGTGCCGTCTCTGATGTATATTTAGATGCCTGCAACTGGATTTGCCAATAAGGCAAGTGCTTGACCTGAGAAGATCCAAATAGAATGAAATAAAATAAGTAAAAGTTTGAATGATTTAGATGGCTGATAGGAATGCCTTCTTATATTGTCTTTCTTGAATTAAGAGTCACTTGGTAAGGATATGTCCCATATCTCTTCACACTTGACAATCCTTAATTGTAACCTTCAAAATATTAATACTATTTGTTGCTTTAATTATTCTTTTTGTAATCGACCTTTATTCATATGCAAATGGTGACAATTAATTATGGTTAACTTTCTTACTAAGCGGTGCCAAATCTTCATTATGTCTTATTGATAAAAGAATTTTGTCTTTCCCATAGTCCTTTATCCTTAATCCAAAGTGTGCTTGTCTAATCTCTTTAATAGTCAATGATAATAATCACTGTGATTATTGTAGACTCTTGAAGTCACTGGAATTGTCATTAATCTCCTTCAAACTTTATCAATCTGTGCTTTCCATTCATATCGTATTTATACGTTCTTGATAGGAATGCCCTGCCTTGTCAACCATTGATGTCTTGTTTTTTGTTGTTATCATACTTACTCTCGTTCCTATACTCATTGCACTTTAACTTGGCAACCGGTAATTAATTGCTGACCACAATATGCCAATGAATATCGATAGTTAGTCAAGCGCTGTCGTAAATCTTCTATTCCATCAGTAATGAATCAATTGACTCCTTGTTCATCCCATGAACCACTTCACCTTTCAATTGATGTAGTCCTTCATAGATGTGGCTATTAATATTAATATCACCATGATAGTCTTCTACGTTCTCAATTGCAATTTCTTCCCCCTTACCACAGTACTCACTTTCTTTTATATATTATGTAATTGCCACTATTTGAATTGTGTCTTCATAATTAGGAACCACTTGGATGTCATTAATTGACATCACATAATTTGGTGCCAAGTGTGAAGTAGTTAATTCCTATTTTTACTCGATATAATTGTCGTCTTCAATTGTTATTAAGGGAGTTGTTAACCAAGGTCACCATCTTCTCAATACTTGCCAACTACTTATCGATGCCTACTTTTATGTAATCACTCCTCGTATTCTTTGACTGGTCCAAGAGAATATTGATAGGTTGTTATCACTTGTTCCTTATCAAATACCCTTATTGTTCAATATTTGTTGACTTCTTTTGGTAATGGTATTGATGGTCCTTGAATATCATGCTTATTCTCTTTAATAATAAGTTTAAATCTTTAATTAAAACTTATTTAATCATTTATCGCTTCTAGTTGTATTCAGGTCCGGAATGGCGACATTGTAGTAAGGCACAATAGGAAGCTTGTTGGAGATTTGCACAACATTGGAGGATTTCTCGAGCCTACACCCAGGAGGGCTAAGGAGTCAACACTTGCAATCTTGATGCAGCATAGTGGCTTTAGCAGATTTGCATAATGACATCCACGCTCGGTTTAGGATATCAAGATTCGTTGGTGGGTGATTAGTTGGATGGATTGCTTGAAGGAAAGCAATCTTTGGGCTGAGATGACTATAATGTCTCTTTATTTAAAGGGAATTATTTCTTATTTTTGGCCCCGACCTATTTGTAACTTGTGGCAACACTTTCCTTGGGAAGGACCTATTTCAAATTCATTTGTGGTGCCATTTCTTACTAGCCGACTTGCTTGTTTTGTAATGCCTTGGCATCATACTTATATCGGCTTGGGGAGAGCATCCTCATCATCAATCATCTCAGTTTTCTTGCTATTTGCGATTCCAATTTGGAATTGGTCTTTTTGGGTTTGCAGTTTTGAAGGTGCAAGGCCCTCCCTAGTCTACCAGGCTTATAAAAATTTATGAAATCTTCACTTGAATACAATTTTTTATTAATAAAAAAATACGGTATTGTGTTTGAAAATACAAATATTTTTAGAAGGAATGTTATTGGCAATTATTCGACATTAAATTTTAGTGATTAGTTCTGATATCTGTGGGGTTTATGTCATTGGAATAAGTGTTCATGATTCAATTAAAACTTTAACAGGTATCGGAGATCATCCAAATATTGGCAATTCACACAATTCTGAATATTTTGGGCGTTCAATATATTTCGGATGAACCTAGCATCGAAGCCAATCAACTTGTAATTCACCGTGAAAATCAACTTATACGCTTAATACCAAGGAAATACTCCAAACTCGCAATAACTTTATTTGAAGATTCGTAGCTGACACCAAGCATCAATAAGATTGGCGTAATAACTTAATCGACTCAACTTATCCACAACCTTGATTATTGGTCGATTGAAGTCACACAAAAATCATGATTGGGGGCTTCTATATTGATGTGTGGCATATATTGAAGAACTATCAAGCAGAACATACATAGAGAGGAGTTTATATTTATCCCTTTGACATTTATATCTGATACTCTTGGTGTGAAACAAACATTTTCTAAAGAAGTGAAACATTTATCCATTCACAACAATCGATTAAGGAAAACTATCGCTTACCATTGCCATGAAGATTATCAAACAGTAGCAGTTTATTATAATCATCGGAAGGAAGAATGAAGTTCAGATCTATGGAGTGACACTACTTCCAAGACTAGCGAGTCAATATATTTATAGAAGTCATCTCATTTGGAAGGGATTACCGGATCTTGCAATTGGGAGAGTTAGTGGAGTCTGTCAAGGCTATCGTGTTCTGTGGAGACAATTGTTGATAAACTCCAGTGTGAATTTAATATCTATCGAGCATAGCATAATCCTATATTTGCATCAAGTACCATGAGGTTGATTGTGTTTATCGTCTGGCAAAAAGGAAGGTTCATTTTGAAGTTTTTTTCCTTAGTGGTGGCATTCGTGTCGGGTCTTCAAGATCGTGGTTTCGTCTTGTACCTTCACTATCTATCGATTGGGATATTCACGGATTTCTATGAACCTATGGAGTTGACACTGATCGGGAGTTGAGAGGTTAGATGTTTACTTATCGGTCTAAATGTTGTTGTGGCAAAGATTGAGACTTTTCTTTGGGAATTCGATTTGGATTTATTCTGTTCTTTCTGGTTTACATCTATAATTTCGGAAGGGGGTGACTAGGCTGATTAGAGGTCTGTTAGAGTTAATAGGGAAAGAGAGGCAGCTTGTGGGTGGTGTGAAGGGTAGAAATTGATTTTTCGCTTTAGAAAAATGATTGGCCTTTACAATGAGAGAGAGCATAGCAATTAAGTCTCAAAACTAGCTTAATAGGTGTGGGGTCAGACAAATAAGCATTACAAGAAGTATTGGGTGGGGTTGGTGTTTCAAAGTGAGTTGGGAAGGTGTTTCAAGAGTTGTTAAGGATGGCTAGAAGGAGGGCCTAGGGACATGGCAAACTAAGGGATGGATAGGTGGCTAGCTAATTCAGATAAGTGGCTAGTCTAACTGGTTGTTACTTTCCAAGAAAATCTGAATAGGGATGGAGCACTAGTTAAATTTAGTTTGAGACCATGCCTCTATATTTTCTGGATAGGGGCATTTCCACAATTTTCATTGTTTCTCTACATTCTGCAAGAAGACCAAATTTTGAAGCCTTATTTGATTACTGACCCTTCATAGATCATTAGCCACCCTGTAAAGTTCCATACGTGTTTATTACCCACGTTGCCTGCGATTTTTAATTTAACCCTGAACTTGTATTTATCTGGAGTGAATGATGAGGATGTATATTCCTTTTTGAAGTAAGTTCAATTCCTGACGTGTGATGAAATAATGGGATCCCAAACACTACTGTCCCTCTAATAATGGATTAGATGTATCAAGAATTTGAACAATAATAAAACATAGTAGTCATAAATGTCAACAACAAAAGATCCTTATGAATAATCGATAACAGTCACACATTCCAGTCTCAGCTAAGTTTCCAGACTTCCACACATTAATATAATCTACTGCATTGCATATACAAATGTCTAGGGGAACGGAAACAATAATGGTTTATGCACCTGTGTGCTATCACGGATGACCGAGTATAGGAATATCTCCACACACGCTGGATTCTGCCTGTGTTCGCAGCTGCTGGGAATGTATCCTCGGTCCAAACTGGACGGCATGCACTGAGCACAATTTATGTGTCTTGGACAACCTTCACCCCGTAATTACTCTACTCCCAAGGTAGCCCGTCCTCTAAGCGGCTTCCTGGAGTTCACGCGTAGCTCCTCCCAAACGCTGACTCCAACTAGCATCCAATGATCATGCTACAACTCGGGTATTGGCACTGCTGATCAACACGTCACCCAGCCTTCAGTCGCGGTTGCAGACCCAGACACGGCCCACGTATTCCACTTCCACGCAGCCTTAGTACTGCAGACACATAGGAGGTGATTTGGTATTCTTTCCCAGCACAGTTGGTACTGCGTGACTTCTATACCAGTCACGATTTCTTCTTAGGCGTTGATCACTGCTGATGAATGCCCACACAACACGATTATCATAGAATTAGGGAATGGTGTTGATGTATTTCGTATGGCCCTGTGCATTGAATCCGTTTCCTACTATCACCTTATTCACTAGCTTTCGACTGAATTCTCAAACAATGAGACCAACCACTTTAAGCTGAAACCTCTTTCACTGCTGGAGTAAATCGATGCTTTAATGCTGTGTAATGATGCTGTAGTAATGAACTGAAGGTTAACTTACTTGTAGAATTCCAATGTGAAATCTATGTGATTCCACCCTATAGGAGAAATGCTGGGGCTACGTCCAGTTTCTCGATCTTCCTTAAGGGGCCACGTCCTCAAGAAATCAGTCACATTCAAGCAACCAGATATAAAATCTTTAATTTCATAAATTTTCATTGTGCTTTTCCCAAGGAAGATCTCCTTCCTTTATAACCTCAAAATGAGAGCCCTTACACCAACTAGGCAATGTGGGATAAAAAGCACTTTCGTCTTTTAGTCACTTAAGTCACTTTATAAAAATAAAGTAAGTTAAAGTTATACTATTAAAGTGACTTTATAATATTACTTTATGAAATAAAGTTCCCCAACTATAGAGATTGAACTCAGATATTAAATAAATGCCCAAGTAACCATGTGATTGACTGGCATCCTCTGTAAAGCGGCCATTAGACTATCCGGATGGCTAGATAGGCTAATCAGGCATAATATGCACTACTGTAGAAAAGGGGACATTACAGTCCTCCTTTCCCGGGATTGCTTACCCTCAAGCAATCTCAAAGCTGGGTGCTGCAGGATAGACTCACCCTCCCAAGTGGCATCCTCATATGGCAAGTCTTTCCACCGGATCAAATATTCCCGAACAACCTTGTTCCACAGGTTTCTTTCCCTGACCTCAATAACCTCTGCTGGAACCAAAGCCAATTTACTCTCCTCATCCAATGGAGGTAAACTAACCGAAGCTACTACCTGCTGTCCGATTGCCTTCTTGAGGCAAGAGACGTGGAAGACATTGTGAATCCTGCTATCTATCGGAAGCTCCAACTCATAGGCCACCTCACCAACTCTCCTCGAGATGCGATAAGGGCCATAAAATCTAGGCCTGAGCTTCTCTGATCCACTCTTTTTCAGCGAACTTTGCCGGTAAGGCTGTAGGCGGAGGTAAACCATGTCCCCTGTCTCAAAATTCTGCTGTACCCTGTGACGATCAGCGTACATCTTCTGCTGATTCTGTGCTCTCTGAATATTCTCCTTGAGAGAACAGAAAATGTCTTGGTGATCCTGTAACCAGTCACTAGCTATCGGAGCCCTGCTGTCCTGTAAAGCCAAATCTATGAAAGATAGTGGCTCGCTGCCATAGAGTGCCCTGAATGGCGACATGCCTATGGTTATATGATAAGTGGACTTCTAACAGAACTCCCCCAAGTATAGCCAACGGACCCATGCTCTCTGCTGCCCCGATACATAGTTTCTAAGGTAGCCTTCCGCCCATTTATTCACGATCTCTGTCTGTGGGTGGTAACTGGTACTGAGAGTTAGCTCCGTGCCTGCCAACCTGAAAAGTTCCTGCCAGAAGGTGCTAAGGAACTTGTTGTCCCTGTCGCTCACAATGGTCTTAGGGAGACCATGCAATCTGAAAACCTCACGAAAGAATAATTCTGCTACCTGTGAAGCTGTCTAGTCTGCTGCAATGGCAAAGAAATGAGCGAACTTGGTGAGTTTATCGACCACCACAAAAATACTGTCCTTACCCTACACTTTCGGCAACCCAGTGATGAAGTCCATAGAAATACCCTCCCATTTTTGAGCTGGAATAGGAAGGGGCTGCAACAAATCCGCTGGATGAGTGTGCTTTGACTTGTTCTGCTGACAAGTCTGACACTCCCTAACATGCTGGAGGACATCGTCCTTGAGGCCCTTCCTTGAGAACCTCTCCCAGATATACCTGTAAGTCTTAAAGAACCCTGGATGCCCTGCTGTAGGAGTGTCATGTACAGCTCTCAAAATCATAGCCTTCAGCTTCGAACCTGGTACTAGGTAGATCCTGTCCTTGTAAAGAATGATGTCATCAATTACCCTGTACCGGTCATCTGGAAGCTGCCTGTCCAAGATCTGACATGCTTGAGTATCCTTAGAATACTCAACTAGCAAGTGAGATTTCCAATCTGCGGAAATCTCGGATAGAACACGGCACGTTACCTCTGAAGGTCTCCTGGAGAGTGCATCAGCTACAATGTTATTCTTGCCCTTGATATACTCAATGTCAAAGTCATATGCTTGTATCTTATTGACCCACTTCTGCTGTCTCTCGTTGAGCTCTTTGTGTTCTAGGAAGTATCGCAAGCTGTTGTGATCCGTCTTGACTGTAAACTTGCCACCCACTAGATATTGTCTGAATTTAGCTAAGGCATGCATGATGGCCAACATCTCTTTGTCACGTGGAGTACAACCTCTCGTTGTCCCTGAGTTTCCTGCTCTCATAAGCTATGGGGTGCTTGTCCTACATCAATACTGCTACTATCCCAATACCTGAAGCATCACACTCAAGAATAATAGGACGAGAGAAATCCGGTAGTGCTAGAACCGGGCATGTGCTCATGATAGTCTGGAATCTGTCGAAGACTATCTCAGTATCACCTGTCCACTTGAAGGCCCCTTTTCGAGTGAGATCGGTGAGGGGTGCAACTGCCTGAGAGAACCCCTTTACGAACCTCCTGTAGTAAGAGCATAAACCAAGGAATCCTCTCAACTCTGAAACATTCTGCGGTGGCGGCCAATCTAGGATTGCCTGTATTTTCTCCTGATGGACGTTGACTCCATCTACCCCTATCACATGTCCCAGGTAGAGGATCTCGGTCAACCCAAACTCACACTTGGATTCTTTAGCAAACAGAGACTGATTCTCCATGATGCTCAAAATCTCATCTAAGTGTCTCAAATGCTCCTTCCATGTCTTGCTGAATACCAGAATGTCATCAAAGAATATTGATACACTCTTGCACAGCTATTTTTTGAAGATATGATTCATGCAAGACTAGAATGTAGCCGGAGCGTTAGTGAGCCCAAATGGCATCACTAGAAACTCGTAGTGCCCGTAATGGCAGCGGAATGCTGTCTTATGTACATCCTCTTCTCGGACACGAATCTGGTGGTACCCTGATCAAAGATCTATCTTCGAGAAGTAGACTGCCCCGTGTAACTCATCTAGCAGCGCATCAATCCGAGGAATAGGGTACCTATTCTTAATGGTCCTCTTATTCAGTGCACGGTAATCAATACACATGCGAAGAGTACCATCCTTCTTCACTAATACCACTGAAGAAGCAAAGGGACTACAATTGGGCTTGATGTGTCCCATTTCCAGGAGCTCCTTTATCGTCTTTTCTATCTCTTCCTTGTAGTGCCTCGGGTGAAGATAAGGTGTAGTAATAACGGGCTTAGCGCCCTCCATCTCTATGATATGCTCAAAACCCCTGTCTGGAGGTATGTTGGGTGGAATGTCCTTGAAGACCCGTTTGTGCTTGTCAAGCACCTGTTGAATATCAAGGTGAACCTGCTGCCTTGAGTCCGGTGTGGGTTTTGTGGATACGAAGCACTAGGCTGCCCACTCCATGTCACTGTGTCTCATGATGGCCTCCATCCTATGAGTAGATACTAATCTAGGCCTGCCATCTTGCATGGCCTTAAGAACTACCTACTGATCACCCTGTATAAACTCGAATTGTTTCAACGTGTGATCAATGGTGTACCTGCCTAGGGTCTGCAGCCACTGCATACCCAATATCGCATCGAGACTATCCAAGTCAATAACATAAAAATCTGCCTCTAGGAGGTAATCTCCAAAGTGTATTGGGAGACTAGAGATCTTCCCGGTGCAACTCAAAAGGTCCCCTCCTGCCACCTTGACCTCAAACTCCGGAATGTCATCCACCTGTAGCCGTCTCCTGGAGACCATACCTGTGCTGATAAAATTGTGTGTAGCACCGGTATCTAAGAGGCAAACAATCCTCTATCCTCTAACTACTCCTTTCAACCGAAAGGGGTGACATGTAGGAATCCCTGAGAGGGATGCTAAAGTAACCGGGGGTTGCTCGTGGGGGGCTTTCTTTTTCTTCCCCTCTGATGTTGGCTCAACCTAGGCCTCCTCATCGCTGTCCTCCTCATCACTGCCCTCACACTGCTCATACTCATCCTCTGAAGCTACCTCAATGTAATGAAGTTTGCCTTTCCCAAGGCACATGTGATCTGGAGTCCAAGGCTCCCTGCAGGTAAAACACAACTTCCTCCTCCTCAATTCATTTCTAGTCTCAAAATCTAGCCTAGGAGGTGCACTCTTATTCTGATTTTTCCCCTTCTGGAATGAAGAAGACCCCTTGAAGGGTTTCTTAGAAGGTTGTAAAATGGAGGACGATGAATCTAAGTCGTGAGCTAACTTAATAGCATCATCGAAGGTGTCTGGTTTGAGGACTCTAACCAGCCCTCTGTATTTATCATAAAGTCCCTCAATGAATAACATTACCTTCCTCTTCTCTGTCATGTCTGGAACCATGACGGAGATCCTCTGAAACTCATCGATATAATGCTCCAAAGACCCACTCTGCTTAAGCTGAGCCAACTCCCTGTAATAGACCTCTATGTCCTTCCTGTCAAAGCGAGATATTAATCTAATGCTGAATATCTCGTAGGAAGCAATCAATCCGTGGTCCTGGGTGACTAGGCTATGATGCCACCAATCATACGCGGCTCCCTCCAGATGCATAGTGGCAAATTTAATTGCCTCAGTCTCTATCATGGGCTTGAGGGTCAGGAAGGTATCGAGCTTGTGGATCCAAGCTCTAGCAGATGCCCTACCGCTGCCATCGAACGTAGGAAGAGTTAACTTGTTCATGACATGTTTCAAATCCTTGTTTGGACCCCTGGGTCTCCTATCCTGCTGGGCCCTGCCAAACTCTCTCTTTTGTGCCATATACTGAACAAAGGTCAAATCAACTTTGACATGGACGGGTAACATGTCCCACTCATCGTGCATAGTCATAACATTCTCTGGAAGAATGCCTGCTGTATCTGGTTGTGCCACCTCCTCCTCTGCAACATTCTCCGCGAATGTAGGCATGAGGGGTCTGTTTGTAGTACGTGTGGGAGCTCTAGTAGCTCTAGGGGATCTTGTTGTGCTGCCTCCAGTACTGTGGTGACTAGCGGGCCTCCTGACTGTAACTGACAACCGCTGAATAACTCCTGTAAGCTGTTGTAATACATTAGCCATGTGGTCCTGTCCATCTCGTATTTGTCTCATAGTATCCTTGGCCTCTCTATCTGCCTCATCAGCCATTCTCTCACCTAGAATAGTTTGTTCCAAAACAAACTCCTTGTCTTCTGTATGACTGGTTTCTATGTCAATCTGCACGGAGGAATCTGTCTGTTCTTGCTCAACCCTGTTATGTCTAAACTCGGGTATTGTGTGCCCGCTATGCATGTCTAGCTAGCATGGCTGCTGTTGTAATCAACTAAAAACTGAAAATGATGATCCCACTAGGATGGCAAGATCAATAGCTCTGATACCACTGTAAAGTTCCAAACGGGTTTCTTACCCACGCTGCCTGAGATTTTTAATTTAACCCTGAACTAGTATTTATCTAGAGTGAATGATGAGGATGTATATTCCTTTTTGAAGCAAGTTCAATTCCTGACGTGTGATGAAATAATGGGATCCCAAACACTACTGTCCTCTAATACTGGATTAGATGTATCAAGAATTTGAACAATAATAAAACACAACAGTCATAAATGTCAACAACAAAAGATCCTTATGAATAATTGATAACAGTCACACATTCCAGTCTCAGCTAAGTTTCCAGATTTCGACACATTAATATAATCTTCTGCATTGCATATACAAATGTCTAGGGGAATGGAAACAATAATGGTTTATGCACCTGTGAGTGCTATCACGGATGACTGAGTATAGGAATATCTCCACACACGCTGGATTTTGCCTGTGTTCGCAGCTGCTGGGAATGTTTCCTCGGTCTAGATTGGATGGCATGCACTGAGCACAGTTTATGTGTCTTAGGCGACCTTCACCCCGTAATTACTCTACTCCCAAGGTGGCCCGTCCTCTAAGCGGCTTCTTGGAGTTCACGCGTAGCTCCTCCCAAACTTTGACTCCAACTAGCATCCAATGATCATGCTACAACTCGGGTATTGGAACTGCTGATCAACCCGTCACCCAGCCTTCAGTCGCTGTTGCAGACCCAGACACGGCCCGCGTACTCCACTTCCACGCAGCCTTAGTACTGCAGACACGTAGGAGGTGATTTGGTATTCTTTCCCAGCATAGTTGCTGCTGCGTGACTTCTATACTAGTCACTATTTCTTCTTAGGCGTTGATCACTGCTGATGAATGCCCACCCAACACGATTATCATAGAATTAGGGAATGGTGTTGATGTATTTCGTATGGCCCTGTGCATTGAATCCGTTTCCTACTATCACCTTATTCACTAGCTTTCGACTGAATTCTCAAACAATGAGACCAACCACTGCAAGCTGAAACCTCTTTCACTGCTAGAGTAAATCGATGCTTTAATGCTGTGTAATGATGCTATAGTAATGAACTGAAGGTTAACTTACTTGTAGAATTCCAATGTGAAATCTGTGTGATTCCACCCTATAGGAGAAATGCTGGGGCTACGTCCAGTTTCTCGATCTTCCTTAAGGGCTACGTCCTCAAAAAATCAGTCACATTCAAGAAACCAGATATAAAATCTTTAATTTCAGAAATTTTCATTGTGCTTTTCCCAAGGAAGATCTCCTTCCTTTATAACCTCAAAATGAGAGCCCTTGCACCAACTAGGCAATGTGGGATAAAAAGCACTTTCGTCTTTTAGTCACTTAAGTCACTTTATAAAAATAAAGTAACTTAAAGTTATAATATTAAAGTGACTTTATAATATTACTTTATGAAATAAAGTACCCCAACTATAGAGACTGAACTCAGATATTAAATAAATGCCCAAGTAACCATGTGATTGACTGGCATCCTCTGTAAAGCGGCCATTAGACTATCCGGATGGCTAGATAGGCTAATCAGGCATAATATGCACTACTATAGAAAAGGGGACATTAGACACCCCAGAAGCTTATGCTCGAAAGAAATCCATGCTTTTCAAACAGAGTGGCACCTGATTCCCTAGCGCACTTTAGGGTCTCTGACTTACCACCTTTTGTTCACAATTGAGCAAGAGTGGACTTGTGCCTCAGCAATTGGTAAAGATTCTTTGCTATATAATTGTAGAAGGCTTTACTATTTCCAGCCTCTCCAAATAGGCCTTGTTCCATGGATGCGCATTTCAATTTAGGGATTAATCTGCAAAGGTCTTGAAAGGGTGTTTTGTCTTCTTTATTTGTGTGGGCTGCTTTCTTGGGATCTTCCCTAATTGCAACATCTTATTACCATTTGTTTGAGGGTGAACTTCTCTACTAAATTTTAGTTGTTCCCAATACTTATAGATGTTTTCCCGGAGGTATCCTTTGAGTTCATCATTCACCATCCCTATCAGTTGATATTTTGTAAATGCATACTTCAAATTGTATAAATATGGGTGGAAGATGATGAGCCTTAAGACTTATATGTAAATATTGAATCAAGCCAGCACTTGTTTAAGGACCACTATCATAATTTCATGTATATATTTGAAGAGCTCCTGTAGACTGGTCACAAAATTGAAAGATATATTTACTCATTTGTTGTGATCTAACAGAAAGGGTATATTGGTTATGGCTAAGGATAATCTCATCTTTATTGAAATGACATTGATTAGAAATGTTGACATTTAGTTTTTCCAATACTTGAGAATCAACTTAGAAGAATCACAAAGTTATAATTATGGAATACATAGATAAGTTTCTAATCAGGGGTCATTGTTGGGTGTCACCATTGCTTTCCTATAATAATGTATAACTATCCGGCAATCTTTTTGAGTGAAATGATACCAATCTGTTATTTTTACATTATCATATAGTCAGTAATCTGCATGCATTCTGATTGCTCCATCTCTCTTGTCAACCAAAGAGCTTGCTGCACTGACAGAGGATTTTGATGGTTGTAAATGTAAATTTTTTAATATTATATTGATTGTAAGGTCTATATTAGAAGTCTTCAGATTTGTTAATATCCATAATGCTCCAATTTGGTAATATCCATTTAGCTCCAAGTGATTGGATAACTATATTTATGTTTTTCAAAAAATGTTGAAATAATGGTCTAGGCTTCTATTTGGCTGCTACCTGAAGTTGAATAACTGGTTGTGTGCAGATCGAACATCACAACAATATAGTCAATGCTGTTGCCAAGAAAAAGTATTCTTCTTTCCTTCTTTTTGAGGGAAATGGTGGATCTAGTTACGAACCTTATCAGTTTTCTGATGATACATACAGACTTACAAGCCATGACAAGAATCTTATAAGTTCTCTACGAGAGTGGCTGAAAACTTTTCCTCGGTACATAGGTATACAATAATTGAATATGTTCCCAGTCCTTGTTATTAGCTAATTTTCAAAATGCTGATTTGCTTGCATGAAAAATTGACCTGGAGAGTGTAAGTAGTTGTTGACTCTGGTGCTTAGTGCTTTGTTTCCTAAGTTATCTACAAAATAATCGGTTTTTCCTATGAACATAATTGACAGATTTGTAAAAGTATACATCAGCTGGCAATGTAATAGTGACTCAATTCATGCTGGGAATAACATTGGCAGCCTTTATCACATTGAGAATCAACATAAAGATCATGTTTATTGTTGACTAGAAATAACACAAGTGAACTGAAGTGTTTTCATTGAGGAACTTAATTACAGGTGCTTAGCATTGCAGATAGTAGCAATTTTGTAATCTTCATTTTCATGATCTATCAGTCTGTCTCCTATTTTTCTTCATCTTTAATGCACATAAAGTTGTTAAAAGGTGCTGAGCTATGGCTAAATGGGTCAGAGGAATTTATTTATTTAAATGCTAATTAAAGATTGATACATTCATGTTGGAAAAGGAGTTAATAAAAGAAGCTTATATGAAGCATTTACAGTAGAAATTGTGGAGAAACCGTACAATTAGCACTACCTGAAACAGAATACCATGCCCTTGCAAACAGAAAACCAGAAACTTTCAATTGAAAGCATAGGTGACACTGCCAGATATGGTGGAATATGCTAAATATAAAACCATCTTAAACTCTTCTGAGATCCAGATCATCCTTCGCCTCAATTTTGCTGATTAAGATAGGCGTCAAGACCCTTCTTGGGTTTCTTGGTTCTATTGGGTGTGTTTTCCCAACTTCTCTCTTGGAACGATGGAAATTGGAAAGTCCTCCATGCTATCTCATTGGGATTTATTAACTGCATTGGCTGAGGTTTTAAATGAACCTGAGCCTCTATAGGGTGTAGCTTTGGAGCATGACAACGTATTGTGGTTGTGGTGGCAGAACTTGTTATTGGAAAAGGTTGTTTAATGGGTTGCTTGATCCGGACAACATGTTTGTAACCAGAAATCAAAGAGATAAGGAAATACATACCAATTTTAAAGGACAACTCCTGAACTGGGATTCATTTAGTGTTTTTCAGGGATGTATCTCTAGGACTTTAGGGTCATTTCCCAGATTAGGGACATCCCAGGGGCAATAGAACAAGGCCAAAATATTTTCTCGTCATCCCTTATGTCTAGACCTCCATAGGGACCCATCCTTGGGACATTCCCCTTTTGAGAGGGACATCTGGGGATGTCTTGTCATTCTTGGTGCAGCTAGGAGATGTCTAAATGTAATGTCCCCTTTTTGGCTAAGTCAGGAAATAGGGACAACTACCTTATAACCCAAATCACAAGAGACTCTTTTCCTTCAAGTCCTTAATTACTAATTTACTACTATGGATTATGACTAATGAGTATGAAAATGATGCAATTGATATGATGGAAAACAATATATAAATATTGATCACTGCAATATCTAATATAATAATAATGATTATGCAAGTTGATCCTTATTTCTAATGCCAGGAATATTAGCCCTGTCTGATATAACAATGGAGAATGTGCTTTGTCTATAATCGCTTATAGCAGTCAGATTGCCGTTTCTAATATGATTTGTTAATGGTATGCAATGACGGGTAAGACAATATTGCCTATGGCGATCCTATTGCTATTTCTGATCGGATCTTTTAATTATTTACAAAGATGATTGATATATCACTTACAGCAACAATATTGCTGTCTCATTTATGATCCTTCATGTGATGTCCCCTGGCCGGTTGGCTTGAAGTATTAGGACAATGTTCTCAAAACTTCTAATGCAAGGGACTTCTTTCCATTTAAACTCGTACTCTACTCTTTAGTTTGCCACAAAGGAACTTGTAGAGTATTCTTTACTACGACAGTTTCTACCTTGTTAATGCAATAACAAAGATGGGGACTAACTTTTATCTCATTTCCTTAGCCAATTAGATCGATCTGGATGTGAATGAGATAGTTTGTCTTATATTGCTCTGGTTAGAGTCTAGATAGAGATATCTTGTATACTATTGGCCAAAGAAACGAGAATCGGAATCGTCTCGGAATCGGCAAGGCCGAATCGAATCGCAAATCGCCCATGAATCGGAATCGAATCGCCCATGAATCGGCAAATTTAAAAAACCCTTAAAATTTAGAGATTTTTACAATTTAAAACTTATTTCATGCACCCTTTATTGAATATAACTTAAACACACTAGAACATCATCAAATAGAAGCTAACATACATAAACAAGGAACATAAATGATAAATCCATCACATGCGTTACATATTTATGCAGCCTAGAAGCATGAGTTAAGATTGGTATGTCACATAGTATCATAAAA
>MU224602.1:538195-557061 GCA_018584345.1 Thuja plicata
TCAAAGATTTAAGAATCAAAACATTAAAATTAAATCATTACATCAGTTCAAGTATCATTGTTTTAAGTTCAACTAATGAATTAATAATTTATTGATATTCTTCTTCTTCATCATCATCTTCTATATGTATTATTTAGCCTAATAAGACTCGAAGGTTAATTTTTCCCCACTTTTATCGGCGCAGTTTCCACCCCAAATTATTAAATGGGGGCGAAGCCCACAAGACGGGGTCAAGGGGCAGCGCCCCTTGCGGGGTCTAGGGGCAGCGCCCCTTGCCCCGAAAGCTTAACCGACTTTAATTATTTTACAAGGCATCGAGAGTTATTTTTCAGCTCCATAAGACATCAAATCATAAATGTATGTAAGATGAAAGACACAAAAAAAAGATAAAAAAAAAACAAGTATTTTTAATTTTTTTTTGACTTGACAGCCGATTCATGCCGGTTCATACATGGCGATTCAGGCGATTTTTGGATGAATCGCCTGAATCGGCAATTCAGGCGATTCATGCCAAAAAACCGCCAATCTGATTCACCGGCTCCAAAAAAATTGGGAGCGGTGAATCGAATCGCGATTCACGCGATTCAGAGGCGATTCTCGTTATACTGGCATTGGCAGATGTATGAAAATTGATTGGATCTAGAAATTGATCAATATATCAGAATGAGGGAATCCTTATATTTATCTTTTATATGACTATACTGGTCGTATTGCTTGATGCATCTATGGTAGGACTTCTACTATTCTTTCCCCCTCTTCTCTTTGGCAAATATGGGCCTGTGTATTTGAAGATTGTAAGAATTATAAGTCTGGATACTTTCTTTTATTCTTCCTGGATGGTGACGAAAGACTTAATCCCTGTTTGGTGTAGATTGTTGAGTGAGAAGGTATACCAAATGTCGATTGGTTGTTTCAGCACTAATTGTACTGTGAAGACTGTTTTTATTATTTTTTATATATATATTTTTAATCCCCCCTTTTTGGACTGAGATTGATTCTTATTATATATCACATGGATAGTTGATCCATTGATTGGAATTGACGTGTCCCTTAGTCATACCTCTACATCCACAATGAGACACATATTTCATTGTCCCCCTTCATCAAGAATTATGATTAGTTACTGACTACATCTTATAAATTAATCATCATCGATATCGGTTAGCTTCATAGAGGTTTGTCGTCCTATCATCATGGATCCCCATTTTATTATTATTGTTGTTCTATATTAGATTATTGTAGATCGTTGCTTATCTCAAACCCTTGATTAATAATAATTGCTGATGGTGATTCCTGACTGGTGGGAATCATAATCATTGACGTCACTTTATATTGTTGCATCAATAGTCTCTCGTGGATGGGATCGCTATGGTGTCAGTTAAGTTTAATGCTATTATTGAGGATGCAATGTCAATGCGAGACTCCTTTCTCGACACAAAAGTTTGGTGTATCCTTGGCGTCAAAACCCTTAGTCTTAGCAGATGAAATTTCTATGTGAATGGATGTCGACAGCTGCCCTCTCTGAAGACATCGACCTCCATACTCGTGATAGATTTATTAACTCCTTAAGAATCTTTATAACATATGATCCTTATTAATATGTTATAATTTATTATTATTGTTAATGTCTGTAGCTTCAGTCGTATGATCATTTAGAATACATATAATACATAGATATTGATTAATAATAATATATTGTATTTGTATATATATATATATATATATATATATTATTTATATATGTGTATAGTATATATATTATTATTAATATATATTTTGCAAACTTATGTTATTCTAATATATGATTGATTAATGAAACATTATAAAATTATAATGAATAGACATGTCCCTTCATGGGACATGTCTCTCTCCTAGTCTCATTCCCAATATAAATGAAAGAGAGATTGTTGAATTTGAAAGACACATACCATATACAATCTAGGCAGTGCCATTACATTTGCAGCGATCCTTAAACTCAACATGGTATCACAGCTAAACTATAAATGTATGGAGGCCGCCAATACAGTATTGAAAAATGCTGCGCAGGCTCCGTGTGCGTCGCTCATCTCAGTATGTCAAATCAACAGGTCGATAGTCCAGGCCAGTATACAGGAGGAATAAAAAATCAAGCAGTCAGGGAACCAGGGGAGAAAACCACAAATCAGTGCTGAATACACCCAATCAACATATTTATATCCACTCAGCCATTGATACAGTCATTAGCAACATATGGGAAGCAATAGTCGATTCAGTATTGAGGATTAGTGGGGCTGATCTTCGAGGATTGTTGACGGGAACCATATTTCATATCTACGGTGAAGCACAACAAGAATCACACTCACGCCAGAATTCATCAACGGGTATTGCAGATGCAATGGAGGCAGGGTTCATTCGAAGACTCTTATGTCATCGGATGATAGCTATGGTGAGGCTCCAGCATAATGAAATTACCAGCTTGTTATCACAGCTCGTGACGCCCTTTGCCCAATAGCAGTTGTCCCAAAATGAAAACTTGTCGGGATCGCGAGGCCTTCGTATAGCTTTTGGGCTCATGCTTTTTTTGGCTTAGAGCGTTTGCGAAAAGTGGCATGTTGATTGTTGGAGAAAATCGACCAAGTTGTCCCAAAATGAAAATGTGTTGGAATTGGGAGCCTTCGTATAGCACGCTTGGGCTCATGCTTTTGTTGGCATAGTGTGTCTGCGAAAAGCGACATGGTGATTGTTTGAGAAGTTGACTTAGTCGGAGCTTTGGCCTTGGGCCACTGTAAGGGCTGTCGATTTCTTGATCTCAGCACATGTTCGCCTAGTAACAAAGTTGAACTTATAAAGGAATACATTGATCTTGACCCACGATATGTATGCTTTGGCTCTATGACCGAGTTGGATTGGATTATGCGTTGGATCGATCTTTGAAGTGGGTGCGGTACTGCCAGTTCTTGTTTAGATCTTGAGCGCCATTGTATAGCTTTTGGGCTTAAGGATTTGCTCCCCTACACTCCCTCTTGGTATCAATTACCATTATATCACAGATAATGATTGAAGTCACAATTCATACATTATATCACAAAGGATATATATACTACTGAAGTCGCAACTTATATATTAGATTGCAGAGGCTAAAGAACATTGAATTTGCAGTCTTATATTATCACAGAGCATAAATCAGATTGTGGTATATATATTATTACATAGGATAAAGATCACAACATATATGTGTTACCACGTACGATAATATATTCAGAGTGAGATCACACTATAGCAAAGGATAATATATCACAGAAGACAATACTATTATCGTAGAGGATAATACATATATTGTAGAAGATAATATACATATAGCATAACATATAATATTGAAATCAATAGGTATTAGAGATCGATACTTACAACAGTATATATATGTAAAGTGACATCCATAAGAAGACTGCAGATCAATATTACGTAAAGATCATTACTACATATTGATTGACATATAAGAAGACCAGGTTACAATTACAAATTGAGTCCTTTTGAAGGGTCATATAATTGACCATATTGTAGTTAACCATTTCAAACTGATCGGGCGCTTGGTATTTCTTTCACGGCTTGAGTCGACTGTGTCAAAGTTAAACTAGTCCATGGACGTTACTGAAAATTTCTTTTGTGGGATTTTACAATCTTAAAGACATATTAAAGTTGCTGTAAACTTCCGTTGGTGCCGTAAATGACTACTCTTTGGTAAATATTTAAGCCACGATTTATGAGTGTCTGCCATTCATATTGAAGCCACGATTCATATGTCCTGCAAATATTGGAACCATGATTTATGATTGTCTGCCATTCATGTGCTTGGACCAGACGTTTCTTACTAAAGATTATTTATGTAAGGAATTTACTGTTCAAAGTGAAGGGTTATGGAATATATTGGATATTTGGACTTAGCCTTGCTATCATTCCTAGTTGCTGTTCGGGAGACACTACCGATGTCATTTGTAATCCTAGCTGATGAGAACAGTCAGAATGAATTTTATTAGTCAAGGTGTTTTGGGAGTGGTACATAGATCTCATGAGTTCAGTGGATAAATGTTCAAATAATGCTGAAGGGACTTCTTGGATATTGAAAGCTACGTCATTCCATTGCTGTGTTTTGTTAGGTTTATGTTCACCAGTGCATAGAACTTCATACTAGGTATTTTTCTATGAAAGCTTGTCGCTGCATTCTAATTTAGATATATGGACTAAAATAGAAGAAATTCTCGAGGAACTGAATTTGCTAGGTGAATTTCACTACAAAGAAATCCTTGAGAAAATAGATTGGCTGAGGTGACATGTTTCAGCCATCAAATTCACAATTAGACACTTTCAACTCGAGTCAAAATGAAGTGATTGAAGACTTGAGGAGACATGAAGAACTCCAACACATGTATTTAAATTTGGTTGAGCAGTCTGTTATGTTGGAACAATCTCTCTTGGAAAGGAATCAACTTATTCGGAGATGGGATGAGGTGTTGGATAATGCTCAAATGCCTCTTCCAGCAAGATCAATGGAACCAGAGAATTGACCTGAGTAGCTTGTTAGAGCTTTGGATTAGGCTCAATAGGATGTAGCTAATGCCCAACTTCAGATTGGAAATGTTTAAAGTATTGCTGCAAAGAATGGAAATGTTCAAAGTACTACTATAAATAATAAATGACTGTCTATTGAACAAGAAGCATAAGAGATTGCATTCAAGGAGAAAGAACTTGATGCTTGCAGTCAAGGGACTTAGTTGATAACTGAAAACATTTCTTCAAAGAAGGGGAAATAACATCTAGAGGGAGTCTGACAAACTTACAGAAGCAACTTTGGACAAGAAGGTTAGGAAGTGGATGTATGTACTTGGAGTTTAAGATGGAAGCTTGATTATCATGAATGTTTGGTGTTTCCAAGCCTGGGGATAAATCCACAGTTTATTACATTCACTCATGTTACTATGAAATCAGACAAGTACATTTGTGTACGAGAAACCACTCCTATGAACAATGTTATGATCAAAATTTCAACATGGTATACATGATCATGTATCAGATGATGAGTCTCTTTGAAGAAAGATATTTTTCATGATTAGGAGCATGTATGTTTTTGTAACAGAGGGAGCTACTAGAGGATCTGCCAAAAATTTATTTTTAAGGATCTTAATCATGCAGACTAAAGATCAAAGACACAACCTGCTAGAGTGGAGTCAGAAGGTTGATATTAGATTCAGAGGGAGTCTGATAGTTCATCTAAAAGCAACCTTGGACGAGGAGGTTAGGAGGTTGTTGCAAGACCTTAAAATTTAAAGGGAGCACCTAGAGGATTTGATTCATTCCGATCTCCAAGGAATTTGGTCATATTGGTTCAGAGGTAGTCAACAATGAAGATGATTTTTGCAGTCAGAGGACTATGATCATGAGATTGAGTCTCATGTGTGTTGGCTGAAATGCCTTTATGCTAACTTCTACATAACTTAAGGTTCACCAAGAGTGATGCAAACTATATAAGAGATATAAAGCATAAGTATGCTATTCAAGGTACATTATCACTACAGAACATATGGTTGATATTCTCACCAAATCTCTTGCGAGAGAAAAGGTTGTATACTTTTGAGATAAACTTGTTATGTTGGAGAATGAAGCCTTAGATGAAAAGGAGTTTAACATCTGTGATCTATTATTCTGTATGTTATTGCATTCTTCTCTTTGAGAGAGAAGTCCAAGGTGAAAACCCTTGTTTCACCCTCTGAGATAAGTCAAGGTGGATGTCATGTGTGACTCCATGACTTTATGGGCCCACCTATCCTGTATACATTTATGAGAGGTGATGACTTCTTAGACAATGAACACTTTTATTTGATGTTACAAGGTGACGATCTTGTAATGGGGATTCGTTATGGTAGACTTTTTGATATGTTAGTGCACATACCATAATAGGGTTATATGTAAGGGGAATGTAATGTTCTCTAATTACTATATCCTTGTATCACGGTCTGAGGTGATATGAAAATCAGGTATCACGTTCTAAGGTGATTCCTCATATCACGATCTAAGGTGATGTGAAAACTAGGTATTACGATCTAAGGTGATTCCTTATATTACGATCTAAGGTAATATATAAAATCAGGTATCACAAGTTAAGGTGATTCCTCACTTCACAAGTTAAGGTGATGTGCAAAACAGGTATCATCTATATAATGATTCCTCATATTGCTTGGTATCACATGTTAGGTGATATGTAAAACTTGGTATCATGTGTTAGGTGATATGTAAAGCTTGGTATCACATGTTAGGTGATACTTCATATCACAAATTATGTGATATGTGATACTCTGTATCACGAGTTAGGTGATACTTCATATCACGAGTTATGTGATATATGATACTCCGTATCACAAGTTAGATGATACTTCATACGATTTATGTGATATGTAATCTCTTGTATCCATATGAATCATATTAGGATCCTTCTGAACTTAGTATTACATATTGATTGGACCCTATGAAACATATCACGTAGTGACATGTCTCTACGTAAGCTTAGTATCCATATGGAAGACATCATAAGACTTATTGTCATTGCACATACCATGGATATTTATGAGCTATGGTGAACATCATGTGACTTGATATTCTTGCTTATACCATATCTTCTGATATCACAGTGAGGTGATATCTCCTCTCTTTCAAAATTAATGGATTTATTACCTTGATGGATTTTATCTTCTCTAGCTAAGAGGGAGTGTTGATGTTTTGTGTAGCTATGGTAAGGGTCATAAGTGTTGACAAGGGAGACCACTACACATTTTGTTTGATCATCCTCCCTAACTAAGAGGGAGTGTTAATATTTGTAGCTTCAGTCGTATGATCATTTAGAATACATATAATACATAGATATTGATTAATAATAATATATTGTATTTGTATATATATATATATGTTATAGTATATATATTATTATTAATATATATTATGCGAACTTATGTTATTCTAATATATGATTGATTAATGAAACATTATAAAATTATAATGAATAGACATGTCTCTCTCCTACTCTCATTCCCAATATAAATGAAAGAGAGATTGTTTCATTTGAAAGACACATACCATATACAATCTAGGCAGTGCTATTACATTTGCAGCGATCCTTAAACTCAACAATTATTAATCCATTTGTTTATGTATTGTTATATGTTAATTATAATAATTTTATTTATTTTTTTAAGATTTAATAACATTATTACTTATTTATTAATAATATATTATATTATTTGAATGTATCTAAGGATACATATATGTTCTTAAAATTGTGAATATGAGGAATTATAGAATGCAACACTGGTATTTGGAATGAACTTATGGATGTGGACTAACCCTATACCTTAGAAGTAATAGAGAAATTTTGTAAAAAAGGGGTAAAGGAAATCTCTGAAGGCTAACATATGAGATCTGTCAGTATTTTGTCTATATATGTTATATGCAGGAACATATATGGATAAAGCAGCTTCCTATAAGGATAGCTTAAATATGGATTAGTAAAGACTTGAATCAAGGGTCATAAATGGTATGATCAGAGAAAACGGAGATCCCTTTTATCAAAAGTGCTTGATCAGGACAAAGGCTTCAATAAACCATCTGGATAACGAAGGATATAGATTGTAATAGAATGTACACAGATGTCTATAAAACAAAAATGGATAGATCCATTTTTCTGTAAATGAGGGAATGCCTTGATAAGTAAATGTAAATATAATGATCTGGGCCTCGGTCCCGGGCTAGACTAGAGGTTATCTTCTCCATTCTTTCCTACCAGTGCTCACAGCGAATGGAGACTATGTAATTTTCAATTTATATATTAATAAAAATTCTGGCTACGGCCTTTTATCAATAAAAAAAAAAAGAAAAAAAAGTATTAATAATAATATATTATATTATTATAATAATATAATATATCATATTTATTAATGATTTTATATTATAAATGATAATATTGATTTAATTTATTATATTTGTCTATTAATATATTATATCCTTCCATTATTATAATAAATTATATTATAATTTATTATTTACTCCTTTTCCAAGATATTTTTATTATTTATTATTAAATTCCATTCTCGAAATGTGGACATTACACTTCAATACTTGCAATGTGTGATATCGATATCACTTTATAGCGATATGGTTGCTGTCTCAGATAATGAATTAGAATCTTGGAAGGATTAGGATGTTGTGTCTGATATATACTTTATTTCTTGCAATCACAAGGTGCTGTTTGATATGAACTTACGTCCTTGCAACCGATTAATGCCTGAGAAGGTAATGACTTGATTTGAGCAAATCCAACTTGATTAAATATAAGAGGTATTTAACTTGATGCTTGTTGAAGTGTGAAAGATCTTGTTTTTATATCTCAAAACTGAAAGGATGTCATCCTTTGAGGTTTGACTAGTCACAACCTTTCTTAATCGGTTTCTTCTCCTTATCTAAAGCGTAATACTTCATAACAAAGCTTATCATTTTGTGATGACTAATGAATAAGCTGTTATCATTTAATCATCTATCCTCTTCTTGATTCGATAATATCAATTATTACCTTTGCTGTTTCATAGATACTCCTGACCTTCGATAACTTATAATTGATGTTTATTAATTATAGTTTGTATTAACGATTGCTGGTCATCTAATAACAATACTGATTGCTGACTTGATAATCAATCTCTTCCTTCACAAAAATATAGTAAGTATTTGTATTGAGTCTTCTCATATTATATTTGATAATCTCTTATGACGTTAGATCCTACTCATCATGTTCGCAAGATCTCATTCATCAATGAAGACTGTGGTAACGATACGCTTGTCTATACCAAGGGCATAGTTCTTCAAGCATTGTCATCTCCTTGTTTTGCTGATATGGTCGACCAAGGTATCATTGTTGATTCTTGAGGTTGCTGACTTTATATCTCATACTGAAGACACTCTCCATCTTAGTGCTGACCTTTCTTCTGTGGAGTCGTTTAAATGCTTATTCGATACTGTTTGAGTGTCGCTACCTTTGTAACCATAATCAGATCTCTTAAACAAGTGGTTATTTGATCACCGTTTACTTAGAGTTGGTAGGTCCGTTCCTTCTCATGATGATAATCTTTTGTCTGTAATCGATTGATGTTTTTCTTTTCCATGTCATGGTGCTATGTTATTGAAGTGTCGATGACTTCAAGTCTTACATAGAAATTGTAAATAAATACTTTGCTTAGTCATCGGTTTATGATCACCACTTATGGTCTTCCTTGATTGTCGACCTACCATCATATACTTATCCTCTAATGATGACTTAATCATTCTTGTCGCTCAGTTTGGTATGATAACTTGTATTGTTTATAGATGTAAGTCTAGATGATATGATAGTAATAGATCATTCACCTGTTTGCCTGCTTCCTTTAATGATCTTTTGATTTATCTTGCAATTTTGTCTCTTTTAGAGACTTCACAAAATTGACGAAGTACCAGTGGTGCAAGGTCAAAGTTGGGGATATTACACTAAATGTCCGTTGATCCTCCCGGGAATGGCAAGCCATCCATTGATTTCCTGAAAAAAAACCATACTATTTAAAAAAACAAAAAATTGAAGGTCCTAACGACTTTAAGGTCTTAATTCAGGCTTGGTTGTGGTGATGTCATCCTCTCAACCTACCTAATACTCTTATAGAAAAACATCCTTGGGCTGCTACTCCTTGAGACAACATGTGGTTGTTATTTCCATGACACTACTCTAATATATAAAAGAAAATAAATAATAATTGTTAAATGCTTCGGCAGATAGAAAATCAACATTTTTTCTTGATTTTATGGATAATCTACATTTTTCAATTCCCAATTTGTTGTAGATTAAATCTTGAGAAATTGAATTCCACATATACTTTTGGGTTGCTGAGACAATTCTTATTTTGAGAAATGCTATAATTGTTTCAATGAAATGATTTAGAAAGGGAATGCAATGATCTTTGTGAAGATGCTTAGATTTTAGACACATCTACTTTGGCATTGCAAGTTGTTGTGGACACTTGATGTAGGAGCATCCAAGTCTAGGCAAACTTGCACCCCTTAAAATAGTTGCAGATTTTCTTCTTAGTTTTTTGGTTTCCTTTTGGTGTGTTTCTTGGTTCTAGCTTTTGTAAACTTGCTACTTGGGAAGAGCAATAAGAAGGTTGCAGGTTTATACAAATTTCTCCACTCCCAAACCCCCTCATTGCAATCAAATTTATTATATGAGAAAAGATCCCAATAAGTAGTGGAGGGCTCACAGTGGAGACTTCAATGGGGTCAACGGGCGTCACTCCTCATGGAGGTCTAGGGATAATTGTAAGATCCCCTACTAATACTGAGCCAAAAAACACATTACAATACACAAACTTCTAGCATGGACATTCATCACAGACTGAAATATTCATCTTGGGTTTTTGGCAATCCTATGTCATCCAAAAAGATTTGTTTGTTGGAGCTCGGTAAGCTGCTCGGTAACTGTGGTGGGTGCTTGGTTGAAGATGTTGGTTCACCGACAGACTGGATTACTTATGATGGTTTCGCTTCACTGACAGGTCTCGGTGTCTATTGTTGTATGCTCGGTGGTTTTACCGAGTGGGTCTCTTTTGCTCGGTGTTCTTGTTCATCGACGGAGTTATTTGATTTGTTTGGGCTGGCCGATTGGAGCATTTAATTTGGGGTTGTGTTCCTCGTGTTTTGGATCAACCGTTGGAGGTGTGAGGACCTAAATCTGATTTGGTTCACTCTCCTATGCAAATTTAATGACCGTTGGATGCCGACTGATGGATAACACATTGGGTGTTGTGTTCTTGAAGCCGACTGTTGTTTAATTGAATTGTTTTATTGTAAAGCCAACTTGTGGCTGTGTTGTATAAAAGGAGGGTATGGGTAGAGTAGTGAGGAGGAGGGGGAAGATCTGCAGATCTGAGATAAGTGAAAGAAAGCTTGAAGAGTTGGTAGCTAGTGTTGGCTCAGGAAACAGGAAGATTGCTTGGAGGCTTGCGAGCTCAAGTTTAGATCTGTCTTGGTGTTCCTACCGGATTGCTGTGTGTCAAAGGTCTGTGCTAGTGTGAAAGGCGTGATCCTTTGAATCTTGTTGTGTAATTGGCAGAAGGTGTATGGCCTGATGCTTGCAGAAGATCTTTGTGACAGATCTTAGAATTACTTCTTTGTATGTGGCCGTAACTGGGAAGGCCTTACAGCCCGACATGTTGCATGTAATTGATTTGCTGAGAAATCTAATGAGTTGATATTGGTCATATCTGTTGTTGTTGTTTCCATTGTGGTTGTGGTTTGGCTGCAAGGTTGGACTGTCCATACTTGGATCCTCCATCTTTGACCGCGTCAGGTGTTATGTAATGTCTCCTTTTCAAATAAGAATTTAATCAATTATAATATTAAAATATTATAATATAAATAAAGTCGATATATGATTGAATAAGTTGTAATTAAAGTTTTAAACTTATTATGAAAAGAAACAAGCACGATAAATGATAGCATCACCAGTCGTTATCAATGAAGTCAATGATAGACAAATGTAAGAGTAAAACTATCAAATACAAAATAAGTCGGGTGTAATGGCCCTTGGGATTACAAATGGATAAATAGATAATAAACTATCCATGGTGAAATACCATTGTATATATATATATATTTATAATTTATGAAGGTTCCTCATCATTAAGGTATTTCATATATACATTAATATATTAGTAACACATTAAATGTATGAATACAAATATAAATATTGATATTATAATTAATATATTGATACAAATATAAATATTAATATATTAAATTTATAAAAACATTGTACAAAATATAAATATTAATATACTAATACTATAATGATTAAAAGGTTAATATATATATTAATATTAATAATGATTAATATTAATATTAATATGATTATAAGTATTAATAGCAAAGGCACTTAATATTAATAAACTATCACTGAATGAATATTTTAATATCAACTATGAGTCGATTAAAAAGGAATCAACATGGAGCCATGTCTATGGAGAGACATGACTCCACGTAATGTGAAGTCATGTCTACCCGTGGACATGTCTCCAATGTTGGTGCATATATATGCAGACCAATTGGGTTGAGAAGGGGGGCAAAAAAAAAAGATAAATGGAACAAAACGGAGGGTGGATAAAAGGTTCTCGGTTACAAGATACAGTACGGGTGAGATAGAAGCAGCGCTGGTCAACAGGCAGTCTGTGTACCCAGACAAACTCTCATTTATTGTAAGTATTAACTTTTATTATTATATATATGTGGTAATTATTATTCAATAAGTTAATTGTTATTTAAACATAATGATGATTCCAAATTCAGAATAAATAAAATCAGATTTATAAAAAAGGTCTTTACAAATGAATATATATATATATTTTAGATCTAAAGTAATTGAAGGAATTTATTTAAAAATTAGATTATTGTTGTAATTCAAAATTGCTCAAATATGAATAGAAAGTATTTCTAAAGGGGATTAAGTCCCACTAAGCCAGTATATATTGAAGACCCACATATGCATATGTAATTTAAGCCTTGGATAGAGGACGCTCTTCCAAGAAGAGGAATGGACTATATAATGGCCAGCCTATAAGCCCTGAGTGATGCGCTCTAGTGGACGACGACAAGATTTAATCAGAGGAACCAAAAGGTCCTCATTAAGGTTATGAGCCCGACTTGGTAGACTTTGCTCAGGAAGTCCCTAAGGATGCGCTTCACAGGACGACGACAAGATTTAATCAGAGGAACTAAAGGGTCCTCATTAAGGTTATGAGCCCGACCCGGTAGACTTTCTTTTGGAGGGGTTAGTAATGGGGTAGATAGCTAGTTAATTAGTTTTCTTTTGTATATATGTTTTCAAATTGTTCTTGCTAATATCTTTTTGTAGGTTTACCTTTAAAGAAATGAACCCATAATACATGGGGACATTACATGGTATTAGAGCGAAGTTGATCTGGTTGGGTGAAGGTTGCGTTTCCTTTTGAGATCCGTGTTCCTGGACTTGTGAACCTGTCTGATTGTTCGTGCGAGGTAGCAGGTTGCGATCTGGTTTGCAGATAGTTCGAAGGTTGTCACAAGGTGGTCGGTTGGGATTTGTTGCGGAGGGTTCTTGAAGATCTTGGAAGATGCCTCCTCAGAGACTAAACCCTAGGATGATTGATCAAATGAAAGAGGATCTGCGAGATGAGATCCGAAATGAGATGAGTGAATTGAGGAATGAAGTCATGGAGGGTATTAGAAATGCTGTTGCTGGATTATAGAGAGGTCCTAGAACAGAAGATGCTTATGAGGAAGTTGCTGATGAATTTGGATCTGCAGAGAATGCTAGATCTATTGATGGAGTTGATTCTGATCGGGTGGTGAGAACTATGGCTAGACTAAATACTGGTCGTAGGATGGAAGTATCTAATTTCTCAGGTACATTGAATCCAGAAGACCTGATTGATTGGATAGGAGAGCTAGAAGACTACTTTGAACTTGAAGACATTGGTGATCCTTTGAGGGTTAGATTGGCACAGACTAAGTTGAAAGGACATGCCACTCTTTGTTGGAAAGAATTGCAGAGGCATAGCGAAGATGAAGGAGAGTTGAGGACTACTTGGTGGAAGTTGATGGTTTCTAAACTAAAAGCCAAGTTCATACCTGAGGATTATGAATTGGAATTGTTTAAGAAGTTGCAGAATTTGAAGCAAAATGATCTCGGTGTGAAGGAATATACTGAGGAGTTTTACAAATTGACGATTAGATCTGGACGTAGAGAATTGACCAAAGAGAAGGTTGCTAGATATGTCAATGGTTTGAGGTATAACATACAAGATGAGTTGAGCATGGTAAAGATTGAAACAGTTGAGGATGTTTATCAATATGCTTTGAAGGCAGAGGATAAGTTGAAGAAAAGGAATCTCAGTAACTCTAGAAGAAAGGATAATCAGATGAAGGAAAAAGACAAGCCTATTGAAGAGGTTAAGGTGACTGCACCGAGGATTGATAATAGGAAGAGAGATAACCGTAAATGGTTCGGAGGTACTTGTCATAACTGCGGAGAAGGACATAGGTCATTTGAATGTTCCCATACAGATAAGGTCGGTAATCACATGAATGCTATGGTGAATGAAGATATATTGAATGAACCTGAGGTGGACGGTGAGAATCTGATTATTAGAAGAACATTGCTGACCAAGGTTGCAAGACTTTCACTTGATAGAAACTCGCCAAGGTTTGAACAACAAATTCGGGAAAAACTCGGCAAAAAACTCGGGAACTTAAAAAATAGCTTAATTGTAATTAGAAATGCATTTATTTTGCAAAATTCAATGAGAGGATGCATCCAATGAGTTTATTAATGAGAACACAAAAGAAACTAGTTGAGTTTAGATATATATAAATGCAAAGTGGGTACAAAATTGCATTCTCATGTGGGATGTTGATGGCTAGAAGAGAAAAATAGTACTAAATAGTTTCTACAAAACTAGAAGTAAATACATCATCACAATTACATCTTCCTCTTCCAAGCTCTACTAACAAATACGAGAGAGAAACTAGAGGGTCTAGTACTAGTAGTAGAACCCTTCACTTGGCGTGACTGTGCCTCGCTCAGTATCTCTGATGATGTGTGTGACTCACTCTCCATCCTGGATGTAGCTCCTCGCACTGACAATGACTCCTCATCTGACTCCTCAATGTCATCCAATGTGAAACCAAATCTATCCCCCTCCTTAAATCCACTTAAATCCGCCTCCAATACTCTAAGTTGTTGGTTTGGGTTTGGGGATGGATTCAGGTTCGAGAATCTAGTTTGTGGATTCGTGAATTTTTTTCCCCATCATGATTTGTATGTGTTCGTGTGTGTGTATATATATATATATATATATGCAAAAAAATAAGAGAAATATACATAATTGTAAAACTAAATCATTTCATAGTATGAATCTATGATGCTTGATCATTGATCAATGCCAAATGTCAAAGTCTTCATAACTAGCTCCTAGGTAGTCTCTGTTGGTAGCTGTTTTCAAGTCCCTAGGTCCGACAAATGAGGTTTGAGTGATTTTGGCCTATTGGTAAGTCATTTTTGTCCGGGATTTGGGCGAGAGCTAAGCTAAGTTTGTCATAGAGATGGGGTCGAAACCAAGTGATTTGTGATAAAACGAGTTAAAACCCTTTGAGAATGCTTTTGCCAGCTTCAGTTTGACCTTAGAAAGCCATGATGGATTGTGGGAGGTAACCCTACTCAAGCTTGTTGAATCCTGAATTTTGGCTAAGTCTGGAATTTTTCGAAAACCCCCAAAATCTAGAGTCTGTATCTTAACTCCTATGAAGCTGGAACCTATCTCAAACATCCTAAAAGTATTTATACAAATATAACTTAAAGTATACGAAATTAAATAAATCAGACTTATACTTAAATATTATATTTGTATAAATCCTCTCTCCTCTGAACAGGAAAACTGGAAACTCAAACCCAATTGCTGCAAATGTGAAAATAAGAATGAAAAAGATGTTTTTTTTCTGTTTAATGCAGGAATAAAACCAAGGCCGAGTTTTTCTTTAAAACTCGCCGAGTTTTTACTAAAATCTCGGCGAGTTTTACTCTGCACAGAGCCTAAAAACTTGGCTAGTCTTGCAACAGAGTTGCTGACCAAGGAGCAAGTTGATCCTTGTCAAAGGCGAAGTTTATTCAGGACTGTGTGTAAGTCTGGTGGTAAATGTTGTAAGGTGATTATTGATGGAGGAAGTATTGATAACTTGGTTTATGAGGAAATGGTTCAGAGGCTTAATTTGAGGAGGTTGAGACATCCTTGTCCTTATAGGATAAGTTAGTTACAAGAAGATCATGCAGTAGAGGTTAAGGAACAATGCATGGTAAGTTTTCACATTGGTCCTTATAAGGATGAAGTATTATGTGACATTGTCGAGATGAGTTCTTTTCATGTTTTACTTGGGAGACCCTTACAGTATGATAGAGAGGCTATTCATGATTGTCGAAGGAATTTCATTACTATCCTGAAAGATGGGCAAAAGTTTACTTTGGTTCCTTTGAAGAATGCAAACAAAGGAAGGAGGAACTTGAGCATTGGAAGCAAATCAGAAGGTACTAGTGGTCATGAGAAGATGCAGTTGGGATCTTGCTTGGTTGGTACATCTGGTTCTGATAGAAGACATGGATGGAGGAGTGATAAACAAAGTCATTTGCAGTACTCGACTAAGAAGGGTGGAAAGGCAGTGCAAGGAGCAAATGCAGAAAGTATGTGGTTTAAGAATGAGCATGGAATCTCTGTTTTGCATCTGTTTAGATTTTCATAGTTGCTCTTATGGAAAATCTTTTGTTACCCCAGGTGTATGATGCAGGAGCATCTTGGGTTTTTGGCAATCCTGTGTCATCCAAAAAGATTTGTTTTTTGGAGCTCGGTAAGCTACTTGGTAACTGTGGTGGGTGCTCGGTTGAAGATGTTGGTTCACCGACGGACTCGGTTACTTATGATGGTTTCGCTTCCCTGACGGGTCTCGGTGTCTGTTGCTGTTTGCTCAGTGGTTTTATCAAGTGGGTCTCTTTTGCTCGATGTTCTTGTTCACCGACGGGGTTATTTTATTTGTTTGGGCTGACCGACTGGTGCATTTAATTTGGGATTGCGTTCCTCGTGTTTTTGATCGACCGTTGGAGGTGTGAGGACCTAAATATGATTTGGTTCACTCTCCTGTGCAAATTTAATGACCGTTGGGTGCTGATTGTTGTTTAATTGAATTGTTTTATTGTAAAGCCGACTTGTGGCTTTGTTGTATAAGAGAAGAGTAAGGGTAGAGTAGTGAGGAGGGGGAAGACCTGCGGATCTGAGATAAGTGAAAGAAAGCTTGAAGAGCTAGTAGCTAGTGTTGGCTTAGGAAACAAGAAGATTGCTTGGAGGCTTGCGAGCTCAAGTTTAGATTTGTCTTGGTGTTCGTACCAAATTTGTGTGTGTCACAGGTCCGGGCTAGTGTGGAAGGTGTGATCCTTTGAATCTTGTTGTGTAATTGGCAGAAGGTGTATGGCTTGATGCTTGCAGAAGATCTTTGTGACAAATCTTAGAATTACTTCTTTGTATGTGGCTGTAACCGGGAAGGCCTTACACCCCGAGATGTTGCATGTAATTGATTTTCTGAGAAATCTAATGAGTTGATATTGGTCATATCTGTTGTTGTTTCCGCAGTGGTTGTGGTTTGGCTGCAAGGTTGGAGTGTCCATTCTTGGATCCTCCATCCTTGACTGCTTCGTGCGATCTGATCAAAACTCCAAACACTCCATTTTTGCTGGGTTCGACCACTACTAAGCACTATACCAGACTGGTTTTGCTTGCCCAAACAATACCCAGATCTCTGCACCCAATTTGTTTCTATTTGTTCAAATGGAAAGAGGATTCGAAGAGACCTCATAGATGGACGTGCTCTTTCTCAAACCATTTCTATCACTTCCAGATTTCGTTAACAGGGAGATGCTTGAAGATTAATGACCTGTGATTCCTTCTTGATTGAAAAGAGGGCAAAAACCATGAACAAGATCATAAACTTTTATTTGTTTCCAAATTCTGCTATTAAATTCCATGGTGTACTCTGTGTAAGTCATCTCACTTGGAAGGAGTGGGTTTTCGTCCAAATCTTCTTGATTCCGAGGGTTTTCATGCTCAGAATAACCAATCACTGATTTCTAGCAACAAGGGTGGAGTAATAACAATAAGATAATCACGTAGCATATCTAAAAATGAGAGTGCAAGTCTGTTTATAAAGCCTCTTTAGGCAGCGGATACATCTCTAAGCAATGTGGGATAAAAGTCGCTTTAAGTTTATAAGGTCAGGTTATATTATAATGTTATTTTATAACATAAAGTAACTTTAACAATGTCAAGCCCATTAAATATTAATTTATTTTTTCCATTTCTCCACTAATAAAGTCGTTACTGGAAATGCATACCTTTTAATATTTTATTAGCCTTTCGGGATGAGAAAATAGGCTAACCAACTCATGAATTTATTGAGAAGAAGGGGACATTACAATCCTCCCTCCCCGAGATAGCTTGTCCTCGAGCAATCACAAAGCTGGATGTTGTAATATATCTTCACCTTCCCAAGTACCATCCTCTAATCAGGGATTTTTTTAGTGGCGATTCTTCGCCAATTGGCGAATATGTCCCATCGGGCGTATTGAATTTGGCGAAAAAATGCATAGTGTACTGTTTGACCGGTTCGCCCAGATTTTATAAAAAACACGTTAATTGGTCGGGTTGTTCGCCACTATTTGCATGTAATTTCACTACGGTAGTGGGGTTGTTCGCCCATTTATCTATTGTATATTTACTATTATTCGCCACGGGATTAAGGAAGGGGTATTTATCAAGGATCGCCATTCGCCAAAGTCCCATTATCCCAAGTTAAAATTTTATTTGCACTAGAACCCAATTTGCCATGCATCGTAATTCACCGTGTCCCAAATTCCCGCCCTATTCGCCTAGTCAATTACTTGGAATTACGCGGGGTTCGCCAAATATTAGTTGTTATCATATGCAAATGTCGTCTCCTTTCGCCAAAATTCGAAATAAGCATTTGTATATAAGGATAGTTTCAAGAGATTTAGGAGTACAAAAAATCAGTTGATTTTGAGCTAACAATTGCGATCGGTAGCGAACCGGAAAGACTACGAGTCCTTCGTATGTTATAATTATTCAAGTAAAATTTTATTGCAGCCTTAGTTTGTTGGAGATGTCACATTCAAAGTTAAACAGGAAGAGGTCTATTGAAGGTGGAGAATCTGGAGATGTCCAAGAGAGGCCAACGAAATG
>MU224602.1:564277-581756 GCA_018584345.1 Thuja plicata
TCCAACGGACGTGTGAGTCTGTGATGTCATAGAGGTGGGACCCGATGCAACTTCAACATCAAATCAGAACCATTGGATTAAGAGAGATGAACGGTGGAAGGTGCATTTCGGAAGAAATGTGGTCACAACTCCTTTACTGAAAACTCTCTCCGGAAACATCACACGTGTCATCCTTTGAGAATGAAAACTTTGGAGAATGAAACTTTAATAGTTATTTCCAATTATTAAATCGCCATACCAACTATACAACTATTCCCTTAAATCGCCAAGTTTATATGTATTTTTGAAATACATTCGCCACGACAAATAATTAATTACAATATTTGGAAAATTATTTCGCCATAATTTATCAGTAAGATTTTCCAGCTTCGCCAATTATATTAATAATTTTCCTATTAAAATCATTTGTTTTCGCCGTTTTTTTGTAGAAATTGTATACGATATTAAAAAATTCGCTACCAAATATCTATAATTTGAACCACAATTTGCCATTAATATTAAAAATTTTCCCTAAAAAAGAAATGTGATTCGCCACAATTTTATACTTTTTGGGAGGGGGGGGTTTCTTAAAGTTATCCCTTCCTCTAATGGCAAATTTTTCTAGTGCACCAAATATTTTCTAGGTCACAATGTTTCTCAACTTCTTTCCTCTCATCTTCAAAACATCTGTAGGTTCCAAAATCAGTTTGCCTTCATCCAAGGGCGGTAGAGCAGGAGTAGGCACAACATGCTGTCCAATTGCCTTCTTGAGGCATGATACATGAAAGACATTATGAATGCGGCTATCTTGTGGCAACTCAAGCTCATATGCCACTTCTCCTATCCTCCTCAATGTCCGATATGGGCCATAGAATCTAGGATTAAGCTTTTCAGCGCCACTATTTTTCAATGAACTGTACCTATACGATTGAAGGCGTAAAAACACCATATCACCAACCTCAAAATCTTCTCTATCTTGTGGCGGTTTGCATACAATTTTTGTTGATTCTGTGCATTCTAAAATATGGCCCCTGAAAGCCCTGAGAATATTCAGATGATCTTTTAACCAATCCCTAGCCCAGGGTGCCCTGCTATCGTTAAAAGCCAGGTCTATAAAAGACAAAGGGTCATAGCCATATAAGGCCCAGAAAGGTGACATGCCAGTGGACATATGGTATGTGGTATTGTAGCAATGCTCTCCAAGATATAAGCATTTGACACATGCCTTCTGCTATCCTGGAACATAATTGCGTAGATAACTGTCCACCCATTTATTTACAATATTTTGTTTGACCATCCGTCTGAGGGAGGTAGCTAGTGCTAGGTGTTAACTTTGTTCTTTCAAATATGAACAACTCTTACCAAAAAATGCTGAGAAATTTACTTTCCTTATCACTGATAATGGTCTTGGGTAGACCATGCAATCTAAATACGTCTTTGAAAAATAGTTCTGCTACCCATGAGGCTGTCCAATCAGCTGCAATGGCATAGAAGTAAGCAAATTTAGTCAACTGATCAACAACTACAAAGATACTGTCCTTACCCTGGACTCTTGGTAGACCTGTGATGAAGTCCATGGACACTCCCATTTTTGCTCAGGAATAGGAAAGGGCTGCAATAATCCAACAAGAAACACATGCTTTGACTTGTTTTTGCTAACAAATCAAGCACTCCTGAACATGCTTAAGGACGTCATCCTTAAGACCCCTCCAAGAGAATCTCTGCTTGATCTATTTATAGGTCATAAAGTATCTCGAATGTCCTACTAATGGTGTATCACGAACAACCCTCATAATCTTGTCCTTATGTCTAGACTCAGGTACCAGATAAACCCTATTCTTGTAGTAAATCACATCATCAATCACCTTATACTTGTGGTCTTGATCTTGGGCATCCATGAGCTCACAGACAAAAGCGTTCTTGGAATACTCAACTAAGAGTTGAGACTTCCGAGGAGGGGTCCCCATGAGGTCCACTGTGAATAGCGTAGGGGGAGGATGCCAGTGGAAAGTAGCAAACCTCGAAGTAGATGTCTCTTGCACAGGGGGCAGTTCGACAAAGCCAGACCCACATGAATCTAGCGTAGGCGTCTGGTAACATAACTGAAACCAAATTGCGGAGCCGGTCACTTGCAAGGCAAGAAACCCCACTAGACTTCTGGACCCCACCAGAGCTCCTAGTCTCATTCCTAAACCTTGACATCCAGTGAAAACCTGCAATCGTGGGAAGGCGGCGTACCGGGCTCTCGTGTGTCTCTTTGAGAAAGAGCAAGTTTGAGGAATTCAAAGCATCCTGAAGGAGATCGGGCAAGGACTAAATTCAACCATTGCAATTCCAACAATGAACCTCTAATGCTTGTATCTTCTGAACCCCGCCCACAGCCCGACCCCTGGAGTGTCATTTATTGGCAACCGCCGTAGGTCCGGTCTTCCAACTAGGAGGAAAGCTGTCCCTTATAACCGTCTTAAGATTCCTGATAACGACCCACTTGCCATCACGTCGTGCACCAACGTAGAACCCCTATGCATCCTATGCATCCTTCTACCCCTTTTCTTCTGCAAAAGTCTTAGTTTAGGTAAGTTTAGGTGAGTACCACAAGAACTAGCTTTCTCTGGAGGTTAGCTTCCACTATCTGAGCCCACAATCAGGGAAGCTTTCCCATGTTCATCGATAGGCCGAGTTTACTCAACATGGGTGCTCTATTCAGGTGATAACAGTAATAAATTCATATCTTCTTAGATCAACCAAAAAATATAGAGCAAGGCATGGAGCATACACTCAAAAACACAAAATATACACATGAATGCATGAAGACACAGAGCATACACGGGGTATACACATTGATCCATGAAGACATGAAGCATACACAAAGTAAACATGGAGTATGCACCCAATATAAACCATGTTGGATTCCTTGATTAAACCCTACATACGATTTGCAATAAGTTAGGGTTAGGGAAATGTTCGACAAAATTTACTTCTTCATTATGTTTTTGACTATGAACCTTGCAACCACAAAGAGAACACAATTGCATACATATATTCATATAGATTAATAACATTTGTGAGCTGGGTGTATATATCAATTCAAAATACAATTTCCTATGCTATTATCATTATTAATTTGGCTCATAGAAATTATGTCATGATAAGTTAGTCCAAGCCAATCCCATACTAAGCCCAAGAGCGCAACTTTGCCCCCCTTGGCCTCGGTGGTAGGTATTAGGCATCCACACGAGGTGGTCTACTTAGCAGAATGCTTGTTTTGCTTCCCGACTTATGCCTCATCCCAATTAGTTAATTAGCTCAACATCGTAGGAATGATAGGGAATCATAGTGGGGTCTTCAACTTGATCAACTTAAGCCCAAGAGCGGAACTTTGGTCCCCTTGGCCTTGGTGGCAGAACTTTGGCCTCTACCAAGGTGGCCTACTTAGATGGCATTCATAATCCTCTTATCTACAACTCTCAAGAAAAGCATTATAGTGGAGTTCTTAGTTTGTCCAATCTAAGCCCAAGTGCGGAACTTTGGCCCCCTTGGCCTTGATGGCAGAACTTTGGCTTCCATCAAGGTGGTCTACTTAGATGGCCACCTTAACTCTCTAGGTTTGTCCAACCTAAGCCCAAGAGCATAACTTTGGCATCCATCAAGGTGGTCTACTTAGATGACAACCTTAACCCTCATAGTTTGTCCAACCTAAGCCCAAGAGCGGACCTTTAGCCCTTTTGGCCTTGATGGCAAAACTTTGGCATCCATCAAGGTGGTCTACTTAGATGTCAACCTTAAACATCTCTCATGGTAAGAATGGTATAGGGTATGTAGTGGGATTCTCAGTTTGTCCAATCTAAGCCCAAGAGCAGGACTTTGACCCGCTTGGCCTTGATGGCAGAACTTTGGCATCCATCAAGGTGGTCTACTTAGATGGTAACCTTAATACTCTTACCTATACATCTACCTACATCAATTCCATATTTCTTTTTATTCTTGAACTCCAGATTAGATAGGAGGCATGCATTTGAGAAACAAAGCATACACATGAATATGTGTAGACATAGTTCATTTAGCCCACAAGAGGCAAGAATACCAAATTCTTCTCCTTGGGTAATATTCACCACTTAGCCCTCAAGAGGCAAGAACATCCAACCAAGACCATATTCATCTCTTGGAGTAATCAATTCATCATAATGTCCCTCAGGCTGGCAGGAACATGCTTTGATACCACTTGTAATGTCCCCAAATAGGAACTTACTCAATTTGTTCTAAAGCTCCCAATTTAGAGTTTGGATTTGTCATATCTACTATGAAATTATGCTAAGTTTGCCTTTTTAATGTCCCCTTGCAATTGACCTTGAAATTTAACTCCAATATCTCATGTTGTTTGTACATACGTCCTTTACTTTATATCACAGATCTCAAATGAAATTTGTGCTTATAGTTACGTCCTTATCAACAACAGCAACTCACAAGTGTAATATGAAACGACGCAGGAAAGCTTTGTCTTCTTTAAATTAATATATGAGGTTACTGATAAATATATGGTGATCAGAAATATCCAACAGCAACTTACTCCAACATGCAAATCAGGGAATGATATTATAATGTAAGAACCATAAACAACAATTATCAAGGTATCTTAATACTGTTGACAATAGTGACCACATCCAGAGAGTCAACAGAGCCAAACTCTCATCATCCAAATAACAATGCTCATGTTAGAGTCTAGAGATGACTCAAACGTAAACTCTTTGCACTTCCCTACTAAAGTCTGCCAATTGTGATGGAGTGACTATATGACTGTAATCTATGTGATTGCTGTTTTTATTGTTCTCGGAATCACAGCCCAAGCCAAGCTTGATAAATCCCTATGCGGCCATTGAGGTATCTGCAACGAGCATATCTCCCTACTTTTGACCACTAACCTTCATATATATAAACTGCTGATTGTTAATTTATATCAACGGCCTGATTGGGCCTGTGGAAGAATCATGATTGGATTTTAATTACTGGTATATCTGCTGATGATCCTGTGTATTTTCCTCGTCTTATTTTGTCTTATATTTACTGCTGACTGTAATAACTCCTTCCGGTGCTGATGGTATTGCTGACTATGCAAAGCCTCTTTGATTTGATTTCATTCTTTCCTTCCATGTTGGCTGTGTTCAATGGCACGCTCTAATTAGATAACATTAAATTGATTGTTGTAAATGATTATGTCAATACCCTCCTTATAATCCAAATCTGTCAGTCGTCCTATCCTCCTGTTCTACCTCTGCGACGTTACTCCCGTTCATTCCTCTGTTCCCGTGAAGACCACAAATGTGTAAGCATATTAATGTGGGTTTTTTTTGTCTGCGTTAGAAACCCAGGTGCTGACTGAATAATCCCTTATCCTCTTCCCTTGCTGATCTACCCCTCCGTCTCTTATATCTCTGCATCAGTCGGTTGGGACTCTTCACAGAGTATCCCACGACCCATATTCTTATTTACAATCATTTAATATTTTGAAATTTATAATTATATTATATTTTATATATAGTATATTATATTATATGTTATATATTGTATATTATAAATTATATGATAACGATATTAATATATTATATTGATTATATCTATTTCAGATGTATGTAAATATTTATATATATTAAATATATATAATTGTGATATTATGATAATATTTATATTATTATAATATATCAAATACATAGTACTTATATTATAATTATATTATTTATTTATTTAATTTATATTTTCATATTAATATTATATTATTTATTTATTTGTATATTTGTATATTTGTAATATTATTATCTTATTATTTAATGATTATTCATTATTAAATCCTGTTTCAAAGTGGGGATATTACAGCTCATTTGTTATGATATAGATTATGCAATTGTTTCAATTTCTCTGATTGAGATCTTTTTGGTGTGAGAGATCAAACGTGGTTCATCTCAGCCTTGGAAGGACAAAACCCCCTTGGGAAGATCAGTTTTAGTGGTGAAAGATTCCTTCCTACGCAGTGTTGGTGGAGTCGCATAGACTTTGTAGTTGGATTCAAAGTTTGAGGTTTGGTGATTTGTGAAGGCTTCTTTGAATACAAATTTGAGGAGGTTTGTGATTTCATCCCAAATCTTTTTCTACTTCTACTGCTGGACTAATTGTTTCATATTTACCCTGTGTAAGCATAATATTAGCTGGGTTGAGTTGAGGAATTTGAACAAAAAGTGTGGAGTAAGATGCTTATTTGGTGGTCAGGGTCGAATCCAATCTTTGCTGGTTGGTCAGGTTTGCTATAGTTTGGTGTGGTCTTTCTTGGTCTTTCATTGACTAGAGTGAAGCTTGAACACCACTAATGTTTTCTGAGTGAGAAAACATGCCAGTATATAGGTGAAACTGCCATTATATGTCTGAAGACAAGGCATAGGGTTATTTTGCTGTGGACTCGGTCATTGTTTGATATTGAAGTGGGACAAGTGAACTAGGGCATATTGTTAGGCATGGGAGCTATCCTCTCTGGTGTGTTGGAGTTTCCAATCTATAGGCGACCCTACAGCACCATTGCAAATCCATAACCAGAGATTTTTCAGTGTTTCCATTTGACAGTGGCTGCCAAGGGTAGTTTGGAGGGATTTAGTTTTGCTGGGCATATATGAGTCCTTTCTGGAGCTGTATTTCAGAGTTTTTGCCCGATTTAGTTCTCAATCTCATTCTTTCAGTATAGGGAACTGGTATTTCCATTTGCATGTACTGTGAGCCTGAAACAAGTGCTGTTCAGCGATTTATTATATTATATTCTATGTATGATGCCTATGAATTGTGAGCTTGGGGTATCACACCTACTGCATTATATTCTAAGTGTTTGCATTAGCATATAGTGAAAGACACTTCAGACACGTGCAAATAAAATTTTCACCAGTAATCAATGTCAGATCTACATCGTTGATGTTTGCTTGATTTCTTTAATTTGCTGTTCTTTTTAAAGATTGCAGTGGTTATATGTTTATTCAGTATAGTTGCATAGCAAGTCACATATTACATTATATGCCATCTCTGCAAATCTGAAAACTGTGCATTCAAACTTGCTTATTTGACAAAATTACAGAGAGGGAAAAATATGTGAAAATTCATAAAGTTGGTTTTAAAATCCATAGGGGATCATACATAAAATAAAGCATTCATTCTTATTTTACAGCTAGTTCGTTGTTATATCTTTGTTTAATGAATGACAAACTTGATATAAATGTTCACTACATTGTAAACATTCCAAACAAATACTATCACATTTGCAAATCAGAAAATTCTCTTCAATGCATACGTGCAAACTGTTTGATTTAATGTCTATTCATTAAAATTGGAAAGAAAGGTGAAAATTATTGGTATAGAATCAGTAGGGAATTTGATTGATATACAAGTTTCTGGATTTGATTGTGTAAATTCTTTTTCCATCAACATTTCGAATCACACTACGTGATCTATCATCAGGATGCAAGAGAGCTAAAGAAGAAAAGAATTTGATGCTATCCATCATTCTTTTGTTCTTTGGCTCTCTTTCATCCTGATGGAGGATCTCGTAGTGTGAGTGTGATTTAAACGTTGATGGAATTTTTTTTTACACAATCAAATCCAGAAACTTGTATAGCATTCTAATGGATTGTGGAAATCTAATAGCTCTGAGGGAATTTGATGTTTTATATTAAGTTCTATAGGATATTACAGGGTTTCTTTAGAGGTGCTCCTCAGATAATTATGCTTAATTGTGTGACATTGTTACTATTGATTTCTTCATGGTCATAAGCTTTATGCAGACCATCATTATAGTAAAATAAAAATGATCTTTGATCACAATCATCAAAATGTTTATAATTGATGTTTTTTTAATAACCCAGGTAAAAGTGTTTACACAGCTCAAATCAAAGATATTAAGGACGATATATATTTCGATCTGTGTTGTAAGGTAAGCAAGTAGTTTGCATAGATTTTCTTTTTCTTGGATATTTTAGTATTTTAGATTGCAACCAATCTCCTTGGATAAATTGTTGGGTTCATTTCGTGTTATATCTGTTCATATCTATCTTATAATATTATATCTTTGTTGTGCAGGTTCTCCTTTTGCACGAAGCGTCTGAGAAATTATCAGTCATTTATGTATGGGATGGAACTGATGCTCCACCACAAGAGTTTGAAATGAAGTATGTCCAACTCTTTATTTCTTATATTTTTTGCTTTCTTGCACATTTCAAACTAACTGAACATGGATGTGCCAACGTGTCATTGCTAAAAGATAGTAATTTAATTTTTCATTTCAAGTTGTGGCATTGAATTCTTTGAAATTATCTTTAAAACTGACACGATTTTCTCAATAATAATTATCTAGTTATTGAATTCATCATTTCAAGTTAGTTGTGGCATTGAATTCTTCAAAATTTTCATTTTAACTGACATGATTCTTTTCTGAATAATTACCATCTGTTTTCTATTCTGAATAAGGCTTCACTGTTAAGATTGAATGTTATGATTTTGATCTCCTATCGGCCTCTGAAATTATTTATTTAATTTGTGCTGGGATTACCATGCGGAATATATATGCACAATGTAAGTGAAGGGTCTTAGTAGTAGTAAATATTTTCTTTGATATCAACTGAATTCTTTGCCTATTTATCAGTATCCACAGATGACAGATACCTTACTTTTCTTTCATTATGGCAATTAGACATGGGTAATTCTTAAAGCATGGTGTTAGTCCTTGCATACATGTGTAACCCATACATTTACGCTGCTCACAATCATCTGAGGAGACAAAGCTTTATGCTCTACACAAAAACACAAATGTATAAAAATTAAGTAATTTTCATCACGTAGTTGTATGTAGTTTGTCAATAAACTAAATTGTATTAGCAAGAGGATATTCATTTAGTGATTCACAGCAAAGGGGTTTGCATATTTCATTCTAAATACAGAGAAAACGGAGTAGAAAAGCTCAAGAGGTTGCCAGATGAATAATTTTAAATGAGATATTTCAGATGGTAGTCTAAAACACAATTGCGTGGAATTTCAAATCTAGGTTAGAACCTTTTTTTTTTTTTTCATTTTCTACACCAATAAGAAGAATTTGGGCAAATATTCTACTTTGAACATGTTTAAGTCTGCTTCATGCTATTTTGTGTGATTTTATGATATATGGAATCTGGATACCAAATGTCATAGTATCTTTTGGTCTAGCCTTTGATTCTTTATGGACATGAAGCCTACTAGATTGGCTTCTATCCATAGACCAACAGGAAGATGGAGGTGATTAGGTGGATGATATTTCATTTTCTCAGAATGTAAAATTAAAAGCCAACATGTACAAGCGATGAGAGTGTTAGAAATAAATTTGGGTAACACAGACCAAAGTTCTTAGCCCCAAGCTCTTTCTAAGTGTTGTAGTTTATACCCTGGACTTGGTCATACAAAGGGAGCAAGGATTAGATCTAGATAGAAGTTCAACTAGTTAACGGAACATAAAGACTATCACATGACACATTATATATAGAACTCTGATATATTTGTATTCTTAATATAATTCTAGTAAATTCATATATCCTCATCTCTTTATACATCATATATCTTTCTCTATACTCTTCTATGTTCATCTATCTTATACATTCTTATCACACACTGTCATACATATTCATCATACTCTCTTTCTGCCATTACATCTTTCATTATACAAATATGTAGAAGATGGGACATGACCCATCCATTCTATCCCTATCCTAGATGGTATCTTTTGAATCTCATGCTCCGCAAGCTCCTTGTAGCTAGATGCGGTAAGATTTTCTCATTTCTGTCTAAACTACTTTACTTTCCTGCCAACATTATCCCCCCTTTCAAAACATTGACATTTTCTCAAGTCAATTTCTCTGTGGTAGAAGAATATCTTTATGTATATCCTTTAAATTGGCAAATTTATTATCCCATAGAGTTTTATCTGAATTGTAGTTGTTGAGTTTGCACTTGGATTCGTAAGAGCCATTTCTCAGCCTCTAGATGTGTGTTTGATATTTGAATCTTTTGTGACAACTGCTGAGCTTTGCGGAGGACTCTAGTAATATGTGCCATGTACAACCTCACTGAGTTCATGAAATTGATGCAGACTCTTATCCCTTTGATGTTGTAATTGTTGAAACTATTTATGTAATGCTTCTATTTCCACTTGGGATTGGCCACCCAGATGTTGTAGGGCATCGTAGGTTGTTGCTCTTTGAAGCATTTGTAGCTCCAACTGATCCATTTGAGCCTTGATTGTAGCTGTCATGTTTGGCCATTGTAGACAAAATTGATAGAGGGTATTCAGGTCCCCCTTTGTATTCTTTAGGGTACTGAGCTATGCTTACCATGTAGAATGTGTGGTAGCACATTTCTTCCTTTCCTTTTCCATCCTTACTTATTGTAAGTTTGTCGTAAGTTGTTTCATTGTTTTCTTCTGTCTTGTTGCATCCTTAACCACCCCATCAATTGGAAATTTGAGTTGTATTGGCAGGGGTTGGGATGAGTCCTCTTGGATCTGAGGAAAATTGATCTATATTTCCTTGACCAAATCGTCCAACTGATAAGAGCTTGCACATGTTTCAAGATCTCCTCTCGTGTTGTCTGATGCAATATATCCCCTAATTGGTACTTGTGGAGAAGTGAGATGCTTCTGGTATCAACCTATTAACCCACCAAAGGAAGTTGATGCTTCTCATACTGTTTGTGATATGGATGGTTACAGACATTTTGAGAGATGAATTTCAGCATGTCAGGCAGTGTTAGGAAGAGGCAATATATCTTTGGATTGTAGAAGGCAGTAGCAAAACACATTGGATGGACATGATTGGCAAGTGTTGCTAATAGAAGAATCTGGAGGAAAAGTTAAGGGACTAGGAGGATACATATAGGTGTTGATGCAAGTTGATCAGTGTTAATTCAGATTTTTGTCCTTCCCAAAATAACCTTTAAAAATGACTCCTTAAACCTAAGATGAAAGACAAACAGAACTAACGATTGGAGAGATCTTTGTTAAACAAATGATCTTCCTCTGAATTTTAGAGGTACAACTCCCTCTTATGATATAGTTGGTTTTCTGGGTGTGCTTTTGACCAGAAAGTAGGTAAAGATAACTAACATTTGCACATAGCTATGATACATATGCGAATATAAATTGGGATTAAGTAGAACACAGAGATGGATAATACAAAGCTCACCCTCCCAGCATTCGCACAGGATAATCAGGAAAACAACAACTCTTTACAGATTGGGTGAATATTACTGACCCAAAGTTCATGAAATAAACACACCCATGATTTGATATAACAAAATGAATCACTCAAGAAAGATTGTAATTGACATAAGAAAACCATAATCCAAAAGAGACACAAATGAACACAAAGTTTTAAAAGAACTCCATTATTTCTTGAGCAAAATCAACGAGTTCAAAGCCCCCTTAGTTTTGTACACAAGAGACCATGACTGAAAATAGTTAACTATCTATTTCCCTTTACAATATTAAAATAAAAGAAAACTTCACTTTCCCAAGAGCATAGGCTACGGAAAAACTGGGATTCCCCCTTTAATGTCTCTCTTTGACCCTTTTTAAAGTCCCTTTATCATATCTCTTTCAGTTACATAACTATTTCTTTAAAATCTATTACAGAAATAAAATACAAAGTCCTTTCCTTTTCCCGTAGACTTATTGTTTAATTCATTAATGTTCAAATTAAAACATTATAAAGGCGATGGGACATTGTGGGCTTTCATATTCTTTTGCTTCTTGAAATCTTCTTCATCAGGCTCATACATAGGAGGTGCCCCAATCCAGAAAGAGAATATATGTGAGGCATTTGAAATTCTAAATAATATGGAGGAACCAATTGTTCGTTTCCTCCTCAACAGTGCTTGAAATATTCGATTTCCCATAGATTTATCTCTGCTTCATTGTGGGTGGTTTTAATATTTCTAGGTGTCATGTCAAGAAGTTGGAAGGTTTGAACAACCCTGAATCGTGTTGGGATCATGTACCGGCTTTCATACCTTCTACTTAGTTTGTCGTATGGTTGCCCTCGATATCTTGTAGCTTTGTGCCATCTTCCCTTTAATTTTCAATCTTTCCTGACGACTCGAATCCCTTTATGTGAGCTAGTAAATGCCTGATTCCTTTTGTAAATGCTCACTTTCCCCTCTATAGGCCCAATAGTAACCATGTTGCTGAGTCAGAGCCTTGAGCAATTCGGTATTTTGTTGTGAACGACTCTTTCTCTCGCTTCATCAAATGCTAACACCTTTGTCACAACACTAAAATGCTCGTTTCAAAGCTCCCAACTGCCATACTTGTCGAGGGGAAAGGAAGAGTTCCACACTTGTACGAGTGTATTTACCATTGACTTCTTTGGTGTATAGGATCCATGTGGGGCCTCAAAGGAGTTTGGGAGCAAAGTATAGCAATCGATGATACACGAGGTCGGTAAGTCATGGCAACATATGGACTTCGTAACCTTATCCGTTGGGTTCGAGTGTATGGGATAGAGGCCGACTTGCCAACTACGCATGAATTCCTTTGTTGGCGGCATGTATAACATTGCTTATAGATTCACCATTCAATCAAACCTTCCGCAACCCGATCACGTATTCAAGGGACACGGGCGAGCAAGTTTCATCTGCAATTGGCACTTTGAGGGACCAAAAACGGTTGCCTTATAAAAGTTCTTTTATCGTTTGGCGGGCCCGATTGTGATTTACCACAGTCTGGGATCTTTATTGGTACGAGGGCTTCTCTATCTATAGTCGGGGGCTTTTTGCATTTTATGAACGATTTCAGTGCCTGGACTATGAAGTCCTTATAATTTTTCAACAAGCCATTTTTTTTTGCCAGGCTTGGAATTATCAGACTCAGTGAGATGACGTCTTACCAATTGATTCACATTGCTTTAAGTGCATGAATATCTTGTGAAGAGTGAAACCATCAATCTTTTCAGACACATACTTGAAACAAAGGATCCAAAAGACTCTAGAGATTTTGAGGTAAAAAGAAAGGTTGTAAACAAATCTTTTTTTCATAAATGATCAAAAGAGTCAAGTTAGATGACAAAGGATGGTGCACTCAAAGAAGTCATTGGGTAACAATAGGCTTTGATTGGGGACGAGGATTTCAAAAGACGTAGAGAATCCCAGAATTCAAAATAAAGACTAGTGCCTTGTCCATTGGGCATTAGAGTCAAGAAGTAGCAGGAGGACATGGTGCTGCTTGCAAAAGGGTTGAGGGGAACTTGGCACACCAAAAATGAATGCACCAAAACTGAAAACAAACTCAAGCCAAAATCTTTATTTACAAAGAACAAGGCAAGAAGCCCTCACCACCGAGAGTTTTTCAAATTGCACATGTAAAACCATCAACCGACTCGGAAAAATACGACGCCTTTCGGAAGAAGCAAATGTGGGCATATAATGTGACTAAAAATAACTTCCACCTGATGAGTGCTTCAATGTCAACTCTTAGACCAAAGGAATGCAGAAGTTTAATGTAGATGTACTAGTTTCCAAATTGCCATTCTTCAACATAAACCTGTGAGTTTTCGTGTATGATGGTCTCTAGCTTTTTGTCAATTATTTCAACATTCCTTGGTCTGAACATTCTGATAACTTGGACCGAGGGGCATCAACCCATGAATCAGACAACCTTCATATAGCTTGTGATGTGAAGATACTTGTGCCAATGCAAATAATAAATTTGGCCCTTGATTGATAGCTGAAGAGTCTTCTGTAGAAATGCGGGCATTTGAAGTACTTGTGGAACTTAAACAAATTTCTTCTTTTGAAAATTTCACGCAGCGATTTGAAGCATAAACATTATCAGAACTTGAAATGGTTACCCTTTGCCTCATTCTTCATTTCATCATTATGTACTTCACATGATACAATCTCTAAGATTCCTGAAAATGTCTTGTACATGGAAAGATTCAAAAGATAGATAATTCTTTACTTCCTTTTCCAAGATTTCTTCATCATAATTTTCATTAATACATTTGATGTAATTTCCCTTTTTCGGGCACATTATTTCTGCTACGTCATTAGCCATTTCATCATGGTCTGGTGGGCTAACCAGCGCTTTATATGGATCAGTGTGATATTTGGCCTAGATAATTCCAATTTCAGGCCAATCAGAGCAGTTTCCGCAGGATTTCCAGATACTATTTTTAGTAAGTTGACAGAGTTGAGTTTTCTTGGCATTTCAGTATTGGATTTGGAGCGTCTCGTCGAGAGCTTTTCGGCAAGCTATCACGTCATCTTCCGAGTTCGTTTGGTCCTCCGTTTTAATGCCAGAAGATTCCATACTTTATTATTATGCCACTTTATGATTTAACGGTTATATTTATTTAAAGTGACTTAAAGTGGGAATATTAAAAGATAAAGAAGGGAAACTGAAGTCACAGCTGCTTCTTTAAAAGAAGGATTGGAGTCTCATTCGAGAGATGCTTAGTTTATGAATTCATTTTTTCTTGGAGAATCCAGAGAGCTTCCAGCTTTCGATTCTGAAACCTGAGGACGGAAACCTTCAGGCTTTCTCGGTGGATTGGACGGAAACCCAGTTCATATCTGAGGTGGATTCGCGACGGAGTTCACCATTGCACTTCCAGGTTCTTGTCATTTGATATTATTGTTGTCACGTTGTAATTCAGATTTTGGATTATTGAAATCCCATTATTATTGTATTGTTGTTGTATAATGCAATAATATTTGCTGAGGGTTTATCGGAACATATTGTTGGTTATTTGTTGTGAATCAATGGTTTATTTGCATGAATGTGTTTATTTAAATGTTCTGGGATATATTTGAGGAAATTGGGAAAAATATCTGGTTTGGGACACTTAAGTGGTATCAGAGCTGGTTTTTCTTGCCAGCCTGTGGAGTTATAGCAGGGAAATATTTACAGAAGGGTTTTTATGAGTACAAAAATCAGTGTATCTGATAAGCACTCTTACTTCCAGCCATAGTAGGCAAGGAGATATGTATTTTCAGTTTTCAGAATTCTTGGATAAGCAATCTTAGTTTCATATTGTAGCAAGCAAAAGGAGAGTCACATTCCAGAATTACATTTCTACATGCTAAGCAGCCAGGCAACTTGCTCACTTAGCAAAGAAATCAAATATGTCATACTCGTAAAAGTTACTACCAGTCAGGAAACTCATTATGTGTTGCTGAGTTAACCCATGCGTTGATATTCGTGTGACAAAAATTTAGTGTTGATGACATGCTAAAAGGGAATGTGTTAACAACTCTAGCTACATGGAGGTGAAGAACCAAAGTAATCAGACTCACTCGAACCAAATTTGACAATACGGCTATAGCCTAAGTCCATGATTATCCTAGACGTCACCACGGGTTGAGGTTGGGTGAAGAACTAGTGTAGGGGACTACGTTGGTGGAAGAAGAACGTAGAGTTCTCAGCAACCCACGCCAACAGAGCCACGACCAAGGTCCATCATCCAGCTTAGAGGTATCAGTGGCATCGTGTTAGCAGAACGCGGACAAGTGACGACATCCAGCGGAAAGTTCCTAGCAGCCGCGTACTTAACGCTTACCCAGACTGGCTGTTCACGATGCATAGTGTTTGGGGCTGAGTCTGTACATCTCCCAGCTTATGCGCGGAATCAGATTGTGAGTGGTTCCGTGTTAGTATGCAAACATGCAACATTCTGGACAGTCAAACTTATAACACGCAGGCCAGCGTTCCCAGTTTATATGGTCCACACCTTCATGATATTCGGGTATGTGTATTACTTCCCGTATTGGTAAATCAGAGAAAAGAAGTTGATGAGAATTTGCAATCTTAAACTGTATATCAAAACTGCTTTTAACTATCTTTACATTAAATGGTTGGAATATTGGATGTGCTTTCTTTACAAAGTAGCTGTCTACTAAACCTATCTTCTAAGCATTATAAGAAATTGGTGCCAAGAAATCCCTCGCAGCTAGTTATAAGTCATTAATCAAACATTGTTCTCCAACTGTTTGACGAAACGTTCTGCGGAAGTGATTGGTAAATCTGGCAGTTATCTTCAAACCAAATGTTTAAATCAAACGTCTGGGACATGAATTTATGATTTATGTTAAAAGCTGGTAGTACAGTGGTAAGGGATCATTACAGTGGTACAGTGGTAAGGTGCTGGGCCACCAGAGAATAGATACATACCATGCAACTCCCTATAGCAGAGCACAAGGCAAAACACAATGGGTGTTAGACGGCCATGTTTTACTTCGTATGATGTTAGAAATGTCTACGAGTATCCTTCCCTACCAACTCGAGTGAATGCGGCCAGAGTTGTAGTACAAATCCCACGTGGGCTCACTTGTATAGATAGATACTGTGGGCGTTCGTTGTAGAGCTCGGGTTGGTGATAGCAAAATCGTGAGCCTGCCCAGAACCATCGGGTTACAAAATCAGATGCTTGTTGTTCATACTTAACAGCCGTGGTCACTTGCTATTGACAGAACAGTCTATTTTCTATGTCCAGCTTCAAGAGGACCCGACCTCAGCTACAGTCCAGCGTCAAAGGCAAGGCAACGCTGGTATGACATTCATTCCGCGTGAAGTAGCAGGTGCATACTCATTCTGAACTCCTCCCAAACCCCTGTGTAGTTGGTGTAATAAGGTTAGTTTGAATATTGAGAATGGGACTGTAGCTGTACGACTATTATTTGATATCAAGAAGACACGAGTTCCAAGAATTACTATCTTTGCTATTCATCTCTGTGGAATAGGTGGTATGACACAAATTCCGAGTGAGAATTCTGAAAGCAAACTGAAGATTGATCATGATCAATTGTAAGGAAAACAAATTTAAAAGTATTTCATCCATTAGTGTAACTTTAGGCAATGGTATAATGAGATAAATCTCTCCTCTCAGCAATAGGGGAGGCTCCCTTCTTACCGTAGGTGGCTTCAGCATGATTTCAACTGAAATTGAATAAGGGTGATACTTCTAATCCTTTCCTCTTTCTTTAAGAAAAGATTCACAAATAAAGACAACTTATTAACTCTACAAAGATCACCTACTGCTACGATAATACCGGTGACTTAGCAATTGACGTAAGAACAACTTCTAAGGCAGCAGTTATAAATATATTTGCTGAATTAAAACAAGGACCCGAAGTCTCTTGCAATTAATCCTGTTTTGAGATAATGAGAACTAATAGTGAGGCTCAAAGTCTCACTAATAATTCTGAAAATAAAAGAAAAATACTCAAAATTGAAGCTCAAAGTCTTCAGTTCCCATTATTCACAGCCACTACTATTATAGCAATCCCCCTCCTGTAGCTCAAAGTCTCTCAAAAGGTGAATTGAAACCTCCAATAATTCGCCCAAGTTTAGCTTATGAAATGAACTCAAGAATGATTGAACAATGCAACATAAGAACACACCATCCAATCCCAAGATTAGCAACACAAAGTTTGGAAAATCTTGTTACTTTTATTCACTTTT
>MU224602.1:581840-646000 GCA_018584345.1 Thuja plicata
CTTTATATAGGAAAAGAGGAGAGAGAAAAGTGGAGAAGAAAGGGGAAACCCTCAACCACTTTGACTTATTCAAACCTTATCTCTAACTAACTAACTTTGACTTATTCAATGTTGCAGGACCTAATGTCCTTGCAGCATGATTACATGAGACTACTTTACATATTTTCATGTAATCTATCAAAGATTCTACACTTTTACAAAATGCATAAGGAAAGCATCTAAGTGTCTGACAAGACACGACATCTATTTGCATCATCCTCCGTCGGTCTTAATACTGCATCAGGATGCCCGATGACTGATGTGTTCTAGTTTGGTGAAAACATCTTGAACCGGAATATGAAACTGTATCTTTGATTGCTCTGCATTATAGTGGTGATTGCTGGGAGGCATCTTCGTTTCTCTCTGTTTCAGTCTTGAAAGCATTCTGTATGCTCATTATTCAACACTTTTCACTTCCTTGTCTGGCTCCATCATTCGGTCCGGTCCGGTGGGCTAACCAGCGCTTTATATGGATCAGTGTGATATTTGGCCTAGATAAATCCAGTTTCATGCCAATCAAAGCAGTTTCCGCAGGGTTTCCGGATACTATTTTTAGTAAGTCAGCAGAGTTCAGTTTTCTTGGCATCTCAGTATTGGACTTGGAGCGTCTCACCGAGAGCTTTCCGGCAAGCTATCACACGTCATCTTCTGAGTTCGTTTGGTCCTCCGTTTTAATGCCAGAAGATTCCATACTTTATTATTATGCCACTTTATGATTTTACGGTTATATTTATTTAAAGTGACGTAAAGTGGGAATATTAAAAGACAGAGAAGGGAAACTGATGTCACAACTGCTGCTTTAAAAGAAGGATTGGAGTCTCATTCGAGAGATGCTTAGTTTATGAATTCATTTTCTCTTGGAGAATCCAAAGAGCTTCCAGCTTTCGATTCTGTAACTTGAGGACGGAAACCTTTAGTCTTTCTCAGTGGATTGGACGGAAACCCAGTTCACCTTTGAGGTGGATTCGCGACGGAGTTCACCATTGCACTTCCAGGTTCTTGTCATTTGATATTATTGTTGCACGTTGTAATTCAGATTTTGGATTGTTGAAATCCCATTGTTATTGTATTGTTGTATAATGCAATAATATTTGCTGAGGGTTTATCGGAACATATTGCTGGTTATTTGTTGTGAATCAATGGTTTATTTGCCTGAATGTGTTTATTTAAATGTTCTGGGATATATTTGAGGAAATTGGGAAAAATATCCGGTTTGGGACACTTAAGTGGTATCAAAGCTGATTTTTCTTGTCAGCCTGTGGAGTTTTAGTGGAGAAATATTTACAGAAGGGTTTTTATGAGTACAAAAATCAAGCATTCTTACTTCCAGCCATAGCAGGGAAGGAGATATGTATTTTCACTTTTCAGAGTTCTTGGATAAGCAATCTTAGTTTCATATTGTAGCAAGCAAAAGGAGAGTCATTCTAGAATTACGTTTCTACGTGCTAAGCAGCCAGGCAGCCTGCTCACTCAGCAAAGAAATCAGATATGTGATACTCGTAAAAGTTACTACCAGTCTGATGCTGTCAAGCTCGGAGGATCCAAGAATGGACTGTCAAAACTTGCAGCCAAACAACAAGAACACAACGGAAACAACACAACACAAGATATTTCAATATCAACTTTATATTAATTCAGAATTCCAATTACATGCAACATGCTGGGCTGTAAGGCCTTTGCGGTTAGGGCCAATTACATCAATAGATTCAACCAGATCTCGCAGGATCCAACTCTATCCATCTATCCTATAGCTAAGTGGAATAAACCAGATCTGAACTTGTGCTCATAAGCCACCAAGCAATCTGTAGTCTCTATCTACCCACTTACAACTATCTGCAACAGTTTACAAACTTTCAACTTATTAACTTACTTTTCTATCTTCTTCCCCTCCTGTCGTGTCCCTTAAAATATCAACCTAGACTCCTTTTATATAAACTTGCCACAAACAATAATTAAATGCCAGTCGGCCATTACAATCCACAATGACCAAATATTAACTGCACCAGTCGGCTGCAACGGTCATTAAATCCACTAGATTTAGGTCCACACAAACTCCAATGAGAGATCCATCATTAACTCCGTCACGAAAATCCATTGCTGAAGTCGGCCACCAGATCCAACTCCAAAATAAACCACTCGGGCCAAGCATGACCGAGCAACAGAATGACTCGGGCAAAGAACACCCCGAGCAACAGTAAACAAAACTCGAGCGTTAGAAGATATGCCTGAGCAACAGAAAACAAGCATGCCCGAGCGACAGAACCCGAGCACCAGCAAACAAGCATGCCCGAGCGACAGAAACCCGAGCAACATAAAACTTCACCGACCAGTCTCCAAATAAGCTAAAGAACAAAAGCAAACATATATATATTTTTTTTGTTAAGCATGATTGCCAACTACCCCAGGATGCTCGTGCATCAGACTCCCCAGGTGCGAAAAGATGTTCTCAGAAGCTGGATGAACATCTGTTGGGATTCAACACATAGATCCCAAACTGGTTCTTGATATACAGGTCTTCCAAGTCCTCAACCAACACACTCTTCCCTTGGTTCTTTTTCTGCTTTCCTTTACCACTAGCACTTGCTGATTTACCTTCACATCTATGCACACTTATGTCTGCACCATCTATTGCAACCATTTCAGATCTGCTACCAATGCTCAAGTTCCTCCTTCCTTCACCTTCGTCTTTCAAAAGAATCAAAATAGACTTTTGTCCATCTTTTAGGATAGTAATTAGATTTCTTTTACAGTCATGAATAGCCTCTCTATCATACTGCCAAGGTCTACTGAGTAAAACATGACAAGAACTCATCTCCACAATGTCACATAATACTTCATCTTTATAAGTACCAATGTAAAAACTCACCATGCAGTGCTCTTTCACTTCTACTGCATGACCATCTTGTAACCAACTTATCCTATAAGGACAAGGATGTCTCAATCTTTTCAGACCAAGTTTTTGAACCATCTCCTCAGCAACTAGGTTGTCAGTACTCCCTCCATCAACAATCAACTTACAACTTTTACCACCAGACTTGCACACAGTCCTGAACAAGTTCTTCCTTTGACAAGAATCAGCTTGCTTTGAGGACAACAATGTTCTCCTAAGCCAAAGGTTCATACCCTCCACCTCAGGTTCATTCTTAGCAATTTCATTCACCATAGCATTTCCATGACTACCAACCTTCTTATATGCATGGGGACATTCAAATGACCGATGTCCTTCTCCATAGTTGTAACAAGTACTTCTGAATACACCTCTACCTATCTTTCTCCTCTGTTCAACAGGTTTCGGTTCATCTTCAACTTTCGGCTTATCCTTTACCGACAGCTCCTGCTTCTCCTTCCCTCAAGAATTACCATAATGTCTTCTCTTCAACTTATCTTCTGCCTTCAATGCATACTGATAAGCATCCTCTACAGAGTCAATCTTCCTTATACCAATCTCATCCTAGATATTGAATTTCAAACCATTAACATACCTTGCCACCTTTTCTTTAGAAAGTTCTCTACGTCCAGACCAAATAGTCAATTTGTAGAACTCCTCGGTATAATCTTCCATAGTCATCTAAGTGGATCTTCAATGTCTTCTAGCTCAAAGTAATCTTCCAACTCACCGATCCAATCAATCAGATCCTCGGGCTTCAATGTTCCTGAGAAATTGGACACCTCCATTCGATAACTTGTATTCAACCAAGCTTCAGATCTCTGCAACTGACCATATCTGCCTCCTCCAATTCTCGCCATCGGATCAATTCTGTCATCTCCACTAGATCCAACAGCTTCAAAATCTTCAGCAACTTCTTCATAACCATCATCCGTTCTAGGAATTATCTGTAATCCAACGTTTCTGATACCTTCTATGATTTCATTCTTTATTGCCGACATCTCAGATCTGAACCTTTTGTTATCCTTGCTTGCACCACCTCGGAAAGATCTGCAATCGCCCTAGGGCCCAACCTTCTCGGAGGCATCTCTCCAGATCTTTGAAAACCCTAAGCAACGAACCAGATCAACCTTTGTTCTGATACCGCTTGATGCAGTCAAGCTCGGAGGATCGAAGAATGGATTGTCCAAACTTGTAGCCAAACAACAAGAACACAGTGGAAACAACACAACACAAGATATTTCAAAATCAACTTTATATTAATTCAGAATTTCAATTACATGCAACATGCCGGACTGTAAGGCCTTCCCGGTTAGGGCCAATTACATTAGTAGATTCAACCAGATCTCGCAGGATCCAACTCTATCCATCTATCCTATAGCTAAGTGGAAGAAACCAGATCTGAACTTGTGCTCATAAGCCACCAAACAATCTGCAGTCTCTATCTACCCACTTACAACTATCTGCAACAGTTTACAAACTTTCAACTTATTAACTTACTCTTCTATCTTCTTCCCTCCCTGTCATGTCCCTTAAAACATGAACCTAGACTCCTTTTATACAAACTTGCCACAAACAATAATTAAATGCCATTCGGCCATTACAATCCACAATGAACAAATATTAACTGCACCAGTCGGCTGCAACGGTCATTAAATCCACCAGATTTAGGTCCACACAAACTCCAATGAGAGATCCATCATTAACTCCATCACGGAAATCCAATGCAGAAGTCGGCCTCCAGATCCAACTCTAAAATAAACCACTCAGGCCAAGCATGACCGAGCAACAGAGTGACTCGGGCAAAGAACACCCCGAGCAACAGTAAACAAAACCCGAGCATCAGAAGACATGCCCAAGCGACAGAACCCGAGCAACAGAAAACAAGCATGCCCAAGTGACAGAACCCGAGCACCAACAAACAAGCATGCCCGAGCGACAGAAACCCGAGCAACAGAAAACTTCACCGACCAGTCTCCCAATAAGCTAAAGAACAAAAGTAAACATTTTTTTTTTTGTTGAGCAGGATTGCCAACTACCCCAGGATGCTCCTGCATCACAGTCAGGAAACTCATTATGTGTTGCTGAGTTAACCCATGCGTTAATATTCGCGTGACAGAAATTTAGTGTTGATGACATGCTAAAAGGAAATGTGTTAACAACTCTAGCTACGTGGAGGTGAAGAACCAAAGTAATCAGACTCACTCGAACCAAATTTGACAATATGGCTATAGCCCGAGTCCATGATTATCCTAGACGTCACCACGGGTTGAGGTTGGGTGAAGAACTGGTGTAGGGGACTACGTTGGTGGAAGAACGTAGAGTTCTCAACAACCTGCGTCAACAGAGCCGCGACCAAGGTCCATCATCCAGCATAGAGGTATCGGCGGCATCGCGTTAGCAGAACGCAGCAAGTGACAGCATCCAGCGGGAAGTTCCTAGCAGCCGCATTACTTAACGCACACCCAGACTGGCTGTTCACGACGCATAGTGTTTGGGGCTGAGTCTGTACATCTCCCAGCTTATGCGCGGAATCAGATTGTGAGTGGTATCGTGTTACTATGCAAATGGGCAACATTCTGGATAGTCAAACTTTTAACGCACAGACCAGCGTTCCCAGTTTATATGGTCCACACCTTCATGTTATTCGGGCATGTGTATTACTTCCCGTATTGGTAAATAAGGGAAAAGAAGTTGATGAGAATATGCAATCTTAAACTGTATTTCAGAACTGGTTTTGACTGAATTTACATTAAACGGTTGGAATATTGAATGCGCTTTCTTTACAAAGTACCTATCTACTGAACCTATCTTCTAAGCATTATAAGAAACTGGTGCCAAGAAATTCCTCCCAGCTAGTTATAAGTCATTAATCAAACTTTGATCTCCACCTGTTTGTCGGAACGTTCTGAGGAAGTGATTGGTAAATCTGGAAGTTATTTTCAAACCAAATGTTTAAATCAACCTTTGGGGAATCAAGTTGCAAGTCGCCATAAAAACTCTTCAAGAAATTAACTTGCGCCAGATTCTCCATAATAGGATCACAGGAGGGGTCTTCTTCATCTTCATTGCTATCATCAACGATTATAGAATCAAGATACAAATCTGTTTGTTGGATCCAGGTTATGATTCAAGATTCGAAACAAAATAGAGTCGCCAACCTCCATTCTAGGGGAGGCACCTTTAGGTTTCTGAGGAAAATGAAAGCACCAACACTTTGATTTCGATCCCCAGTAGAGTCGCCATAAAATCTATTAGTTCAGATTTTTGTCCTTCTCAAAACAACCTTTAAAAATGACTTCCTTAAACCCAAGATGAAAGACAAACAGAACTAACAGTTGGAGAGATCTCTGTTAAACAAATGATCTTCCTCTGAATTTTAGAGGTACAGCTCCCTCTTATGATATAGTTGGTGTTCTGGGTGTGCTTTTGACCAGAAAGAAGGAAAGGATAATTAACATCTGCACATAGTTATGGTACAGATGAGAATATAAATTGAGATTAAGAAGAACACCGAGATGGACGATACAAAGCTCACCCTCCTAGCATTCGCACTGGATAATTAGGAAAACATAAATTCTTTACAGATTGTGTGAATATTACTGACCCAAAGTTCATGAAATAAACACACACATGATTTGATGTAACAGACTGAATCACTCAAGAAAGATTGTAATTGACATAAGAAAACCACGATCCAACAGAGAGACAAATGAACACAAAGTTTCAAAAGAACCCCATTATTTCTTGAGCAAAATCGAAGAGTTCAAAGCCCCGTTAGTTCTGTACACAAGAGACCATGACTGAAAATAGTTAACTATCTATTTCCCTTTACAATACTAAAAAAAAAAGTCCCCTTTACCTTGAGCATAGGCTACACAAAATCTGGGATCCCCCCTTTAATGTCTTTCTCTGACAACACTGTGGAGAAATATGCTGATCAACATTGTGCAATAACTTAGAGGGAATCAAATGGCTATCATAAGCTGTTTGAATTAGCAAGATGAAAACCTCAATCTATTGGGAAAAAGCTATCAGTGTACTTAATTGTACAAAGGCCATTGAGAATCTTCTTAGCATTGACAAGGTAAGAAGATAGCTCTCCATTGCTGTCCAACACTAACAAAGTCGAAGGGAGGACAAGAGATCAACCGATGTGAGGAGCTGCACAATGCTGGATTTGCTGTTCCTGCAAAACTTTGGAATGCGACTTCCTAGTGGCCAAGTGGAAGGAGTGGCTAATGGATAGCACTGGAGTTCGGCGGGAAGAAATGGGCTGCTTCTTAAGTTTGCAAGTGCTAGCGTGTTCACACATCCCAACTTTTGAAGATTTTCATCCCGCTGTCAATATTTACAAGCTGTGCCAGTAATACTTGTAGCATCTGTGTTGCTGCAAATTTTAATACAATCTCTTGCTCACTATTAGATATGCTAGGTTCTTAGTCTTTTCTACTCATCATGATGGACTTTTATATATGTCCCAGAAGTTTTCACAATGTGATCCTTATTCTGTGACTATATATGATCCCTTTTCTTTGACTATTGTATCAGTATCTTCTAATATGTCAATATATTTAGTTTTGTCAAAAAAATGAAATGAGGCTAATAATTGCAGTAGTATTTTGTACCTGCAGGATTTCCATTCTAGAATAATCAAATTCTTAGGCTCTGTCTTGTTCTTGTCTGTTGATATGAAGGCCACTAGGGGTCATTCTGAAGTTATTCTTGCTCCAACCTAATCTGTTGGTTGTTGGGGCTGCCGATTATATGGTGAGATACACATCTTTCTTTATTAAATAGTTTCCTGTAGAAGCCTGATTGTAAGTAAACACTAAACTCCCATCACTCTTGACATGCTTGGCATTAGTAAGCTGACATGTTGAGTCATGGATGAAATTTCAAGAAATTACGATAGCACACAATATTTATAATCAATATATACCAGGCTTAGTCATTTCTACTCATCTTGATAGGCTTTTATGTATGTCCCAGGAGTTTTGTCCATGCGATCTTTTTTTCTGGTGCTTTTGTATAAATATCTTGTAGTATATCGATATATTACTTATGCCAAAAGAATAATACATGGCTAGTTATTCCTTTAGTTCCTTTGTACCACCACGATTTCCAATCCAGAAAAAATAAATTTCCTAGACTTGGGTTTCTTCTTGCCTGCAGATATGAAGGCCACCACTATGCTGCTCCAATCCAATCCATAGGTGGTGATTGTTGCCAATTATGGAGTGAGATACAAACCTTCTTCCTGTAGAAGCCTGATTATAACTATAATCTCATCACTCTTAACATGACATGTTTGGCATTAGCAAGCTCAAGCTGTAATGACCCCGATTAGAATGGGTCGGTCTCCTCCTTTGCGAGTTCGTTTTTTTAATAATAAATAAATAAAGTTTCGAGTAAATTGATCATTATAATAAATGTAATTAATATTCGAGTAAATCGATCATTATAATATATATAATTAATATTTTTGTTTCCGGGACCGAATTGCATTTTATAAGGAAACATTATTAAATAATTGAGTCGGCTCCTATAGGCTATAGGCCAATCTTGTATTAGTTTTGCGGGTAGTTTGAGCTGACCTTGTGGCAGTTTAGGTGAAGCATTATATATATGCAAATGCTGGGTAAGAGGGGATACAAAATTGTTTCGAAGAAAAGCATTACATGAATGCATTTGTTACTTGGACGGAAACATCAGTAATCCAACAAGAGTTAGGATCAGGTAAGATGCTAATTTTGAACGATCATTCTTTGCCACAGTAGTCACCAATACATAGCTTTGTACTGAAAGATCCCCAACTGTCTTATATACTGAATTCAGATTTTTGTGTGGACTTCCTCCGAATTTTCGAAAATTTTCTGTGTTTTTTGCAATATTTTATTTTTGTGTTTTTTTAAGGTTTTTTGATTTTTTTGGTTGTTTTTTGATAAGATGAATGCAAGGCTTGAAATTTGATAAAATACTGAAAATAAACTAAAATGAAATAGGTCACACAGAGAATAATTTCAGACTTTAAATTTATTCAAATATCTGCATTAGATACTGTACCAGGCTGCACAGATCTGGGAAAAGTATGGATTTCAATAAAATTGAAATGTATTGTCCTGTAATCCTGATACTTTCTCTGCTGTCTCCCAAATGCTGATGCAAATCCAAGAAATCTCTGATTTTGATAGTGTCTGCTGCTGTTATACTCTTAACGTCCAGCCAAAAATGGGTGTAGGGTCTGCCTGAAGCTGTATGGCCAAGAAGTAGATGCCTAGAATGTGTATAATCTGCTGCCTAAACTCTGATCTGCGAATCTGATCATTGAAATCTCATCCAAAGATTCTTCACAAAAATAGATGCCACTTCAATTCCCCATCTGATCTATATGATGAAACTTGTCACCAGGAAAGCTGGGTTTTCATCCAACTCCCTATCCTTCCAAGAGTTTTTGCTCCTGGAAGCCAAATCTTCTGTTCAAACCCTTCTCGGAGCTGATTTCCAAAATGTTGATGTATAAATGATAACCCGAATGAATAGAAATGAATCCCCAACCTCTTATTAATATTTTTCCTTTCTCTCCAAGAAGTTTGACCTAATTAGGGCTTCCATGCTTTATTTTAATAAACTTTATTTAATTTTATTCCTCCTCTAGAGGTTTGAACCTCTTGAGGGCCTTATTCTTCATTAATAAAATGACCACCTTTTTAATGACTTATGTTGCCTAAGGAAGTGTGCCATGGGAGGCCACTTAATTATAATTTATTATAATATAAAGTGACCTGATTAAATCACTTTATCTTTTATTTAAATCAAACTTAGGCAATAATTTAATTATTCCAAATTTATTCATAAACTTGTCATCTAGCCACCCATCTGAAAACCGAAGTTGCCGGTGGTACCGGGGTGATGTCTGGATGTAGCAGTGCAACTGGCAGTCTCCTAAAAAATAGGGATTCTCCTAAAAAATAAGAGATTCTCAAATCGCTGATAAACACCCCTAAGGCACTCTACTATGGTCCTCGGCCCTGCACGTGGTCAAATAGTCAACTGACAGTCTCATAAAAAATAGGGACCTTCTGTAAAAATAGGAACTGCACCCAAAACCTCCAGAATGATCCCTGAGGTCCCTTGATGTGTTCCGGTCAACTCTTAGTCAATCCCTAAAAAATAGGAACCCCTCCTAAAATCTAGGAATCTTTCATCAATTGTCCAGAATGGCTCATAAAGCCCTTGCGTAGCTCCACAAGCCTCAGTATGGGTCCACCTTTTCACCTTACTGGCCTACGGGAACCCGATGATAGGCCAATCCCTGCTCATCTGCCTATCACCTAAGAAGGGGCATTACATATACGCTCAGATACAAACCTGAGCTATCAGCAATAGGGTGTGATTGATCAGCCGTGGACTCAAGGGATGTAGCTGCAGGAAGAACAATAAAGGCAATTCTTTTTGCTTTTATCTTTGATAGAGCAAAGTCCAGTCCAGCATCAAAGAAAGAGTTCTGGGAGCCTGTGAGACCTCAGACCCAAGAGGCTTCACATTGCAGATCAGGACAAAAACCAGTTCAAACTGGAGTGCAATCCATCCACCAAGTATAGTGTCCCTCAGCATTGGACTGTGAACAGACATCGATATATCCTAATAGGTGTGGATTGCAAAAAATGAGAATTCTTGTTGCATTTGAATGATCCAGTCTAAAGATATGATTGTAGAAAATTGTTTGTACCTGCAAAGTATTAATATGATAGTCTGTTTGTGAAGTTCTGAATTTTTGAAGGATTGCAAATTTTTCTGCTTCAGTTATTTTTCTGTCTAACTTCAAATGGAAATTTAGGAAGGATGTTTCACAAGCTGACATGTTGAATCATAGATGCAATTTCAAGAAACTATGTTAAGATATATGTACAATAGTATACTTTCCTTTACTAGCTTGATTATATGTGGACTCCCATCACTCTTGAGTCTTAACATGATATGTTTGTCATTAGCAAGCTGACATGTTGAGTGATAGATGCAATTTCAAGAAACTATGTTAACATATATTTACGATTGTATACAATATCTGTAATCAATCACACTATACAACTTGTGTATTTTCTCTACGATATACTATAAGTACTAATATTGTCAGGGGAGAACTTTCAACTGGTATTACTGTGAGTTCCTATAGCATCCCATTGTATGGCATCGGACAAAGCATTTCTTTGCAATATTCATACAGTTCATAGAGTTGTGTATTCTAAATCTTGAAATGGTGAATATTGATTTCATCTGTTTAATACGAATAATTTTCTTGGGTATCCTTTTGATCACTATTTTAGCTTTTATGAGTTTCAAATTGAGTAAAGTTTGAGAAAATGCCTTCAAATATGTAATTTTTTGAAACAAAATAACTCTTCAGCTTTCCATCTATAAAAACAGTTCAAATTTTTCTATTGTCACGGACAAAGAGTGACACTAGTACTACATTTCCATTGTTAACAACCAATTTAGGCACATCCTGAATTACAAAGCTAAATGCACTTCTATTACATACTCATCAGACGGTAATGCTCATTAATGAACTTTATTTGCTAGGAAATCTAGTCATATTTGGTCACTGTTATTGGACAATTTATTAATATTTTATTTGATTATGGAGAAAATATGGGGCATTATTTCTCAGAAATTGACTATGGACATGTTGCCGATAATAATTGTTATTTAGTAAGGGACTTCGGTATCTACAGTTGGTTTCTTTTCCCTAGAAAGTTAGAAACTAGTTTGCATATCTGAAGGGTCGACTTTTGAGGTGCCTTTTAGGAACACACATGACAGACTCCTAATTCCATTTGGATATTGTATACTGCAAGCAATTATTTAGACGTCTACTTTTATTCCCTTAAGTTATTACAACTGTTTTTTAAACAGGCAAGAAGAAGAAACAGATATTGGTGCTGATCCTTTTGGGGAATCCTCTTTAATTCCTCTACAAAGAAAAGATTTATGTAATTTTCCTTCGGTGGGCTCTGTTATTCCAGTATATGTAGAGATATCTATCAATGAACTTCAATCACGACTGCCAGGAATTGGGCGTTGGGTGAAACTTCGTAACATTACTTGTCGTAGAAATTCAGGGCTCTGGGAAGGAGTCATGACTGATAAAAGTAAGGTTTTTATTATTTACCCTGAGACAGAGAAATGGTGTATAAGGTAAGTGTTTTTTTGTTACCCTTTACAAAGTTGGATCTCATTTACTTGTTTTCATTTGCTAAATATTGAATTGTTTTGAGATACTTGTTGGGTGTCAGAGATTCTGCAGAATGCCTTGAAACAAATTCGTACTTGCCTCAGTGGTGTCCGAAGATTCTGGATGGTATAACAGGTATTTTGGAACTGGTTTTCTTGAACATGTGTACTAAAGCCATATATTCTTCAATAGCATAATTATAGAGGATGAGTGAATTTGAGACACAATTCAGAACTTTTAACTGTAGCACTCTTGCATACTAAATGCTATATCTAACTTTCACCATAGAGTTGATTATAGTAATCTTGGAACTCTAATTTAAAATTTATTTATCATATCAATACTATGTAGTCGATCAATCAATTAACCGTTTTAATTGAAGTTAAATTAATATGCAGTGACATTCAATCTGTGTGCAACCACATGTAGGCTGATCACTGCATTGATGTAGAAGGTTATGTTGGTTCATAAGCGTGACTACATGACTCAAAACTATTAGTTTGCATTCACATGCCATTTCTATGGTTAAAGAACTGATAATTTTAAATTTATAAGGTAAAAATAATGGTGATGTCACATGTGGAGTTTTGTGTGCATTAAATTCTAGTTTATTATAGCGCATGTTGATGTAATAAAAGCAATTTTTTTAATTTTATAATGTACTTCAATTGTGTATTAGGTGTATTAGTTAATTGGTTCCCTTGGGTCTAAATTGTATGTTGATTTGAATACATATTCTAATGACATATCTGTACAACAAGAAAGCAATTTTTTCTATATTGCCATGTCAAATTTGTTTTGTTGAGGTAGAGGGAGCAAAAATGGGATGAGTATGGATGGTAAAATGAAAAATTGGGTTTAAGCACAAATAAGAATACATTGTTCGAGCAGAGATGAACAATATGCAGGATAGATGTGAAAACTCAACCTGCATCATCCAACAAGGAGGGATATGACCAGATTGCTCATAGACTTGTCAAATGTACAAACAATAGCGTTTTATGATTGGATTAGCTCTATAAGAATGAAGAATGTTAAGAGTGTTGTTGCATTGGTAGATTGGCAACTAGGAATTTTTTTACATCCCTTGCTTTTGCATAGGCACAAAATCTCAGGGGCAGGAAGATCCATCCATGTTCATCAGAGGGTTTTTAAGAACAAGGGAGGCAGTGGAACCATAACAGAAGATGTTTTTTGTTGCTGAAAAAACAGCAAACTAAAAGAATAAGATGTTTTATGAAAAATCAGGATTTAATTGGGAAATAATGGCTTTCATATTTTGTGGAAAAATGCAAAAAAGAAGAGAAAAATCTGCTTAATCTTAAATTTAAAGGTATCCTAAATTTCTAATAGCACAAAATATAGAGAGCAAATAAAAATGAGAGTTTAGTGCATGAGTTATGGAATATAGATTGTTCATTTCTGTCCATATTTGATTACATTGCATTGCACAATCCATTCTTCACAATACATGAATGATAAAGCACGGATAAATACCAGAATCATTCTCAATTGAATATTTAACTCTCAGGTTTCAGTTTACATCTAAGCTACCAGTGAACAAGTGCAGAAATACATCATAACTTGGTTGTTAATATTATTTACAGTATAAGTTTTTCGTTACCAGGATATGAACACAATTTTGTTTGGAGGTTACTATGACTTGTTTCTCAACTAAATTGTCATTCATGAAATTGGACACTACAGCTATTTCAGCTGACAAATGTTACAATTATTGTTAATTGCCAGTTTCAGTTTACAATCCTATCTCAGCAAAAATCTCACTTGTCAAAGTCGAAAGAAATGGTCTAAGTTCGGCATTATCTGTGACCACATGCGACTTGGTATATTTGATTGTGAGTGTGCCCAAAAAGATGGGAGACAATGCAAAAATTTACTCGAAAAATCTCTTTTTTATAAGGGGAAAAACTGTGAAATCCGGCAATTGGCACATAGCTGCAATTTTCCAGATTTCTGTTTCTATGAATGAGACTGTAAAGTAGCCTATGAGTTCTGACTGCAAAATATTTTTTCCCTTCTAATGGTTTTCTTGATAATATGATTGCACAGTTTCAGATTTGTAGAAGTAGTGGTGTTTGTTTGATATGTTTGAAAGGGAATATACACTGACTGAACAATAAATATTTATATTTTCCAAAATGCATACAAACTGAAATGACAGTTTTTCCTTAATTTGCAATAGCAGACATAACGTTTACAAGAACAGAGATACAATTTCTGACCTTACATTACTTGCATCAAACTGAAAATGTTATTGGAGCTCTCAGAAATACACAGCAGCAACTGAAACATACATTGAAACTCGATATGGCTCAGAATTTCATTCCCATGTCCCACACAAAGAAGAGTTAAGTTCAAAACAAGGAAATAAGGTGGCTAGAATGGTGGTTTCACTCTTCTTTGTCACATTAATTAAGGGTCTATTGTTTGCATCCTTCCACCCATCGGAAATAATAGACACCTGTTTTATCCATGAGGCCTTAATGGGAGCTAATGGAGTTTCTATATGTTTGACCTCCTTTGTCAATAAAGTGGTACGCACCTTCTCATAACCTAGGCTTGTGTACCCCTTTGGAGCTTCATTGATTTTTCTTACCATGTCTTGCCAATAGGGTGATCGAACAACATTGAATGATAACTTGTTTGCATAGAGGCACCTAGCAATCACTTGGTCAACAATATCTCTAGCATCATTACTAAGTGCCCTCTCCAAAGGTCCTTTTGCTCTCTTTGGAATACTAGCCTCATCTTCATTTCTCCTCAAATATGGATGGCTTTCTATTACAATATCAGGAGCATGACTATGAGATGATGAACCATGTGGCCTCCCTGAGCCCTTTCCTTTATTCAATGGATGCCCCAATCTACTTTGAACCCTTGCATCTACTTCCTCTTGCTCCTTAATATATGCTGCTACTTGAGAAGCCGGTATAGGTACACCTTTTTTTCCTGGACAAGATTTGATTCCCTTTCCATGAATTTCACACAAACGCCCTTTCACTTGGCTGTAGGAACTTGTATATTGTGTGCCACACCCGAGACATATCCAAATACATGTCCCTCCACCTGGAACATACTCTAATATTTGCACATGCCTCCATAATGGTGAAGCTGGGTCATTAGTGAACCGAGGATTGTCGATCGAATTAGAACCAGTTGCCATGATAAATTTGTATAGCACCCTGCAATTTATACATAAAAGAGCAAAGCTTTAAAAGTAAATTAATCAATTAAATTTAAATAATTATTAATTATGTTTAATAAATTATTGATATTAAATATGATATATAAATTTTACTATAACAAAGTTCTAACTACAAAAACAAATTAGTTTAGCCTTAGATTTAAAATTTAAAATTAATTTTATTTATCAATCTAAAATAGTATATATTAATATTTAGAATTTGTAATAAATTTTTTATATTATAGATCGTTTACAAATCTTATGCTCATTCAAGCATTACAAACTTTTTATTCAACCATCAAACTAAGACAAATATGAGCTCCTTATGGGCATCCACACTAGAAACAATGAATGGAAGACCAAGAGTCACAATTTATAAATCCACCTTTTTACAATGAGACAAATACAACCAATGGAAGACCAAGAGTCACAACTTAGAATTCCACAAAGATGTCCCTCTTGGGATTTGAACTAGGGTCTCTACAATGAGAACTCATTGCTTCAACCAACTAAGCTAAACCCTTGGACAAATTTGTAATAAAATTAGAAAATATATAATAAATTAATTATTAATTTATTCTTAATAGATATTACTTATTAGAAATAATAAGTACTATTAGAGTAGAAATATTGCAAAGAAAATTCTACAAACAAAATTATAAATAATCTATATTACTATTCTAGTTTAGTTTTAATTTTTTAAACCTTAACCTTTAATCTTTTAAAGTAAACAAATTTATTTTATAGAAAAAAAATAAAATACCTCTTGCTACTGTTGGCTCACTCTGGTAGCCAAAAATGAAATGTCGTAGCTCTGCTCACTCTGCTAGCGTCGGCTTACTCTGCTAGCATCGGCTCACACCTAGTAACCTGCGTGCTACACCTGGTAACCTGCGTGTACACCGGCTAGCGTCGACACCTATGTTGTTCACGTTCACACTCTACCACTCAGCATCTAGTAAATACAAAGCTGTGTAACCTAGCACTTGCATTCACATAACCTAACACCTGCATTCACGTAACAAAGCCGCATGAAAATACAAAGCCCGCGAGGAGTATAAAGGCGACAAAAAAGTTAAAGGTTTTTGGATTTTACAAGTCAAACCAATCTGAATCAGTCAAGAGTCGAGCTGGAATTGCCACATCATCACATGAATCATTTGGAATTGGTTGTCTTTTCCTAAAACGATTTGGTGGCCAAAATGTCGAGCCCTGTTCTTTCCCATAGGTGATTCGACCCAAATTCCGATTCCAAATGATTCATACCCGGAATTGACGCTCAAAGAGGAGCTAGTCGGCTACTTAGATGTAATATATTTACCATTTTCAATTATTTTTATATTTTTATTCCTTGTATAGGCTATAAGGGGTATCCCTATTCTCTTCAGTGTTTTTCTCTTTGCTTGTTTCCTGATTGGATCTGTTCCTTTTATATTACTTTAGTATAATGTTTGTTTTCAAATAGATTCAAACAAGAAACAGATTCTTTTACAGACGGTTTGTTTCATTTGTTACATATAAACACTTCATTGTATAACATGAGCTTCACTATTATATTAGTAAGGATTACCTTGAGTATTCAAACAATACGTTATATAGGCATGAGGTGGCAGGCTCATAGTTGAAAAATGCGTACCTTGCAACTTATCGCCAAGGGCCAAAAAAATCGTTAAAAAATCAGTGATTTCTCGACAACTTCTCAACAAAAAACCGACAACTTAAAAAAGTGTTTAAACTTAATTAGAATTGCTTTTTTTTTTGCAAAATTCAATGAGGAGATGCATCTATTGAGTCAGTAAATGAGTAAACATAAGAAACAAGCTAAGTCTAGATATATTTAAATCCAAATGGGGTACAAAATGGCATCACCATGTGGAATGTTGATGGCTAGTAGCTTGATAGTCTGAAGCAAATTTAAAATAGCAAATACTCTTTGTAAAATTATAAGTAAATACATGTACAACATCAAAATAGTCTACATCTTCCTCTTCCCCTTCCTAGCAGCTCTAGTACAAACTATGGGATGGGTAGGGGGTCTAGTCCTAGAAGTCTGTTGTGGCTGTACCTCCTCCCTTTGCACAACTGGCTGTGACTCGACTTCCATCCTGGATGTAGATATTGCTAGCACTGAAAATGACTCGTCATCCTCAACCTCATCCTCCTCAATGTCATCGAATCCCACTGCGAATCCACCCTCCTCCATAGCCCGCCTCTCCAAATTGTAGATCTCATCCTCTGTAAACAATGGAGGTTGCTCCTGTGATGTCCAATCACAGTAAGGATCTATGTTATCCAAATCAAGTGGACCAACTAATGTTTCCTCTACCTTCCTTGTGCGCAAGCGAAGGTTACATTGCACAAAGACAAGGTCAGTGAGGCGTTTCTGAGCTAACTTGTTCCTCTTCTTCGTGTGGATGGCCTCAAACAAGCTCCAATTGCACTCACAACTAGATGAACTACAAGGTTGGCATAAGATTTAGAGGGCAAGTCTTTTCAAATTTGGGACATTTCCACCCAAATTTCGCCACCAAGCATCCGCAAAATAAAATATTGAAGAGTTAGAAAGCAAGGTGAAAACATATTCTTATTTTTATCTACTTATCATGCATGTGAAAGACTCCAAAATTCCAAATGTTATACCTGGGGTTTGAGTGTTTCTTCCTCTCTTGACCATGTCTGAAGAGAATAGCTTGCCCCTTGCATTCTTGTACATGTCCAATTCAGAATAAATGAGGTTTCTCACCTCAACCTCGGGTATCATCCTTTGCATGTATTTAGTGAGGCCCTCCATGACACCTCTCCATTGGGATCTGAGTAGGATGGCAAGAAGTGAAAACGAGGATTGAGGAAATAACCTGCTGCATGGATGGGTTGGTGGAGCTGATTGTTCCACCTCTTATCAATAATTTTCCATGAGCTTAAATTTGAGGCTGTCCCCTTTGTAGTAATTTTTGATAGCCTCCTTGGCCCTATCCATGGCTTCATAAAGATACCCCATTGGGGTTTGATCCCCATCTACTAAGTAGAGAACTCTAACCAAGGGCTCCGACACCGACAATTGAATGGTACAAAGAGATTAACCATTAAAGTTACAAGTTAACAATAAAAGACTTGAATAAAAAAAAAAAATATTCAAGTTTTGAAGTTTCCAAGTTACCTTCACAATCTTTGTAGCTCTTTGTGCAAATTGGTTATCGAAGACAATGAATGAAACACTTTCTCCATTAGGCTTTTTTGAATAACTTGAGTCTAGCTGTCATATCCCAAATTCAGAAGATTAATACGATTAGAATAAATTTAAATTAAATATTGAAATTTATTCTTATCACGCGCAACCATTTACCGCAGTGACTATCATCACTAATCGAAGACAAGATTAACCATGACAATAACAATTCTGTAGAAATATTGTTTAATAGTGGAGAACATTACAATGGAAGCAACTAATATTATTAATCGAATCCAAGAGACAATGATGATACCAATTATCAAGGCTCCAAGCATAATCGAAGGAGTATAGTAACGTCATCGGCGACGGGCATTCACGTAGTGAATAGTTATCAAAACTATAGAAGTTGTCACCAGATCGTACCTAACTCTAGCACCATCATTCCAAAATAGAGTTCTATAGGAAGTCAGTGACGTCGAGAGTATTAACCGTCAAGTGGAATAAGGCAACGTATCATGAAGGACACCATATGTGTTGATACCGGTGATTAGAATGGGTGTACGGTGACGTGTATTGATTAATTGAGCCTCAACGACTACTACACTATGACTAAGGATGGAACCCACAAGACAAACAACAAAATATCTAAATGATGGTTGCTATGCTCCCTTGATACTTGGCTGTTATATTCGTTAACATGTGATTAACCACTAATCGTATTGTTGCATAAACATGGCGGTTCATGATAACCGACTATGATGTTAATTAATCATAACAACATATAATTGTGACGTTCCCACCTGATGGTGTGTGATGAACTTGCTCTAGACTTGGCGTACACCTTTGAAACTCACCGTTTGGATTTGGTCTATCATCGTGTGGCACCCTTAGTGCCTGGCAATGCTTCCCGTGACGCCTGTATCTGGCGTACAGTGTTCTTGTTCTTTCCGTACGGTGCAGATGGTTTTATCGTACGAACAATGATGCCCCTCCCCGTACGGTCTCCTGCTGCTTGGTTTGATGTTCGTACAAACTTCCTTCAATGTCGTATGATGGTCTTGGAATGTTGGCGTGGGGTGGTAATACCCTGTGCCGTACGAAACTCCTCACTCGGTCCTTCCATACGACAAAATGCCAAAGGTGTTTTGCCCAAATTGCCGCGACCCTTGGCGTATGTCCTACGGTGTTCAGAATTACTAGTTTGCCATTATAATGTTCGTCTTTGGAATTGTAATGTGTTGCCCCACAAGTACGCAGACCAAGAATGGAAGATAGTTTGAGTTGTCAGAATATAATGACAAACAAGCAATAACGATAGCGCAGGAATGGACACTAGATAGGTAGTCGCCAAAAATACCAACAACGCCAAAAGTAATTCAGATTCAAATAACGATATCACTTTAGATTACAAAATAAGATATCGCTGTCGAATACAAATTTGTCTTCTATAGAAGACTTCACAAATTTGACAATGAAGTACAAATGAAATATCAAAAGCGATATTTCCCTCGGTAGACTCAGGTGGCTGTGAAGAACCGAAATTGCGATCATAGAATAGGGAGGATCTTCCACCTCCGAAACTGCACACAAACTACCTTCAGCCTCCGAAACTGCACACAAACTACCTTCAGCCTTCAAAAATACTAAGAGTCAAATACAATCCATGATTATTTACAATGCCCAACCATCTCCTTATAAAGGCCTCCAAGAAGCATCTGGAGATTTACAACAGGCTGACATTATTATTATTTTATTATTTTAGTAATTTGGTCCCCTTTAATTAGTAATTAAGTTAATTAATTAAATAAGTCCTTATGATATTATTTAATTTTTAGGACCACTTCATTTATTAACCTAATTAAGACGCTTATGAAAATTGGGGACATTACAAATTCTCACCATCCAAAGATTGCTTGCGCTCAAGCAAGCCGCCATCAAACTGCTTGCTCAATGCGTAGATCCCGGATCCCAAACCAAGCCCAGACGTTAGTAGCAGTATCCGTTGAAATCTCCATGCTGCTTTAGGATCACATGTGTATAATTGGATTCAATTAAGATGAGTAGATTGCCATCAAACTTTCGCTACGCCACTCTGATATAAACATTGCCATGTCCGGAGTCACCAAAATCCCATGGAAGCCAATCGTACAATATATCGGTGCTCAGATCCAAAGCCTTCATGTGATCACTCATTGATCTCTTGAGGAATCTCATAGCTTAGGTAGATCCTGTTGTTTCCATGAGGGAGCTCCTCACATGGAGATCCACCAGCAAGCGACCCGCCTTCAAACCACTTGCCCAATGCATAGATCTCGAATCCCAAACCAAGCGTGGACGTTGGTAGCAGTATTCGTTGAAATCTCCATGCTGCTTCAGGATCATGTGTATAATTGAATTCACTTGAGATGAGTAGACTGCCATCAAACTTTCGCTGCGCCACTCTGATATAAACATTGCCATGTCCGGAGTCACCAGGATCCCATGGAAGCCAATAATACAATACATCGGTGCTCAGATCCAAAGCCTTCATTTGATCACACTCATCAATCTCTTGAGGAATCTCATAGGTTAGGTAGATTGTGTTGTTTCCATGTGGGAGCTCCTCACATGGAGAGATTGTAATCATGCACGCCTCATGCAAAACTGAAGGATAAACTCCATAATCAACCAACTATAGTTGTTCTTGCAAGAGATCATCGGTAGCATCTCCATGTAGATGATCAACCACTGGTAGAGTCTGCTCATTCGAAGGATCACCGATAGAGGTCGCATTTCCATCAAGTTGATCATCGGGTGCTAGTTCGACAGAATTTGTGCAAGCATCTTCTTCACCTTTTTGGTTGTTTTGAAAATTTGGATGTATTACATTTGAAGGGACAACTGCTGACTGTTTCTTTTCGAAATCCTCATGTGGTTGCAGTGTAGGCAAAACTTCATCCTTAGTAGGGCTCACGGTGCTAAGTACCTCATTGTCGATCTCTCGACTGAGATTGATGTTGTAGATTCTATCACCTTCGGAGGATGGGTACCTCAACCTCAGGTCTATGTAGTCCTTGAGAGATATGTCTGTTTGACATCCACCATCAACCCAATCCTGCTTGATTTGCTTTAGTGACTCAGCCAAGGTGAGCGGATGCATTTCCCATAGCTCGATCCTCGGAGGGAAAATCAGCATCGTTGGTCTTGTATTGGTTCGCGATGTGCATGACATGTCACCCTTCATTCTTCTATCTTCCAAGCACATGAGAGTCTCCTCAGTCTGCTTCTGTCCTCTTGCTAGGGTCTGGCAATGCTGTTGTTGACTTCTTAACTCCTGAGCAAGACTGTCATATCCAAATATTTATCATTCATTCCATCACTTGGTGCCATGTTTCTCCCAATAGGCTAGCAAGATCAGTAACTTTGATACCATTGTGATGTTCCCACTTGATGGTGTGCGATGAACTTGCTCTAGACTTGGTGTACACCTTCGAAACTCACTATTCAGATTTTCTCTACGGTTGTGTGGCACGCTTAGCGCCTGGCGATGCTTCCCGTGACGCCTGTATCTGGCGTACGATTTTCCTGTTCTTTCCGTACGGTGTGGATGGTTCTATCATACAAACAATGATGCCCTGCAATGTCCCCTTTTTGAGGCACATTATTTCTGCTGCGTCGTTAGCCATTTCATCATGGTCTGGTGGGCTAACCAGTGCTTTATCTGGATCAGTGCGATATTTGGCCTAGATAATTCCAGTTTCAGGCCAATCAGAGTAGTTTCCGCAGGGTTTCTCGATACTTACTTTTTTATAGTAAGTCGGCAGAGTTCAGTTTTCTTGGCATTTCAGTATTGGACTTGGAGCATCTTGCTGAGAGCTTTCCAACAAGCTATCACACGTCATATTTTGAGTTCGTTTGATCCTCTGTTTTAATGTCAGAAGAGTCCATACTTTAGTATTATGCCACTTTATGATTTAAAGGTTATATTTGTTTAAAGTGACTTAAAGTGGGGAATATGAAAAGATAGAGAAGGGAAACTGAAGAGTCACAACTGCTGCTTTAAAAGGAGGATCGGAGTCTCATTCGAGGGATGCTTAGTTTTATGAATTTATTTCTCTTGGAGAATCCAGGAAGCTTCAACTTTCGATTCTGAGACCTGAGGACGGAAACCTTCAGGCTTTTTCGGTGGATTGGACGGAAAGCCAGTTCATCTCGGGGGTGAATTCACAACAGAGTTCACCATTGCATTTCCAGGTTTTTTCGTATTTGATATTCTTTTGCATATTGTAGTTCGGAATTGGATTGTTGGAAATCCCATTGTTATTGTATTGTTGTTGTATGATGCAATAATATGTGTTGAGGGTTTCAATGGAATATATTGCTAGTTTGTTGTTATCGAATCAATGGTTTATTGCATGCATTTAAATGTTTAAATCTGTTTGAGAAATATTTGTGGAAAAATCAGGAAAATACCAGTTAGGGACATTTCAGTGGTATCAAAGCTGGTTTTCCTGCCAGCCTGTGAGTTTTTATCAGTTTTAGAGTTTTTGGATAAGCATTTTAGTATCAAGGGTAATAAGCAAAGGGAACCACGTTCATAAATTCACTTCTACAAGCTAGCAGTCAGGCAGCCTGCACATTCAGCACTGGTCTTTTATCTGGAAAAAACGTGTCTGTAGATGCTCAACCCGCATTAAATCTGGACTTGCTATTTGATTTGGTAAACCGTCCTTGTGTTGGGTAACGTGATTGATGCTTGGTTGTTTAGACAATTGTATGCTCGGACATTTCAGTGGTATCAGAGTTGGTTTTCCTACCAGCCTATGGGTTTTTATCAGTTTCAGAGTTTTTGGATAAGCATTTTAGTATCAAGAGTAATAAGCAAAGGGAACTACGTTCAGAAATTCACTTCTACAAGCTAGCAGTCAGGCAGCCTGCACATTCAGCAGTGGTCTTTTATTTTGAAAAAACGTGTTTGTAGATGGTCAACCCGCATTAAATCTGGACTTGCTATTTGATTTGGTAAAACATCCTTGTGTTGGGTAACGTGATTGATGGTCGGTTGTTTAAACAACTGTATGCTAGGCGTCGGGTCGGGTTATGCACTAGCGGCAAAGTGTTGGAGTATCGCAGGTGGAGAGTATCGGGGTGGTGATTGACATCAACCCCTGGTTTGGATGAGCGTGTTCGAACCACTAGACAAGATCGACGGCTATCAAGGAGCCGCCTAAGTTAGCAGCGTGGTATCTTAACCTCGGGCAAGATATTAAAGAGGCCGACAGTAGCATTGCAAGCCACCGTATTCTTTTCCTAAAAGCTAGCAGCTTGCAGACTTCTCACGTGTTAAGTGTTCGATAGACTTCTTTAGTGCCAAGCAGCCAGTCAACCAAGAGGCTGTAGCCTTTGCGACAAAATCTCTACCTGCCAAAATTCTTAATATATCATTGAACTATCTTGTTTATTGATTTTCGCGTGGAAGGAGATTAGTGCTAGGTTCATGCTGAGGGAAACACGTCAACAACTCTACCTATGAAAGAGTGAAGAAACGAAAGAATTAAACCACAGGCCCGAGTCTGTTCATATGCCATTAACCGGGCATTAGCCGTGAGGTTTGGTTGTGGTCTTGACAACATTTTGGCGTAGGAGACATGTTATAAAGCTTTATGGCCTAACTCTCATATTCGACATTCATCTATGGCGGAGTATTGAAACCTTGTGCCATGAATTTCTATTTGAGGCCGAGTTTAAATAGTATGGACGATCCTAGTGTTTTAAGTGTATTCTAAATATATCTCTTTGCACCGAATCGTTTCTGTGATTCATGGGACCGTTGGAGCCATTACTTTAATGGAAGTGGAGCGGGATTGCCATACTTGAAAGGTCATGAGTTTGCAGATCAAGAAGCAGTGAAAAGTGAACACCACCATTTGGAGAGATGTGTGGTTTTTAGGAGCGTTGAACAGTTAGTAAAAAAAAAAAGTTACCACAACCCTTAAGAAAACAGTGTTTGCTAATAGTTTGGCTCTATGCCAGCTAATTCAGCAAGGGGAAGCGTGGGATTCCATACAAGTGGAACAGAGTCTGTGCTATCAGTTTCTTGTAGTGCACATTCTGAATGGTCATTTCGTTGCACATTTTGAAGAACGCAGCTATTTTTGAAGGGAGTCTGAATAATCATGTTGCCATAGGAGCAATACTATGACCAATTAATGCGTTTTTTTGATAGGTCAATTCCAGGCTTTCAACAGTATCCGCAAAAACATATATGTATTCATCGGACCAATTTATATCTGTCGGAGATTGTATTTGATATAAAGTGCCCTATATAGTTTGAGCAGTTCCTTTAAGACGTCCCTTGAAATATTCAGTGGATTTTTTATATTGTCGTTGAGCTATAGAAAGTCTTTAATTCAAGCTTCATCTTCTGTCTAGAGAGCCACTCTAGTTGTAGACGATATATTCATTCTTCGTTATAAACTACTCTTCTTCAATAGGCGGTTTGTGGGTCAGCCTGAGGAATAAGTGTACCTCCTTGAAGCATATGCAGGGAAGAATTAACTAGAATATGTTAGACAGGGACATGAAAGAACAAGGGAATCAGGGCATGTCTGAAATAGTTTTTGCGAATGGTACAGATATGGTGGTTAAGAGTTAAGTGCTTAGTAAAAGTAATCAAACAAAAACCTCCATTTTTAAGAGAGAAAGAGGACAATACAGAAACAGCTTCTCAAAGTTGTTGGCTTCGAGAATATTAACTGTTGTGTGATTAAAGTTGAGGATTCAGTGACTTAAGATTCAGATCACATCACTGGAAGGAGTATCGAGTATGATCTAATGACCTTTTCTCAGAATTACTAGAAATAAATTTGTATGCTAATCCGCTTGATAATCTAGCATTCACTAGGCAACAGAGTCCTTGAGACTGTAAGAAATTCCAGATTGCAGAGCATAAAGGGACTTTATATCATTTCCAAGATAACATATTCTCCAAACTGTGTCTAATAAAAAGAGCACATAACAGGAACTTTTTTGTAAAACAAAAAAAAATCAGAGGAAATCAGATTCGATTACAAACTGTTTGACAAGGTTTCAGTAGTATAGTGGTATCAGGAAGGAGTTGTGAAACTCCTGGAAGGTGCTAACCATTCATACTTATAGAGTAGATCCTTGTCCTTGGTAGCTACAAGTTAATCTGATGGTTTTGAGCAGTGTAAACATTCACCTACAGAGACAATTAGGAAAGATGCATGGTTTGGAAAAAGTCTTGAAGGATCTTGTTAAGGCACAATAACAGTTAGCCCAAATTTCACAATCTAATAATAAGACAGAAATACTCGACATGTATGATGAGTATAACTCACTTCCTCCAAAGGTTTAGAAAGATTTAACCTTCTCTAGTTTCATGGACTTTTATCCAAAGATACAACACAAGACCTTGGTGGAAAAAAAACAGTACCATGAGTTGGCTCGGGATCTATTTGCACAAGATTGGTGCAGAAATTTACATGAAGAGTTTCCAGCTATCATTAATCAACCTATAAGTGAACAAAAAACTAAACCAACTATTGAGGAAAAGCCTTATTCTATCATCATCGAAGCAGGAGATTGTGAAACAAATATTGAATCAATACATTAAGAAGACACAACAAATCTAGAGGTTACAAGATGGTTTACTAGAGAAGAGTAACCAACTTCCATTGATTCTCAGCCTACGCTTGATCAAAGAAAAGATGGAGAAGATATGGTTAAAGATTGTGACCACTAGTTGGATGTCTTTAGCTATTCATGTAATGAGGAGTCATGTGACTTCTTTAGCAGCACCTTACTTATGTATAATACTGATTTGGATGACCCATTAGATGATGCACCCCAAAATGACAATGACGGGAAGCATGCCTTGAAGAGTCAGCTGAAAGTCAATAACGATGCCATTATTGCAGCTCTTGTTCACCGTGATAGCACTCACCAGATTATTTAGGATCTGTATAGGAAAGCTCAGAAGGAGAAAGGACAAGGTGGTATAATGATTGGATCTTATGTTGCAGATTTACAGGGGGTCAAAATAGCTTTTGAGGATTGGAAATCAGAATATGTGTGCTTACTTTCAAATCGCGACTACCTGTTACAGGTTGCTGAAAATTATGCTGAGCAGTTGAGGAAAAAAGATGACGAGGTTAATAAGCTCAACAAAGAGCCTAATGTTGCTCAGGGAACATTGGAGCACACACATCTTGCTCTTCAGGAAGCAAGAAATCAGATTGTTGCCACTAGTCAGTACAGGGAACAAGACGACAAAGAAAGGTCTGAGTTCTTTTAGGAAGTGATTTAGGAACTTGATAGCATTCAGCAGACTTATGACTTGGATAGCTGTCCCAAAAGATCAGATAACAAATCACTAGATCATCCAGAACCTCTTTATGAGCTGGATAACATTCAATCGGTTGACAATATCTTGTTTGAAATGGATGCTGATTTGACATTTGATAATCATTTTTTTGAATTAGATGAGGAAGGAATTTCCTATCCCCATGACGAGGATGAGATTGATTGCAGGATTTGGGACCCAGGTTCAGTTACTATAGATGAGTCTTGGTCACCAGAATGGAGTAACGAGGCGAGTTCAGTTGTTGAGCTTGGTATGATGATTGTGCTTGATGGTGTGAATTTTTCACACAATGTTGTGCATTGTATGACTCTAGGTATAGAGAGTCAGTTATGGAATCCTAATACTGATCCAGGATTTCCAGAGGAGTTGGTTAGTGCATCACGTTATGGCCACATTGTATGGGATGCATTTGGTTTTCCATTCAGCCCACCTACGGAGGACTTTCTTTTTCGATTATTGCATAGGTGTGGGATGGGTAATTGTTTTGGTACGCTTCCCTTCTTGAAGGAGGAAGTCATGCCCTCCAGTGTTGATGGTTTGCTTCTTCGGTGCAGATTCTAGTTTGGGCTACAGATTAGAGGGGCAGTGTTATGGCAATTGGACATTTTCGACAATTCACTCATTATGGACATGAATCGACAGGATATTTCAGTCAGCTGGAAAGATGGATGGCCCTTTTGGTTGTGGGATCTAGGAGGAACATTCTCGCGGTTGGTAATGTTTCATGGAGCTGATTGGTATGAGGTTAGGTTCCTCCCTTCATTTGACCTTAATGGTGCTTGTGATTTCTGTTGGAGTGAGGTTCTCAGTTGGATTGAGGATTTTTTCACAGATGATGGCAGCACAGAGCAGGGTGATTCGATTGACCAGGCACTTGGGGTGATTTGGGATCCCGGAATTAGTGTGATTAATGCCTTGTTGCCATGTGGTATTGATGAGTGGCTTCACAAGTCCGGGCATGTTGTTTATCAGTTTTGCACAACAGGTTGGTAGAGCCGCTTCTTTGAGGTTGGTATGGGATCCAGGCATTTTGGTCAGCTTGCAGATACCGATTGCTTGAGGGCAAGCAATCTTTGGGAAGGGAGGTTTTGTAATGTCGCCTTTTTCGGGCACATTATTTCTGCTTCGTCGTTAACCTTTTCATCATGGTCTGGTGGGCTAACCAACACTTTATCTGGATCAGTGCGATATTTGGCCTAGATAATTCTAGTTTCAGGCCAATCAGAGCAGTTTCCACAGGGTTTCTGGATACTTACTATTTTTAGTAAGTCGACAGAGTTCAGTTTTCTTGGCATTTCAGTATCAGACTTGGAGCGTCTCGCCGAGAGCTATCCGGCAAGCTATCACACATCATCTTCCGAGTTCGTTTGATCCTCCGTTTTAATGTCTGAAGAGTCCATACTTTAGTATTATGCCACTTTATGATTTAAAGGTTATATTTGTTTAAAGTGACTTAAAGTGGGGAATATGAAAAGATAGGGAAGGGAAACTGAAGAGTCACAGTTTCTACTTTAAAAGGAGGATTGGATTCTCATTCGAGGGATGCTTAGTTTTATGAATTTATTTCTCTTGGAGAATCCAGGAAGCTTCAGCTTTCGATTCTGAAACCTGAGGACGGAAACCTTCAAGCTTTTTCGGTGGATTGGACGGAAACCCAGTTCATCTCGGGGTGGACTCACAACTGAGTTCACCATTGCATTTCCTTTTTTTTTGTATTTGATATTCTTTTGCATATTGTAGTTCGGAATTGGATTGTTGGAAATCCCATTGTTATTGTATTGCTGTTGTATGATGCAATAATATGTGCTGAGGGTTTCAATAGAATATATTGCTGGTTTGTTGTTATTGAATCAATGGTTTATTGTATGCATTTAAATGTTTAAATCTGTTTGAGAAATATTTGTGGAAAAATCGAGAAAATACCAGTTAGGGACATTTCATGCCCCTCCCCGTATGGTCTCCTGTTGATTGGTTTGATGTTTGTACGAACTTCCTTCAATGTCGTACGATGGTCTTGGAATGTTGACGTGGGGTGGTAATAACTTGTGTCGTACGACACTCTTAATTCAGTCCTTCCGTATTGTCGTATGGTAGAATGTCGTACGGTGTTTTGCCCAAACCGTGGGGACCCTTGGCATACATCCTACGGTGTTCGTAGTTACTTGTTTGCCTTTATAATGTTCGTCTTCGGAACTGTAATGTGTTGCCCCATAAGTACGCAGAGCAAGAATGGAAGATAGTTTGAGTTCTTAGAATACAATGGCAGACTATCAATAATGATAACGCAGGAATGGACACCAGATAGGTAGTCGCCAAAGATACCAGCGACGCCAGAAGTAATTTAGATTCAAATAACGATAGCACTTCAAATTACACAATCAGATATCGCCGTCGAATACAAATTTGTCTTTTGCAGAAGACTTCACAAATTTGACAATGAAGTATAGATGAAATATTAGAAGCAATATTTCCCTCGGCAGATAGGGTGGCTGTGAACCACTGAAACTGCGATCATAGAATAGGGAGGATGTTCCACCTCCAAAATTGTGCACAAATTACCTTCAGTCTGTTGGGTCTGTAATTATCCTGGTGCTAAGTATTAGTCTTGCTCTGTTCTTGGTTTTCCTTGAGGTCCTTTTAATTGGTTCTGGTTGCCCTTTGTTTAAAAACCCTTGCTAATGGTTACTTTTTGGCAAAAACCCTAAGTCCCTTGGCTGGTTATGTTCATGCGTTACTTTTTGAAAAGCTTAAGTCTTTAACCTTGTCTTAAAGTCTTCGTGAGCTGGGCCACTTTATCCTTTAAAGTTATTTTCCTAGCGGGCCAGGCATTTTAATTTTCCCTAAGTGTATTGTCCCTAAAGTACTTTATTGTTTGCATCTGTCGAGCAAGTCTGTTTGAATCTAACGACGGTCGTAATCCCTTAATCCCAAAGATGAAGCCTGTTTATCTATCAAGACATTGCGCCTTTGCAACACTTGTCAATTGGAGATCATGGGGCCCGCTTATTCTTAATTAAGCGTCAAGATAAAGTCAGAACAAAATTGTGATGATCGGATGGTGTGCATGGTGTCGGGATCAAAAAGCTGCAGGGGAGATATCCTTCGCGAAAACACGCCTGGTCGACACGTGGAAAGTGGTCGGGCTAGTTGACATAAAGCATCGAGTGATTTGTTAAAGATCTGACAGTTGGCATTTTCCCGCGATGTAAAAGATGTGTGAAGCTTATCTTTTAAGGCATCGCGACAGAGTGACAAGTGTCTTTTCAGATGGCTGGACCAAAGGCTTTCGAGATCAAAGCAGAGGTAAACCATGGTTAGATCTAAATGAATCCAACGATGGGCGCGTTTCCTTAAAGGTCGAGATACGAGGAAATTATTCATCAAGGCATCGTGACATCATGACATGTGGCAAATGACGGGGCCAGAGTACGTTATAAGCTTTGTTAAGGATCTCATAGATTCTCTGTGATCCAACGGCAGGCGTTTTTTCGTGAGGAAGAGATGAGCTAGCTTTATTTCATTGAGGGATTGCTATTAGCTGACACTTGTCCATCTGAGATCTTGTGAAGGTAGGGTCAAAGGAATTAAAGGATAAACAAATCGTAGAAGATCTAACGATTGGCGAGATGCTGCCAAAGGAAGTTGCAAGAACCTTATTTCATTGCGGCTTAGCGCCTGAGCGACACGTGGCCTTTCTCAGATCGTGGGTCCGGAGTTCTAAAAGTGTTAAAGGTGGCGTAGATTGGTTTTGATCTAATAGCCAGCGTGATCCCTGAATCGACAAGATGCATCTTTTTTACTCATTACGAGTTCACGACTAAGTGATGCTTGTCCTTTTGATTGTTCACTTCCATTGCCTTCTGTGAGCCACACGATATGTTGAAATCGACAAATGTGTTTTGAAGTTCAAGTTCTATGGTAAAAAAGGGTTTTTGATCGAGCCGTTCAGGTCGCGGGTTTTTAAAAAAAAACACGGAGTAATTGCAGAGCGTGCGACCGTCTTGTCGAGAGTTAACGCTATTTGTTGGCGAATTCTTATCATAAGTGCTTCATTCTTGTTTTCAGACGTTACAAATTTGCAAAGCGACTGGGTGAAGTTTTAATTGCAACAAATTTCTGGTTTTTTTCTAAAAAACAAGTAAGTCATTCTATCTGGTTTTTTATATACTTTGTGGTCCTGATTGGTGGTCTGGCAAGAGCTTGAAGATATTAGGGCTTTTGTTTCAAGAAATTTTCTTCCTATTACGATACCCTAGTTTTGTAAAATGGCACTGCGTCGAGAATTCAAACGGAAAGTAGATCATCAGGAGAGCCGTTTGTGATGATTTTCCGGAACAGTTAAACAAGTCTACAATGATTTCTCTAAAATAAAGGATTTGGTGCCAAGAAACCCTAGGTTGAAGATAGGTGAAGGCCTGCATGAAGCCAAATTAGCCCTATTAGCCCTACATTTCAGGAATCCATTGTATGGATGCCTTAGGAACCTAAGACCACCAAAATCTTCAAGGTCTTCAAAAAGGGTATTTGAATGTCAAGTTGGTTTTTGGGGTTATTTGGAAGTTTTGAGAAAGAATTGGGAAAAACACTCTATTTAGGGCTAGTAGACCAATTAGGCCTATTATGCCAAAACCATAGTCAATCTTGAACTCGATTGAGAAAGCCTTAATGCCCTGTTCAAATGGGGTCATTGCGGAGACAAATAGTTGTTTTAGTGATGAATGCACCCCCTGCAGCACTTATGATGACAATGTGGTGAAGTTGCACTTGGAGATATCAAAAGAGGAGTGAAGAGTTGAATTACACTTAATGATAGTTACCCCTTAAGGTGAAGCACAAGGAGACCAACTCATAGAGTTGTTGAGTTAGTGAAGTCGTAGGCCAGTGGAGTGTTGCCCCACTTTTGGTCTGCATACCTTTAGACAAAAGTGGATGTTTAGTTGATAGTAGTGGTTTTGAAAGTGTTGTGATTTTTTGGAGTCTAAGTCTAACTTTCCCCATAGGCTAGGAGACCTTTATCGGATTTTCCCAATTTCACTTCTCCTTGAGAGCCGGGGGGATTTGTATCTAAAGTCATGCCTAATCAGGTAGGTTTAAGATCCCAAATTCGATAAAGGTCACAATTCAGAGACTTCTAACATTTATCTTCTGTGATTTTGGAGTTTGTAGCTTGAATACTTTATATTGCTTCATTAGCGGAAAATTGGATTCGGGCTTCTCCATTGCCGGAAAATCACCAGTAGGGTGCATTCTCCTCAGATGACTATTCCATGATGTCTCAGCAGTTAGTATAGTTTTAAAGTGGATGATTTGGGCTTAGAAAGATTATTGCTTTTGAAATACATCTCTGCAGGCCAAAAGGAAGGATTAAATGGAGAGAAATCTAAGATGTAAGCTTGCTGGCGGAAAAGCGGAAAATGGCTTCTCCACTACTCCAACAGGCAGCTTTTGACTTGAGGGGTAGGTTTTCCGCCAAACCATTAAAATGAAGGATTTTCGAAGGGAAATCAATCTCATAAGTGACCCAAGGCATGAAGAAAGCTGATGACATCAACAAATATTATTTTAGCATCTCAATAGGCTAAAATTTTCCTTTGGCGGATTTTCGAGCAGAGAGCACTCTAAAACCATTTCTCCGCCCAAAGGAGAAGTGGAAAAGTAATTTTCCGCCATTTCAAGAAAGTTACCGTTCGGGTTACTAAAGTGAAAAGATGTCTCTTAACGGCCCGTGAGAGCAAAGTATTTAATTCAAATAAAGTCGTTTTACTTCATAACGAACTTTTTCATTAATGCTTGGGTCTTTTCATTCGTGTAGTGCGGGAAGTCGGCCGTTAAACGGTAAGAATTCAAAAGTTATAAAATCAGTTGAAGGTTGCAAACAGGAGATACCATTTGCTTGACAAATTGTTTAAATTTGAAGCCTCTGATATTGATTATTCTTTGCCCCTGCATTCCTGAGAGATATTCCTAATTCCCGAATCAAATCATTCAGAGCATGGCTTCCAGATTTATGGGATTCGACGGAATGAATGGCATCACCTCCGACTGGCATAAGATCACAGATACCTCTTTGAAGTTCTTCGATATGCAGAACTTTCAGAACAGATTGAAAGTTGATCAAATACACCTTATCACTGAGAAGTTCAAGGAAAGTGGGTTAGTCGAGGCCGCTGGTTTTCCGGTCACAGTTCAGGCTCTTGAGCTTGTTAGAGAATGTATAGCTCAATACAACCCAGATACCAAACAGATTCTTCTGCCCAACGACACGGTGCTACTCTCTATTGATCGATTGTCCGTTCAGAACTCTCTCCATATTCCAGAGCAAGCTGAGTACTCGGAGATGACATACAGTCGAGCCGTAACTGAGTACATAGCAAAGAAGTCAGTATGGAAGAAGGAGATAATGAAGGCGTGGTTTCAAGAGCCTAGGAGCGCCAAGGGTAAGCTGCCCAAAACATTGTACGATACGAACCTGAAGCCAGAGATTGTGGACATTTTGATATTGCTTCACCGAATCAGAGGTGAGAGTGATGCATTTAATTTTGTCGAGCAACATTTCTTCCTGGTTTAGGTAATCTGTTCTCAACATCACTTCATTGATTGGGCCCTTATGGTAAGTGAGAACCTCTCGGATGCCCTAAATAGAGCTAAGCGTCAGAATGAATTTTATATGTCTTCAGTCCTTTTATATATTTTGGCTACAATCCAAATTTGGCCACGACTGCCTAGATTAGAGGAATTTCTTGAGGATGTTAAGAGCTACGGATTTTTCCCCTCTTTGCAATTGCACAACAGTTATGCTGAGTATCTCCAAGCTAATGATGTGTTTACAATGAGACTGTGCAGGGAGCTACAAGGTTGCCCAGAAAGGAGATTCTCTCCCAAACCCATGGCTTTATCAGGAAGTTTGGATGTTATTTCATTCAATTTGGAGATTTCTCATACATTTGTCTTGCAGGATTCGACGACTTCCCTTTGAAGTTGCCCAGATATCCCACTGATATGATCGTGCTAGTGGAGGTGATGAGACAAGCGCTCCAAGTGAATTTGATCTGCGCTGATGCTAGGAAGAAGGGCTACGACTTCCCCATGACTATCGGAGCTTACAGTAGTGCATCTCGGTCTGAGGCAAAGAATGTTCTAAAGACATTCTCAAAGAGGTTTTCATTAGAAACCTATGATGTTCTGAGGCCACAATATAATCCTGTTAATTATGCTCGTGACTACTTGCAAATGAGCCGAGCTATCCATCATGTAGATGACATCGAAGACTACTGGGCCAATTGTAGAGATGATTTGGAGAGTAGAGAGAGATTCTACGCCAGGTTAACTATTGAACAAATCAAAAAGTTCAAAGTTAACATAGCAGTGGAGGGGCTAGAAGATGACGACAATCACATGTATGACAATACGTATTTGGAGAAGATAAAGCTCACTCCTATCAGTTCTGAGCCCATGCTAGATCAAGCCATCGGTGACTTGCAGACTCTAATGAGTGGCATTTACAAGAGGACGGAGCAGTGGGTTGGATGGACTGCAGGAAGAAGGAAGAGGTCGGAAAGGAAGCCTCCTAATCAAAGGACCCTGGCAAAAGATACTTAAAACATTGCAACAACTTCCTCAGTGATACTCCCAGCTACGACCAAAGGTTCATCTCATCCAGTCGGGGGAGGCGATGAACCTCTGGAAAAAGAAGTTCAACCAAAGAAGACATGTGGAGAAGGCCTGCTTCCAAATATTGAGTCGACAGATGAACCCACCAAAGGTGCAGGACTTGAGCAATCAGCTAATGCAGTCACTATAGATACACCGGCTGACACTTCAACTCAAGAAACCCCAAGGCGAGAGTCCCCTATTGTAGTAGAGGTGGGTGAAGATACCTTCAATGCCTCAGCTACAGAATCAGACGAGAGGGTTGAGAAGCAACAAGAGGCTGCCCAAGTCATCAGATTGGTGTCCTCTTCTCCTACCTTTGTAAATCCATTTGCTTCAAGACCAAAGTCTACTCCTCTAGTTATTGGGAAACTGTTTATAGAGGAGTTGGTCTTTCCCACCAAGGTCCGCAGCGCCGAGTCATGGATAGAGAACACTTTGGAGCGCAAAAGAAAGAGGGTAGAAGAAGGAGCTCCCAGCAACGATACTTTAGCTTGAGCCTTGCAAACCGGCGCCACTGCAGCAAAAGCTAAGAAAGTGAAAACGCTGTCCACAATGGGCCGGGGTCCTGAGACTGGGCATTTCACTATGGAAGTGGCCAAGCCTACCAAAGAAGGCAGATTCGAGGATATGACTGCCTCAGATTTTCAGTTGCAGTGATTTGACATGGGTTTAGCTCGGCATGATACCAAGGTGGATTGGTGGAAGTCCACTAATGTAGTGATTGAAGAAGAGCTGGAAGAACTTAAAACGGCTAAGGTACAGCTTAAGGCCGAAGTCAGTGAACTGACTAATTTCATCCGGCAGTTGGTCACCCAAGTTGCTAGTATTCCCAGTACTCAAACCACTTTCGATCCTAATGCCGCGGAGAGTCAAGTCATAATAGCCAAATTGCAAGAAGATGGGCACTTCGCGCAGATCGGCAAGGGATGGGTCGAGAGACCCAAATCTGAAGGATTCGTAGTTGTTGAGCAATTGGGTAATGCTCTCTTAAGACTAGAAACAGAAAGGAGCAATATTGAGAAGAATTAGCAGACTCTTGCATCTGAGAGAGCGAAGTGTCAAGAATGCATAGTGACGCTCCATGTGGCAGTAAAGATGAAGACCAAGGAGGCATTGAAAGCCAAGATTCCGCAAAAAGGAGATGAACCTCTATTCGAGTGGCTTCAAAGTCTAGAGTTTAAAAACGAGATGATCATTCAGGCTGAGACAGGGTTGCAACAAATAGATGTTAAGATCAAGGAGGAACAGAGTAAAGACTTTAAGATTCTTCAAGGTCTGCACACGGAATCACAGACGAGTGGACAAGGCAAAGAAATGATCGAATTGGCTAATATGTAGAAATCATTTTCTGATTATGTGCATAAGCTGTCAGAGCAGTCTTCTACCCATTTGGACAAGGTGCTAGAACTCCAACAATTGAGTGGATGTATCTATAAAGCCATGGAAGAATTGAAAGATCGGACGAATGCAATTAAGCGCCTGGCCAAGGAACATTCCGGGTGGCTCATCCAATATACCAATGTCCATGTCAACAGGCACGAAGAGCTCATCCGAGGTATTATAGCTGTCACCGCCTGTAGGGCTAAATTAGGCAAAGGGAATGAAACTGAAGCTTAGATAGATTCCTGCTTTGTACCAAATTTTGATGATATTGTAACGGATAAACCTTTGTTTATTATTCTTGTTTAAAAGAAGTTGAACTGTTTTGGTTACTATTTTTGTAACGGTTAAGACTCAAACTCTATATGTACTATACTTAAAGTTAATACAAAGGTCGGCTAAATTTTGGTGTGAAGAATAGCATTTTGCGGAGTCAATTGTGTGTCTGAATGCCATTGTTTTAACTGTTCCATTGCATTGCATTTATCTTTCTATTGAATTCGAATGTTTCTTTGAAGTTAGATTTGCAATCTGTATTCGAACCAGAGTTCTATATTATGATTTGATACAGTTAATTAGGGGGAAAATCTGTTTTTATCCTAAGTTTAGGAAACATTTCTTTGATATAGATCGATTCATTGTCATTTCATCTTTAATCTTTAGTCTTGCATCTGCATTTTCAGTAGTCGTTCATGCATTACCAGTTTTGGGAGTTAATCTGATTGATGAAATCTTAGAATCGGCTAGATTTAGAGTTGAATTTATCCTGCCTGAGCTATTTCCTGTCTAGTTTTAGCTTGGTTTACCTCTTCTGTTCTAGGGTTAAGAACATACCCCTGTTAGATTAGGAAAGATTAAAATTCACTGAAAATCATTCATATAAGGGAGCTGTACCTTTAAATTAAGAGGGAAATTAGTTTGCAATTACAATTTCCCAACTGTTGTATTCAATTGCTTCTTCAATATTTGGGTATTTTAGAGTTATAGGAAAGAAGAACAATCTGTTTACCAACAGATATTTGGCGACCTTGCTGGGGATTTTCGAACAGTCATTATACCAGAAGCATATCATGGAGAAAGATGGTGCTTCCCCATGAAAACATAATCCCTGTGCTCCAACCGAATCTTGGATTCCAAGACGATCAAGAGGATCTCATCTCCTTGTTGAACACTTTTGCCTGGAGGAACATGCGAAATACAGAGCACTATAAAAACGCTAGTCAAGTACTTGAACAAGAAGAAGCTAGAGCAGAAGCACTTGAAAGAGCCATCAGAAGGAGAGACATAAGAAGGGCACAACGTCAAGCCGAGCGTGAAGCCAGGCTAGAAGGCTAGTTGGAGCCCTGGAGCCCAAGAGGTTTCTCAGGAGCACAAAGAAGGAAGGTGACATAGACCCAGTTTTTGAGAAACTTGCAAACCTTGATTTTGATCTACTTTAAGTACCCCGTCGGAGGAATAGAAATATTAAGAGCAAAAGTAGGCCTCCTTCACCTCCTAAACAATCATCTCTTTTGCCTACTACTTGTCAAGTATTAACGTTGCACGGAGTAGTTGCCCCTCCTGTTGTTAACCTAACACCCTATCTACCTCCGGTAGTTATGGCACTTCCTTGGGCTGCTGCAGTTGGACCATTACAATTAGCAGCATACAATCCTCTTCCTTCAGGTTCTAGAAAGAACTTTCCTAAATTTTCTGGAGACGGGAAAGTATCTACAGACAAGCACATTGCTGCCTTCTTTGCTTCAGTTAATATCCTAGCATTACGAGAAGAGGATGTGACCGTCAGATTGTTTGTTGAGACCCTTGTTGAGGGTGTTGCTGATTGGTTTCACCACTTACCTAATTCTTCTATCACAGATTGGGCCTCCATGAGAGCTGCCTTTGAAAGAAGGTTTAAAAATGCTGAAGACGAGCATGCCCTATTGACGCAATTAACTTCTATCAAGAAAGAACCTTCTATCAGTATGAGGGATTTTATAGCTAAATTCAATAAGCTTGTAAATCGTATCCCAGCAGCTGACAGGCCTACGGCGGGAAATTTGAAAGCATTCTTCATAAGTGCTTATGCCGCCGGACATCAATTATGATTTAAGAAGAGTGAACCCTGTAGATTTGGATGCCACACAAAGAACTACCGTAGAACTTGAAGACCATATGATCTCATCCGGGAAATGGAAAAGAGAGATACAATCTAGAGCCAGTAGTAGTAATACTACGTCATCAGATGAGATGATTCAAAAATTGTCCAATGAATTCATTGCCTTCAAGAGGCAACTTCCTAGATTTAATAATCCCTACCAGTGAAACTTTCAGGAGCAGCTTGGGAGAAACAATGAGGGGAGGAATGCTAATGGAAAGGCATTACAGTTGACAGCTCCACAGAGGCTAGCTATAGAAGCTCCTCCTAAAAGAGGAAACATGTGTGCCTTCCACCTAACTACAGATCACGATGGAGAAAGCTGCCCCAATGTAGCTCGTGCTTGGCAAATGCATCAGACTGACGAGTGGAATGCTGGGGTGTCTGGAGCTGAACTGGATTCATACTCGCATGGCGACTCTGAAAACTATATTTAGAGTATGAATCAAATTCAGAACAAGAAGCAACATGTTACGCTACCATAGACGGGACCTCTTATACAGTCTTGCCCCGGAGTCAGAAAGATAAAAGCCCTGCTTCGACACCTCCACTTAAAAATAACGAGGCATCTACCTCCTATTCTAAGGAGGTCAATCAAGGAGTGAGAATTCTACAACCAGGTAAGGAGCAAAGCTCTTTTGACATTATTCAATTCTATAGAGACTCCAGAATTCAGATTTCTCCTATAGACTATCTTAAGTCTAATCCCATAGAACTGCAAAAGCTAGTAGATTACTCAAAGGAAGGGAATCCGGAGTTAAACCAAAATGTCATGACTACCATAGAAAATGAGTCTATATTTGCGGAACCAAATAAGCAAGGGGAACCTTCTGTTTTGTCTACTTTCCCAGGTCAAAAGCCTGACCCGTTCTATGTGTCATTATATATCAATGGTTGCAAGTTAAGCAATTGCATAATAGACTCTGGAGCCTCAGATAATGTAATGCCATCAACTGTAGCTAAAGCTTTAGGACTTACTCACTAAAGCCCATGGTAGATGTTACACTATGGATTCTAAGCAAGTACCTCAGGTCGGCCAGATTAAAGATGCTCAAGTGGCCCTGGCGGCACACCTTGAGAAGAAAATGTTGTTAACAATCCTTGTCCTGATATATCCGCTAGTTATGGTTTACTATTAAGCAGGAGTTTTTGCAGAGACCTTGGAGGGGAGATAAAGCTGGATTGGTCCCAAGCTTTAATCCCAGTGGGCAACAAAAAGATAAAACTGGTACCAGAGGAGAAAGCTAAGTTCACAGTGCTGAAATCTGATGACCCTAAAGCCCAAATACTGTATCAAGAGTTAAAATTTGGTAGCTATATGTTGTTCACTAATGATCATGATGAGGAAATGGATCCTGGAGAAAAGGAAAAGCAGTTTTCCGCCGAAGAAATGCTACCACAGATCTGGACTCTTGAATTTGATGGCAGTTGTTTATCTTCAAGATCTGGTGCAGGTGTGGTCTTAATATCACCAGATGGAGTATGTGAGCCCATGGCTTATAAATTGGAGTTCGGTAGCACCAACAATATTGCCGAGTATGAAGCCCTCCTATTAGGGATTATTGCTGCAAAGGAAAAGGGTGTGAAGATCTTGAGAGCTCGTGGTGATGCTGAGCTAATCGTGCATCAAGTCAAGAATCAACTCTGTAAAAAATCACAGATTAAAAAACTACAAGAACAAAGTATGGGATGAAATAGAGGCACTAGATGCATTCTTTATTGAATCCGTGCCGAGAGAATTGAACTCCAAGGTAGACTCCTTGGCAGTGTTAGCTTCGGTACTCCTCCCTCACCCAGAATTCAAAGATAAGAAGTACCAAGTGGAGATTGTATATCGACCATCTGTGCCCGATAATGTAGAAGATTGGCAAGTGTTCGAAGATGACTAGAATCTCCTTCTCTTTCTGGAGAGCGGTGGTGACTTCCATAAAGATGTTCCTAACAGAACTAAAGGAGACTGTCAGGACAAGCAAAAGAAGGATAAGTCAGATGTCATCCAGTTGCAAGGTAATATCATTCCTCCCCATTTGGTCACTCTTGAGAAGCTTTTCAATAGGCATGACACCGTTGTTAAGAAGAAGAGAATCGAGAGAGGTCCTACCACTAGTGAATATGAGGGAATGAACAAAGGAACTGAGAAGAATCCCAAGATGATCAACATTGGGAAATGTTGTACTGAAGAGGAGAGGAAAGAGGCCAGGAAACTCTTCCTAGAATACCAAGATGTTTTCGCCTGGAGTTATGAAGATTTGAAAATTTTTATGAACAGGAAATTCAAACACCATATTCCCTTAAAACCTGAAGCAACTCCATTTAGATAGAAACAAAGGAATTACAATCCCAAAGTTGTTGATGCCATATTCAGGGAGGTTGATAAAATGCTCAAAGCAAGGATCATATACCCTATCCATCATTCCACCTGGGTAGCGAATATAGTGCCTGTGAGGAAGAACAAAGAAATAAGAATCTGTGTTGACTTCAGAAACCTTAATCAATCTTCCTTGAAAGACAATTACATGCTTCCCAACATGGATCATCTCTTGCAGATAGTGGCAGGAGCCAAAATGATGTCCATGTTAGATGGCTTCTTAGGTTATAACCAGATTGAAGTTGAGAAAGCAAACCAGCATAAAACGACTTTCACTACTCCATGGGGCACCTTTGCATATCATAGAATGCCATTCGGGTTACTCAACGCCAGAGCCACCTTTCAGAGAGGTATGGACCTTTCCTTCAGTAATATGAAGAGCAAAATCATTGGTATGTATCTGGATGATCTTACTGTATTTTCTAGGAAAAGAATAGATCACATAAATGATTTAAGAAGAGTATTGCAAAGGTGTCGAGAAGATGGGATTTCGTTGAACCCCAAGAAGTCAGTTTTTTGTGTAACTGAAGGGAAATTGCTGGGCCACATTGTCTCGCAAGAAGGCATAAGGATCGACCTAGAAAGGGTAAGAGCAATCCAACAATTAAGTTTACCTGTGAACAAAACTGGAGTGAAATCATTTTTTGGCCAGGTAAACTTTCTCAGGAGGTTCGTTCCAAATTTTTCTGATATTACCAAATGCATAGTGGACATGATGAAGGGAAATGTGAGTTTCAAGTGGAAATACCCTGGTAAACAAGCTTTCAAAAGCATAAAGGACGCCATAGCCAATGCTCCTGTGTTATGTCACCCAGATTATAAGAAAAATTTCATAATCTATTGTTATTCTTCTGAACATACCCTATCGGCCATCCTCATGCAGGAGAACAAGGAGGAAATTCAAGCTCCCATTGCTTTTATGAGCACACCTCTGAAAATCATGAGCTGAGATACTCGCAGACTGAAAAGCATGCTTTCGTAGTTTTAAAGGCTTTAAAGAATTTCAGATTTTACATTTTACACTCTCACTCTCTGGTGTATGTGCCTGATATTGCAGTAAAAAGCATATTAACTCAACAAGATGTAGGATGTAACAACAGAGGAGCATGGGTGGCTAAAACCCAAGAATATGACATAGAGATCAAGCCCACCAAGTTGGTGAGAGGGAACGCATTATGCAAGGCGATGGCGGAAAACCAAGCGGACAAAAATCCAGAAGCTACGCATTTGGTTTTGGCAGTAAGTATGCAAGACCCTTGGTTTGAAAACATTGTGTATTTCCTGACATATGGTGAATGCCTTGAAGGATTAACTTCGAAGCAAAGAAGAGATCTAAAACTGAAAGCTTCTAAATATGTAATTTGGGAAGACAAACTATATAAGAGATCTATAGATGGAACTTTCCTCTGGTGTGTCGACAGACAACAGCAAGAGAAGCTATTAAAAGTGTTTCATGACGAAGCCTATGGGGGACACTTCTCCTCATCAGTCACTGCATTCAAGATTTTGAGACAGTGTTATTACTAGCCGGGAATGTTTAGAGATGCTTACCATTGGGTAGCGAGATGTGAAAAATGCAAAATGTTTACTGGAAAGCCTCAATTGGCAGCACTACCTTTGAGACCAGTGATAATTGAGGGTCCTTTTTAGCAGTGGGGTCTTGATTTTATTGGTCCTATAAATCCCACGTCTAGCGCAGGTCATACCTACATAATCACTGTGATTGACTACTTCACGAAATGGGTGGAGGCGAAAGCAACCAAGAGAACTACTTCAGAGGTGGTATGTGAGTTTATCAAAGAAAACATCCTGGTAAGATTTGGTGTGCCTGTTAAGTTAGTTATGGATAATGCTGCATACTTTTCTTCTCAAGAAATTACTGAATTTGGCTTTGAGTATGGCGTCATGATCAGTCATTCATCCGATTATTTCCCTCAAGGGAACGGTCAAGCTGAGTCCAGCATTAAAAATTTGGTAAACATCATGAAAAAGCTCGTGGCAAATAACCAGAGAACCTGGCATAAGAAGATCTATGAAACCCTCTGGGCGGATAGAGTGACTCCCAAAAGAGCCATTTGTGTATCTCCTTTTGAACTTGTTTACGAGGTGAAAGCCAGTCTTCTGTTGCCATTGGAGTTAACAACTTGCAAACTAAGAACAACAGTAGAGGATGGCATATACCAAGATGGTTTAGAAAAGAGGATTCTGTACCTAAACAAACTGGGAGAAGAAAGGGAAAAAATGGTTGATCACATCACACGGCACCAAATGCGTGTGAACTTGTTTGATAAAAAGAGCAGACCCCGGAAATTTATGGAGGGGGACATGGTGTTGTTATGGGACAAGAGCAGGGCACCCAAGGGTATGCTCAGAAAATTTGAAACATTGTGGAAAGGACCTTTCAAGATCCATCAGGCATTTGAGAAAATTCTTTTAGACTGACATATCCAAATGGTGAGATACTACTCTTGACGTATAATGGCTAGGATTTGAAGCTCTATCAGATCTGAATTTTAAACAGATAACCCCTATATTGTACAATAGTTACGTTTAGTTCCTGTTTTTGTTTTCTTAGTTAGGCTTCCTTTCTGCTTTCCTTTCCGTGTCTTGCTTCCGTTTTGTTGTGAGCCGCCTTTAATTGAGCTTTGCGAAACCAGAGATTTGAGTTCCTTGCTTGGACATTTGAGTGTCCAAGTCCCCAGACAGAGCCAGCTGTTGCCCCACTTTTGGTCTGCATACCTTTAGACAAAAGTGGACGTTTAGTTGATAGTAGTGGTTTTGAAAGTGTTGTGATTTTCTGGAGTCTAAGTCTAACATTCCCCTTAGGCTAGGAGACCTTTATTGGATTTTCCCAATTTCACTTCTCCTTGCGAGCCGGGGGGATTTGTATCTGAAGTCATGCTTAATCGGGTAGGTTTAAGATCCCAAATTCGATAAAGGTCACAATTCAGAGACTTCTAACATTTATCTTCTGTGATTTTGCAGTTTTTAGCTTGAATACTTTATATTGCTTCATTGGCGGAAAATTGGTTTCGGGCTTCTCCATTGGCCGAAAATCACCAGCGGGGTGTATTCTCCGCAGATGACTATTCCATGATGTCTCAGCAGTCAGTACAGTTTTAAAGTGGATGATTTGGGCTTAGAAAGATTATTGCTTTTGAAATACATCTCTGCAGGCCAAAAGGAAGGATTAAATGGAGAGAAATCTAAGATGTAAGCTTGCTGGCGAAAAAGCGGAAAATGGCTTCTCCACTACTCCAACAGGCAGGTTTTGACCTGCGGGGTAGGTTTTCCACCAAACTATTAAAATGAAGGATTTTCGAAGGGAAATCAATCTCATAAGTGACCCAAGGCATGAAGAAAGCTGATGAAATCAACAAATATCATTTTAGCATCTCAATAGGCTAAAATTCTCCTTCGGCAGATTTTTGAGCAGAGATCACTCCAAAAGCATTTCTCCGCCCAAAGGAGAAGTGGAAAAGTAATTTTCCGCCATTTCAAGAAAGTTACCGTTACGGTTACTAAAGTGAAAAGATGTTTCTTAACGGTCTGTGGGAGCAAAGTAATTAATTCAAATAAAGTCGTTTTACTTCATAACGGACTTTTTCATTAATGCTTGGGTCTTTTCATTCGTGTGGCGTGGGAAGTCTGCCGTTAAACGATAAGAATTCAAAAGTTATAAAATCAGTTGAAGGTTGCAAACAGGAGTTACCATTTGCTTGACAAATTGTTTGAATTTAAAGCCTCTGATATTGATTATTATTTTGCCCTTGCATTCCTGAGAGATATTCTTGATTCCCGAATCAAATCATTCAAAGCATGGCTTCCAGATTTATGGGATTCGACGGAATTAATGGCATCACCTTCGACTGGCATAAGATCACAGATACTTCTTCGAAGTTCTTTGATATGCAGAACTTTCAGAACAGATTGAAAGCTGATCAAATACACCCTATCACTGAGAAGTTCAAGGAAAGTGGGTTAGTCGAGGTCGTTGGTTTTCCTGTCACAGTTCAGGCTCCTAAGCTAGTTAGAGAATGTATAGCGCGATACAACCCAGATACCAAACAGCTTCTTCTGCCCAACGACACGGTGTTACTCTCTATTGATCGAGAGTCAGTATGGAAGAAGGAGATAATGAAGGCGTGGTTTCAAGAGCCTAGGAGCGCCAAGGGTAAGCTGCCCAAAACATTGTATGGTACGAACCTGAAGCCAGAGATTGTGGACATTCTGATATTGCTTCACCGAATCAGAGGTGAGAGCGATGCACTTAATTTTGTCGAGCAACATTTCTTCCTTGTTCAGGTAATCTGTTCCCAACATCACTTCATTGATTGGGCCCTTATAGTAAGTGAGAACCTCTCGGATGCCCTAAATAGAGCTAAGCGTCAAAATGAATTTTATGTCTTCAGTCCTTTTATATATTTTGGCTACAATCCAAATGTGGCCAGGACTCCCTAGATTAGAGGATTTTCCTAAGGATGTTAAGAGCTACGAATTTTTCCCCTCTTTGCAATTGCACAATAGTTTTGCTGAGTATCTTCGAGTTAATGATGCGTTTACAATGAGACTGTGCAGGGAGCTACATGGTTGCCCAGAAAGGAGATTCTCTCCCGAAGCCATGGCTTTTATCAGCCAGTTTGGATGTTATTTCATTCAATTTGGAGATTTCTCATACATTCGTCTTGCAGGATTCAACGACTTCCCTTTGAAGCTGCCCAGATATCCCACTGATATGATCGTGCTAGTGGAGGTGATGAGACAAGCGCTCCAAGTGAATTTTATCTGCGTTGATGCTAGGAAGAAAGGCTATGACTTCCCCATGACTATCGGAGCTTACAGTTGTGCGTCTTGGTCTGAGGCAAAGAATGTTCTAAAGACATTCTCAAAGAGGTTTTCATTAGAAACCTATGATGTTCTGAGGCCACAATATGATCCTGTTAATTATGCTGGTGACTACCTGCAAATGAGCCGAGCTATCCATCATGTAGATGACATCGAAGACTACTGGGCCAATTGCATAGATGATTTGGAGAGTAGAGAGAGATTCTACGCTAGGTTAACTATTGAACAAATCAAAAAGTTCAAAGTTAACATAGCAATGGAGGGGCTAGAAGATGATGGCAATCACATGTATGACAATACGTATCTAGAGAAGATAAAGCTTACTCCTATCAGTTTCGAGCCCATGCTAGATCAAGCCATCGGTGACTTGCAGACTCTAATGAGTGGCATTTACAAGAGGATGGAGCAGTGGGTTGAATGGACTGCAGGAAGAAGGAAGAGGTCGGAAAGGAAGCCTCCTACTCAAAGGACCCCGACAAAAGATACTTCAAACGTTGCAACAACTTCCTCAGTGATCCTCCCAGCTACGACCAAAGGTTCATCTTAGCCAGCCGGGGAGGCGATGAACCTCCTAAAAAAGAAGTTCAACCAAAGAAGACATGTGGAGAAGGCCCGCTTCCAGATATTGGGTCGACAGAAGAACCCACCAAAGGTGCAGGACCTGAGCAATCAGCTAAAGCAGTCACTGTAGATACACCGGCCGACACTTCAACCCAAGAAACCCCAAGGCGAGAGTCCCCTGTTGTAGTAGAGGTGGGTGAAGATACCTCCAATGCCTCAGCTACAGAATCAGACGAGAGGGTTGAGAAGCAACAAGAGGTTGCCCAAGTCATCAGATTGGTGTCCTCTTCTCCTACCTCTATAAATCCATTTGCTTCAAGACCAAAGTCTACTCCTCCAGTTATTAGGAAATTGTTTATAGAGGAGTTGGTCTCTTCCACCAAGGTCATCAGCGCCGAGTCATGGATAGAGAGCACTCTGGAGCGCAAAAGAAAGAGGGTAGAAGAAGGAGCTCCCAGCAAAGATACTTTAGCTCGAGCCTTGCAACCTGGCGCCGCTGCAGCAAAAGCTAAGAAAGTGAAAACGCTGTCCACATTGGGTCGGGATCCTGAGACTGGGCATTTCACTATGGAAGTGGCCAAGCGTACCAAAGAAGGAAGATTCGAGGATATGACTGCCTCAGATTTTCAGTTGCAGTCATTTGACATGGGTTTAGCTCGGCATGATACCAAGGTGGATTGGTGGAAGTCCACTAATGTAGTGATTGAAGAAGAGCTGGAAGAACTTAAAACGGCTAAGGTACAACTTAATGCCAAAGTTAGTGAACTGACTATTTTCACTCGGCAGTTGGTCACCCTAGTTGCTAGTATTCCCAGTACTCAAACCACTTTCGATCCCAATGCCATGGAGAATCAAGCCATAATAGCCAAATTGCAAGAAGATAGGCATTTCACGCAGATCAGCAAGGGATGGGTTGAGAGACTCAAATCTGAAGGATTGGCAGTTGTTGAGCAATTGGGTAATGCTCTGTTAAGACTAGAAACAGAAAGGAGCAATATTGAGAAGAATTTGCAGACTCTCGCATCTGAGAGAGCGAAGTGTCAAGAATGCATAGTGACGCTCCATGTGGCAGTAAAGATGAAGACCAAGGAGGCATTGAAAGCCAAGATTCTACAAAAAGGAGATGAACCTCTAATCGAATGGCTTCAAAGTCTAGAGTTTAAAAACGAGATGATCATCCAGGCTAAGACAGGGTTGCAACAAGTAGATGTTAAGATCAAGGAGGAACATAATAAAGACTTTAAGATTCTTCAAGGTCTGCACACGGAATCACGGACGAGTGGACTAGGCAAAGAAATGATCGGATTGGCTAATATGCAGAAATCATTTTCTGATTATGTGCATAAGCTGTCAGAGCAATCTTCCACCCATTTGGACAAGGTGCCAGAACTCCAGCAATTGAGTGGATGTATCTATAAAGCCATGGAAGAATTGAATGATCAGACAGATGCAATTAGGAGCCTGGCCAAGGAACATTCCAGGTGGCTCATCCGATATACCAATGTCCATGTCAACAGGCACGAAGAGCTCATCCGAGTTATTACAGCTGTCACCGCCTATAGGGCTAAATTAGGCAAAGGGAATGAAACTGAAGCTTAAGATAGATTCCCCTTTTGTACCAAATTTTGATGATATTGTAACGGATAAACCTTTGTTTATTATTCCTGTTTAAAAGAAGTTGAACCATTTCGGTTACTCTTTTTGTAACGGTCAAGACTCAAACTCTATATGTACTATACTGAAAGTTAATACAAAGGTCAGCTAAATTTTGGTGTGAAGGATAACATTTTGCGGAGTCAATTGTGTGTCTGAATGCCATTGTTTAAACTGTTCCATTGCATTGCATTTATCTTTCTATTGAATTCTAATGTTTCTTTGAAGTTAGATTTGCAATCTGTATTCAAACCAGAGTTCTGTATTATGATTTGATACAGTTAATTAGGGGGAAAATCGGTTGTTATCCTAAGTTTGGGAAACATTTCTGTGATATAGATCGATTCATTGTCATTTCATCTTTAATCTTTAGTCTTGCATCTGCATTTTCAGTAGTCTTTCATGCAATACCAGTTTTGGGAGTTAATCTGATTGATGAAATCTTAGAATCGGCTAGATTTAGAGTTGAATTTATCCTGCTTGAGCTATTTCCTATCTAGGTTTAGCTTGGTTTACATCTTCTGTTCTCGGGTTAAGAACATACCCCTGTTAGATTAGGAAAGATTAAAATTCACTGAAAATCATTCATATAAGGGAGCTGTACCTTTAAATTCAGAGGGAAATTAGTTTGCAATTACAATTTCCCAACTGTTGTATTCAACTGCTTCTTCAATATTGGGTATTTTAGAGTTATAGCGAAGAAGAACAATTTGTTTACCAACATGGAGCAAAGACTTGTGAGGTCCTAGAAGAGAGTTTAGGATCTTTAGAAGGCTAGGACAAGTAGAGTCCTAGATAGTGTTTGTGCAAGCACACCTTGGAGTGTCTCTATCAGATTGGTATTAGAGCCAATCAGATTTGGCTTGTGGTGAATGTTCCAACCAGCAGAGTCAGTAGGAAAGTCTACAATGGTGACAAATGCAGAGTTGGCAAAGAAGGTAGATGAGCAAGAAGAAGAGAATAGATTGCTCAGAGAGAGATTGGCACAATTGGAACACAAAGTGGACCAAGTGGAAGAAAAGACTGAAGAAGTGAAGGATAAGGTTGAAGGGAAAGGTAAGGAGATTGCCTTAGATGATGAGGTCCCTGAAGCTGACCATGTCTTCACTAAAGAACCATTCTTGAAAGCACTAAAGTCTTTGAGTGGTAAAGCATTTGCAGGAGTTCCTATCTTCACTGGAAAGATGGAACCAACAATAGTCCTAGATTGGATAGAAGGACTAGAGAATCATTTTTAGTGTGATGGCATAACTAAAGCTCAAAAGGTAAAGTTAGCTAAGGCAAGACTTCGAGGGTCTGCACTCACTTGGTGGAAGTTTATCCAAGATGAGGGAGAGAAGGAAGGAAAGAAGCCCATTGCCACATGGAAGGCTATGGTAACAAAAATTAGAGATGCCTATGTACCTGAAGATTATGAGATTCAGTTACATAAAAGGAGACAAAGTCTGAGACAGAAAGACTTGGATGTGAACTCTTATACTGAAGAGTTTCAAAGGCTATGCATGAGGTCTCGAGTTGCAGAAGATAAAAAGGTGAAGGTAGCTAGATACCTTAATGGTCTCAAGTGGACTATACAAGATGAAATGAGTATTTTGACTCCGGATAGTGTTAAAAAATGCCACCAAATTGCAGTAAAAGTAGAAGAGAAGCTAAGGAAGAAGCAAGACTCAAGTACCACCAGAGGTAGAGTCAAAGGAAGAGACAATAGAGGACAGAGAGGTGGATATGGTGGTAGAAGTTCTGAGACAAAGGCTCAAGGACAGACCAAACTTACTGAGCAGCAAGAAGGAAGTTCAAACAGAGGAAAATCCAATAGAGGAAGGAACTCTAATAGCAATTGGAGATGGAGAGGAAGAAACAATGGTCAAGGCAGAGGTTCTTACTTTGCAACTATGAAGTGTTACCACTGCAACCAAATATGACACCCTACATACAAATGTTGAAAGAAAGGCTCTACTTCCCAAGGAAATGACAAGAGGGTAAACTTTGTTCAAGAGGAGTCTAGTGGTGGAAGTAAACACCCTGAGGTACCCCTAGAGTCAGAAGAAGGAGAGAACTTGATGATGAGAAGGACATTAATCAAGGAACCAGTTAAAGAGGAACCTAGTCAAAGAAGGTCACTGTTTAGAGTGAAATGTAAGATGATGGGCAAAGTTTGTAGAGTCATCATAGACTCAGGGTCTACTGACAATATAGTGTCAAAGGAGGCAGTCAACAAATTGAAGATGAAGAGAATAACCCATAGCAACCCATACAAAGTTACTTGGTTGAACAAAGGACAACATGTCCTTGTCAATGAACAAGCATGGGTATAATTTTCAATTGGGAGATACAAAGACAGTGTTGTGTGACGTCCTACCTATGGACGTATGTTACCTACTACTTGGAAGGCCATGGCAATTTGACAGACATGCCATGCATATTGGAGCCAAGAGTTCAGTGATGTCCCTGAATTAGCAGGTTCTGGGAGCTTGATTGTGGTCAGCTCATCATCGTGACCCTCGTGGGTTGACAGTATGTTTTGGGGGTCTCAGTGGATAGATTGGCCATTTTTAGTAAGTCTGGACTTACTATTTATAGTAAGTTAGTCTGGGCCAGTTACTATTTTTGGCAATGCAGTGGGTGACCAGGTTGATCAGGCGTTACCAGCAGTAAATGCAGGTTTTACCACTTCAGTGCATATTTGTTAATTAATTAATGTTAATTAATAACTATATGTTATTAATTAATAATAAAGCCATATTATTATAATAATACTTTATTATTATAATAATTTAGAAGTTGCTATCCCAGAGAGTGGTTAACTGATATATCACTTTGGAAACTATGGCTACCGAAGGGTTATAAATATGGATTCATTCTTAGAGTTGATCATCGAATATTTTATATAAAATTGGTCTTGGGAATTGTTCCTGTTTATTCTGAAATCTGTGCCCTTGCTGAAGTATAAGGGTCAAATTAGTTTTGTAGAAGACTGATTATTCTGAAGCTAATCTGCAAATTGATTGCTGTTGTATAATCAATTTCTCTTCCTCCATACTGTTTGTCTGTAGCTGGAAGGAAAGAGTTAATTTTGAAAGTTAGAGTTTGTTGAACTGTGACCTGCAAAACAGGTCGTTATCATCATAGTGGAGTAGACTAGCAACTGGGCGGCATAATAACACAGTGGCTGCGGGTGGCGATTAACGTCTCTCCTTATCGCGGCATAATAAGCAAGGCCGATAGGTGGGCGGATCTACTTCAGCACTCGCGGGTGACAGTAGGTTCAAGTATATACTGGCAGACTTACATTCTGCGTTGTGGGTGACAGTGTAGGCAGCGTAACCACACTCCATAAGCAGCCGCGTAACCCTGTTTGGGGCCGCGTGGAGTATAGAAGCATCGACGGGTGTAAGAATTTGGGTGTGTGCACAAGTTGTCGCGTGGGAGCTGGTGAATGCGTTTAGCCATCATGTAGGGTCTGCAAAGTGGCGTTAGCCATTATCAAACAATTCTGGTGCACGGTATTTACAAATACATTGTTTAGTATTTGTTTTAAGATATTTGCAAATTCCGTAATGTTGAACAAATACACTGAATGCAATTTCCAGAAATTAATTAAATAAACCATTTTAAAATAAGTGTACACACTGGCTGAGATATATTGAATAGAATTTGAATATATTAAATAGAGTTGTGCTAGAAATTTGTATTTTGTACAAGAGCAAGTTGAATTATTAGCAGAGCCAGGTTGGGCTCATTACAAGTTCTTATTCTTTGAAGAAGGACAATGTGACTTTCAAGATACAGTCACTGTTAGAGGAAGGAGAGATGAAGTCATCGGGCCCCAATGTTCTTATGGTTAGTGAGAAGGAGTTCATGGAAACCTTAGAAGGAGAGGGAGTAGGATTTGCACTTGTGTTGAAGCCAAAGGAAGAAAGTGCAGACAAGACAGTCAAGATGACATAGTTGCCTAAGGAAGTGCAGGAGACGTGGCACGAGTATGAAGGCATTGTAAGTGATGGACAACCATCAACCCTACCCCCTAAGAGAGCTGTTAGTCACCAAATTGGCTTTAGCCCAGGAGCTACCCTCCCAAATAAGGCAGCCTATAAGATGACCCCTCAACAAAATGAGGAAACTGCCAAACAAATTCAAAAACTCCTAAGCTAAGGTCTCATTAGTAAAAACATTAGTCCTTGTGCCATACCCACTGTCTTAGCACCCAAAAAGGGAGGAACTTGGAGGCTTCGTACTGATTCAAGGGAAATAAACAAGATTACAATTAGGTATAGGTTCCCTATCCCTAGGATAGAAGACCTAATGGATTGTCTAGGAGAAGCCAATTTTTTCACTAAGATTGACTTAAAGAGTGGATACCACCAAATTAGAGTCACTGAGGGAGATGAATGGAAGACAACCTTCAAAACCACAAAAGGTTTGTATGAATTGCTTGTGATGCCATTTGGGCTATCTAATGCCCCATCTACATTCATGAGACTTATGAATGAAGTCCTTAAAGACTACATTGGCAAGTTTGTGGTAGTGTATCTAGATGATATACTAATCTATAGCAAGACTAAAGAGGAGCATCTCAAACATCTGCAGATTGTTTTCAATAAGTTGCATGAAGAGGAGTTGATGATAAACTTGGAAAAATGCGAATTCATGAAGCAGGAGCTGGTGTACCTTGGGTTTGTATTGTCTCAAGGCAATCTAAAGATGGATCCAAGCAAAGTGGAAGCCATTTTCAACTGGCCTACTCCAAGGATTTCAACAGAGGTGAGAAGTTTTCATGGATTAGCCCAATACTATAGGAAGTTCATTAAGCAATTCAGTGCTATTTGTGCTCCTATGCTAGATACCATAAAAGGAGGGATGAAAACTAAGTTTGTTTGGAATGAGCAAGCTAACCATGGATTTGAGTTGTTGAAGAAGAAGATTGCCACTCAACCAATTTTAACTTTACCAAGCTTTGAGAAGTTGTTTACAGTTGAGTGTGATGCTAGCAATGTGGCTATTGGTGTTGTTTTGAGCCAAGAGGGAAGACTAGTGGCTTTCCACAATGAAAAGCTCAGTGATGCTAAGAAGAAGTACTCTTCTTATGACCTAGAGATGTATGCTCTAGTCCAAGCACTAAGGAAATGGAGGCATTGCTTGCTTCCAAAAGAATTTGTGGTCTATTCAGACAATCAGGCACTTAGTTTCCTGAATTCACAAGACAAGCTCAGTCATAAACATATGAAGTGGGTAGAGTATCTGTAGGCCTACACTTTCAACATTAAGCACAAGAAGGGACTACAGAATAAGATAGCAGATGCCTTAAGCAGAAGAGCCCTGACTGTACAAGAGATACACCTGCAGAGCATGGGTACTAAGAGTTTGAAAGACCTATATGCAAAAGATAAAGACTTTGCAGACATCTATAAGGTATGTCAAGAGTACAAGAATCATTTTCATAGTGAATTCTCTGAATATACTGTGCAAAGTGATCTATTGTTTAAACTTTAAAGGAAGTCAATTATGTGTTCCTAGAGGGTCAATTAGGGAAAATGTGATTCAAGAGAAACACAATGGTGCACTTAGTGGGCATTTTGGTGTCAATAAGACCCAAGAGTTAGTAAAGAGATTTTACTTTTGGCCTAAAATGAATTTGGACATTAGGAAGTATGTAGAAAGTTGTGTGGTGTGTTAGAAAGCAAAGGGCACATCTTCCAATGCAGGCCTTTACCAACCTCTTCCCATTCCTAGTAGACCATGGGAATGCTTGAGAGTGGATTTTGTTGTGGGATTGCCAAAGACCAAACAGGGAATGGGTAGCATCTATGTTATTGTAGATAGATTCAGTAAAATGGTACAGTTTGTCCCATGCAAGACAGTGCATGATGCTTGTCACATAGCACATTTATTCTTCAAGGAAGTGGTGAGGATACATGGATTACCTTTGAGTATAGTCTCTGACAGAGATACTAAGTTTATGAGTCACTTTTGGAAAACATTGTGGCACAAGTTGGGAACTAACTTGTCTTTTGGGTCTGCATACCACCCTCAGACAGATAGCCAAACAAAGGTGGTCAATAGAAGCCTTGGAAACCTATTAAGGTGTCTTACAAAGGAGTATGGTCAGACTTGGGATCAACTCCTAGGACAGGCAGAATATGCCTATAATGATACTGTAAACAGGACTATTGGTAAGAGTCCCTTTGAAATAGTTTATGGAATACACCCTAGAGGCATATTTGAACTCAGGGAGTTGAAAGATGGAGCCAAGGGAAGTGGCTATGCAAAAGATTTTGCATATTCTATGCAAGAAGTGCATGAGACAGTAAGAAAGACATTGGCTGAGAATACAGAGAAGATAAAAAACAAGGTGGATGAAAGAAAAAAGGATGTCCAATTCCAAGTAGGGGATCTAGTAATGGTCCATCTAAACAAGGCAAGATTGCAAAAAGGAGTGCCTCATAAGCTACAGATGAGAAGGATTGGCCCATGTACCATTTTGGCCAAATATGGCACCAATGCATATAAAGTGGAACTACCAGAGGATAGTGGTTTATCTCCTGTGTTCAATGTGGCAGATTTAGTCTTATACAAAGGACCAATACCAGATCCAGAGCAGAGACTTACGGAGGTCATAAAGGAGGTAGAAGACCTGAACTTGACCCCTACACCACCTAAGAAGGCAGAGAAGATACTTGACTCCAGAGCCTACAAGAAGACCAGATAGAGAACTTATTATGAGCATTTGATTAAATGGCATGGACAAGGGGATGCAGAGGCCACATGGATCAAGGAGGGTGAATTCAAGAAGTTGGGAGTGGATTCCAACTTACTCAATCCAAGGATGGATTGAAATCTTTCATTTGGGGAGGATGGTGTAGGAGCACCTAGGCTAATCTCTAAGCTAGTTTCAATTTTGGCTTCTACTAACCTTAGCCAAGTCAGTAGTGTTTAATTTTGACCTTAGAAGATCTTGCATGTTGGTTCCTAGGTGGATTAGACTAGGCTCAATCCAACCTAGATGTTTAAAGCTTTGATAGTGTTTAGTGTTAGATTAGGCCTAAGATGGGAAAATGGGTCTTAAAGCCTTTAAGGCTTGGGAAAGGGTAGAAATATGCTTAAAATAGTTCCTAGGATGTTTCTACATCATTCTAGGTCGATTAGAGACCCTTAGCATTAATTTTGCAAAAAGATGTAAAAGTTGTCACAATGTTGCTTGACAACATTTTAGCAACTTTTAATGTTGCATGACAACAATTGCAGAATTGGATTCTTTTCGAAGCATCATTGTGGGTAGTTGCCATAATGGCCTACAATCAAGGGTAAGGCATATTAAGACATCTAGGATCCCATTTCTCGAGGCAGAGAGTGATGTAATATAATTTTGAATGTGAATAGAAGCTCAAAGTTCTGGTTTGCAGACACAGTCAACTTGCATTGTGTTTAAGTGATATTGTATGGATTGAACTGTGAGAGTTAGTGTTGGATCTGTGTAGTAGAAGTTGTTCTAAGCATTTTATGTTCAGTAGTGTAGTTGATTTGAGTTCATTAGATTAGTTTTTGAAATTGTTTTGTATATAGCATAGTTACTGGTTTAGTTTAGACTATTTTTGGTTTTATGGCTCCCCCATAGTTCTCCACTATGCAAATCATCACGGCCCAGAGGAATATGGTAGGGAAGCCATTGAAGTTTGTTTGTGTGGAAGGAGGAGCTCAGAAGAGCAAGCTTGCTATTTTTGAGATCATGCCCTAGGCGAGATCAGTGTGCCCGGCTAGGTGTATGACAAAGAACAATTGATGTGCAATTGCAGGGGAAAGAGAGGAAGCATAGAACCAAGCATGGTTTCAGAGAGGTAGAGGTCCTACAGACACCTAGCAGTGAGGTTAGGCATTGGCCAATTTATTTAGGTAGATTTCCAAGTAGAAATAAGAGGACTGCACAATTATAGCCCAATTAGCCCTATTAGCCCTACGTTTCAGGAATCCACTATATGAATGCCTTAGGAACCTAAAACCACCAAAATCTTCAAGGTCTTGAAAAAGGGTATTTGAATGTTAAGTTAGTTTTTGGGGTTATTTGGAAGTTTTGAGAAAGAATTGGGAAAAAACACTCTGTTTAGGGCTAGTAGACCAATTAGGCCTATTAGGCCAAAACCATAGTCAATCTTGAACTCGATTGAGAAAGCCTTAATGCCCTGTTCAAACGGGATCATAGGGGAGACAAATAGTTGTTTTAGTGATGAATGCACCCCCTGCAACACTTATGATGACAATGTGGTGAAGTTGCACTTGGAGACATCCAAAAAGGAGTGAAGAGTTGAAGTACACTTAATGATAGTTACCCCTCAAGGTGAAGCACAAGGAGACCAACTCATAGAGTTGAGTTAGTGAAGTCTTAGGCCAGTGGAGCAAAGACTTGTGAGGTCCTAGAAGAGAGTTTAGGATCTTGAGAAGGCTAGGACAAGTAGAGTCCTAGATAGTGTTTGTGCTAGCACACCTTGGATTGTCTCTATCATTTTTAGGACCACTTAATTAATTAACCTAATTAAGACGCATATGAAAATTGGGGACATTACAATAACTATATGGTGCGACGTTTCATGTGCCCATTCATAGACATTTATATTGCATGCCAATCAGCTATGAAAAGGGGATTTGAAGATTAAATAACAATTTATTCGCTTTGTGGATTTATCGCTCCATTGGAGCAAGCAATCAGTTGCTGATGCAACCTCTATAAGAAGAGTGCAAGCATCACAACAATTATATGAGATACAACAACATATCGAGCATATACATATCTCCATATCAGAGATGGCTCAAGGAATTGCAGATTGCAGATACAAAAGGATCATATCAGAGATGACACACTGCCAGTGATCATCCCCTATTGAACAACAACATATATTATAAAGTTCATCAGAGACGGCTAGCAGGGAATGTGCATGAACCATATTGATATAACAAAGACAACCATGGCATCACATTAAGGTCTGAAGACTCTGAACTATTATTGTAGACATTCTGTAATTTGATTCCATTGGCATTGGTATCATCATTGTAAATACATATACATTTCCATTCCATTATCTGCATTATAACATATTGCATACATTAAAGAATTGTCATTCCATTCATATCGCTACACATTGTGTCAAATTCATTTCATGCCTTTGAGAATGATTTCAATCCTTATTAAATATACTTGGTATTGAATAGTTGTATCTTATTGGGAAGAGACATCATTTTGTTAATAATTAATTAATCTTTCTTTATATGCCACTCTCTCTTGATGTATGTCAATTTTCTTCTTTTACTCCTCCCTTCCAAATTCTATTCTATTCTCCCTTTTATATCTCATGTTTGAGGGAGTCACATCTTTTCATTTCATGCCTTCTGACTATTAATTAAACTTAATTCTATTTAATTATATTTTAGAATTTATTTCTTTTGTATTTTAATTTAGATTTTATTTATAATTCTTTTATAGTTTAATTTAGATTTCTTTTATATTTTAATATAATTTTTTTATATTTTACTTTAGATTTTATTTATATTCTTTTTATATTTTAATTATTATTTATTATTAAATTCTATTTTGAAAAGGGAACACACTTTTACTATTTTGTCTCTTGTAATTTATTTATATATTTTTAATATTATTTATTAATTCTCTTTCAGAAAGGGGACATCACATCTAGCATTGCACATGAAGCACACTCTTATTCTACTATTTTAATTTCTAAATGGTATATATAGAGAAGATGGCTCTTTAGGAATGGTGTACACTTGCAACTTTTTAATTGTTTCGGAGCATTCATTTTGAAGTTCTGGGTGTTAGCTTTCTAAAAATTGATATTGTCTAGCCTTTGAGATTAGATGCCATTGCGACTCTTTGAAGCATTTAATAATCATGTTGTAGTTATCCTTCTACTCATGTACTGAAATTTTATATGGATGGGTTAATCTGTATTGCTTATTTGCAATGTTGAATCTCTTAATTCATGTTTGATTAAATGTGTTTTTGATATTGTAATTGAAATGATAATCGATTGATTGAATGAAGTAATTACAAAGGAGACGAAGGCTCCTTAAATAAGGAAATACAAAGACAATGTTTCTAAAAGAAACAATCGTTAACTGAGAACTAAAATATAAAGATACTAAACTATCTAACTGACTAGATACATTAAGTGACCAAATACATCTAAGTGACTTAAATGACTATTGTGAGGTAAATAATACAATATTATTCTAATACCCTGCCTTAATGGTCAACTTATTAACTAACTACCATAGAGAAGACTAAATCTACAACTCATTTGGCCATGAATGCATAGAAGGCTGCCCCCTTCTCATCAGAACACTTTGTGACATGGGTCTCTTGTTGTGACTCTTCGTTGTGTTGTAAATTTTTTGGATATGACCAAGTGTACCATAATCCTTCCAACATGATTTCAGGTGACAAAGTTATCCCTCCCTTTATCCAGAGACACCGAGATCAACTTCAAAAAACTTCATAGTTTTGAAAAATAATGATTTTGCCAAATATTGTCAAAAACAGCAACACCTACGAACACTAGTAAATCTAGTACATTTGCAAGAACAATGTTTGCCCTTGAAACTCGAGGTATGACCCAAAACACTTTGCAAAAAACCACAAATTTATAAAAATCATCAAAACATTTTGTCGAAGACACCACAATTTTGTGAAAAAATATCAAAAACCTTCATTTTGAGGAAAAAACAAAAAACCCATGATTGTGTAAAATAATTTTCAAAATACCAACCCTACGGCAATGAAAACCATGATTTGTTTTGGAAAAATAGAGCAAGACCCCTTTGACAAAATGTCACAATTTTTGTGAAATTTTTTTTGAGCAAATCCCAAAAAAGCAAATAGAAAGTTTGCATGATTTTTTTGGAAAAAATTTGAAAAAACCCAGCATAATTTTTGTGGAAAAATATTAAAAAATGCATCATGATTTTTTGTGGAAAAAATAGAAAACCCATCATGATTTTTTTGTGGGAAAAAAATCAAAAAACCATAAAATGAAATAGAAAGTCTACACGATTTTTTTTGGGAAAAAAACTGAAAAAATCCATCATGTTTTTTAGTCGAAAAAATCAGAAAAACCATCATGATTTTTTGTGAAAGAAATTAAAAAACCCATCATGATTTTTTTTTGGGAAATAATCAGAAAGCCCATTGCCCGTGATTTTTTTTGGAAAACAAATCAACGAAATCCTCCATCCATGATTTTTTGTGGAAAAAAATAAAGTCTGTCTCCCTCCATGAGCAAATAGGGTAAACAAAACCTCTAAACACGCAGTTTTGAGACAAAAAATCCTCACGCTCGATAGAAAAACCTTCAAAATCTTCAGAGATTTGCAATTTCAAAAATCCTCATTTTTGAAACATTTCTTTTTTATCTAAAAATTCGGAAAAAAAGTTTCAAAAATTTTCTAAAACATTTCTAGAATTCTTCACAAATTTTCATAAAAAATTGTTAAAATCTTCTGAAATTTAATTCCACTTATAAAAACTATGAATTTAAAAATTTGCTAAAAAACCTATGGGCTAAGATACCATGAAATGATAATCAGTTGATTGAATGATGTAATTATAAAGGAGACGAAGGCTCCTTAAATAAGGAAATACAAAGATGAAGTTTCTAAAAGAAAAAATCGTTAACTGAGAATTGAAATAGAAATATACTAAACTATTTAATTGACTAGATACAACCACCTCTTCATTAGTTATTTTATTTGGTTACATTAGTTATTTATTTGGTTTGTTAGTTCAATTTGTGTTTTATCTTCAATCTTTACAAGCATCTCTTCATTGAAAAGTTTGTGGCCAACATTTGCACTATGAGTGCCAACACTTGTAGACTCCTCTTCATTAGTTATTCCATGTGTAAAGGCTTCAAATTCAGGAGAATGGGATGATAAACGAATGCTGTCCCAAATCCGAATTTTGGGCTTCTTCTCAATACTTTTTTTGGACTCATCAAACATTACCAAATCTTGACTTGTCTCACGTCCTGCCCAAGTGGTTAGAGGTGGTAGGTAGTTCTCAAATAAATCTGCCTTAAATGGTGTTGCAAGATTGCAAGGTATTTCCTTGTGAAGCTTATCAATCCTTTCATCAACTTGTTCATTTTCAATACCTCTTGCATTGTCATTTTGCACCATACAAGAGGGTGGTATAGAGGACCGATTTCCTGATTTATACAATGAATGATAAGACATGCTCAACCAACAAAGACAAAGGTCCACAATCTCCCTATCTTTATCTTTCACCAACTTGGATAATGTATGAAATGTCCCATCTATTGGTCAACTCCAAAACTTAAGACCAAACTTTCCAAACCTCCAATTTCACAATGTCATATCACTCCAATTGCAATCTCCATCTATCTCCCCATTGCAATTTTCTTATCTTGTGGTGTCCCAGGAGGGTATCTATACACCTCATAATGTGAAATAAGATTTACACTAAGCTGGAAATTCGACTCCAACTCAGTTCTAGGATTCCATATTTGACTATTTGCATCAGGTGCAATGCTACAATCAAGAGTAATTGTTGTTAATTATAGCATCGATCAGATAAAATATAGTCTTTCCTATAATAGATAAATTGAGAAATACATATAAATAAATATTAATGATTATAATTGATAATTATTACTTATATTTATTTATCTAATATAATAATCATAGTTATAATATAATAATGATAATAATTATCATTATTATAATATAACTAGTCTTATATTATAAAATATGCGATGACTATCAAATCGACATCTAAACAACCGTCATTTAATTACAATATTTCAACTTTAGAATTTGAAATATTAATTTCAAGTCATGTGTTTTTAAATAAGTCTCATGCTGATGGCCAAAAATATATTAATATTATTTAGTAATATTCAAATCTCTAGTTATAGTAACTTAATTCTCCAATTATAAAATACTTAATTGAGAATATTAAATATATACCATGGAGAATTAAACTTCACCTGAATACCATGGAAATATTTATTTCTGCAAAACTTCATGTAAGTTCACTGTGAAATACCTGGCTGGCATCTCCAACCTGAATGGCGTTTTCGTCCAATTTGAGAGTAACCCTAACCCTAATTTGCTGCAATTGTGATTCTAGGGAAAATTCAAGGGCAAATTAGGAAGGGGACATCACAGCTATCAAATTAAGATTATTGATTTTTTTGTGTTATTCACTCCTTCAAAAGGGTCAAGGATCATACTATTTGTGCAAACTTCCTCCTTTTTTGTTTACATTATTTATTTCTTCTCTTTTCCAAGTATTAGTTAGTAGAAGTTATAAAACAGAGGATCATGCCTTCTTCAATGGTTGTTCTGGATTAAAACCTTAGAACTTCTCACTTACCAATTTGATTGTGGATGCAATTATAGTTAGACAATCAACAGCTTTCTCCTTGTACTAAATTTTTCATTTTTCATATCTGCAATGAACTTATATATATATATATATATATATATATATATATATATATATATTTCACTACTTTTATAGTTATCTATCTAAGAATTTAGTAGAATGAGCAAGACAGATTTGGGACATCATGTTTCCTTGCATTTACAATATTTTGATTTCATCTATGTTGCATAATCCATACATCTGCTGAATTTGATGAAGTGAATGCGAATTATTTGAATTTGCTTCCACAAAGTACCTTTTTAGATGACAAAATTTATGTCTGACTGCAAGATTTTTTTGCTTATCAGTCATATATGTATTTTATAAGGATTATGATTAGTACTGAAATGGTTTCTTGAATATTTATGATGTTTGTCTTTTTACATTACTCTTAGCTTGGTTGATGTTATTGTCCAAAACGTATTGATTAGAATGCCTTTCCAACGGTTTTGTGCATCTTTCAGTGACAAATTGTGAGGGTATCAGATTCTCATCATTGATGGATGTCATTACGAATTCACAGGTCTATCAATTCTTTCTTTTCCTTCTGTTATTTGCATGCTGATTTCTTGGTTCAACTCGTAATTCTTGGAAGATATATATAAAAAGTTATTAGAAGTTTCCTTGATGTTCAATTTGGAAATTTATTTGTCCTTGAGTATATAAGAGGTACAATATAACTGGATGACATTTGGTATCCCGATTCATGGTAAAGTGAATGATTTGCATAAGAGAACGGAAATGTTAATTGTCTTACAGATCTTTTATTACAAACTATGAGTGATGAACTATTTTGGTTTAAAAGATCTACCAATTGTTCTAGAAGTATTACATACTAAAACCTGTAGAAATTGGATTACATGGTGTAACACCCAGACTTATACCCAAAAAATGTAGTTCCTATCATGATCCAAAACTTATACTCTATCTAAAAATATAAATTTGTTAAAAAAGGCTTGATGGTGGAGTGAATGACCCTGCCCAAATATAGAATGACACAAGAAACAACACCAAGAGGAATCTGTCATTCCTTCTCCTTCAAGTAAAGTTCTAAATATCAGTGTCTTATGGAGCATTCTCATCCCATCGGTCCCTATCTTGGTTGCCTCTCTCTCTCTCGGAATGAAGCTAATGCTCTAAAACCATGATAAACATAGAGACAGATTTCTAGTGTTTAGGATGGAGTAGTGGCCATAACTTTTAAGTGTTTTTCCCACTCTTCCCTCTACTGAAGATTTTAGACCCCCATCTAAATCCAGATCTTACCTGCTCTATTGCCAACTCATTGACTATGTTGAATTTGCCGGCTTCGTTGTCCTATTGACCAATAGGATGTTTTCATTGTAATCTTGTTGGCTGATTTCAGTCAATGGAAGCAATAGTTGGAAAATTAGTTGTAACAATGAATATAAATTTGTGCGTGTGTTAAAAGATTAATTGGGTTTAAAGTCTTAGTTGCTAGTCTATAGGGGCATTAGTAAGATATATGCAATGAATTGAAGAAATGAAAGTATATAGTAACGATATTGATATTATTAGTCTACAAGGGTACTAGTAAGACATATGTAATGAATTGAAGCAAGGAAAGTATATAACTATGATATTGATATGCCAATATGTACACAGGTTGATCAAAAGTATTTTAGAGAGTCTCACATTGATTAATAGTGGCAAAAAGCATGGAAACTTTGAAAACACATATTAGGAAAACTGAACGTACCTGCAGTGGTAATACATGTTTCTTGTTCATTTTGGTAGAGTTATGCAAAATAAATAGAATAGAAAAGATATGGTTTTATTTCTCTTTTTTATTTCTCTTTCATATGCCGATGATATAAAACATGTCTTATTTGTCTCATTTCAAGACAAATTCTAAGGATTTCATATACCTAATTACATCATCATGACACATTGAGACTGCAATTTTAATATCATACACAATCGAATAACATTTATACAAAGTCATTGTGACAACTTAGAGAATAACCAAAACTTGATTAGGCAGCTTGACATTGTCATGCCCTCGCCATGAAAAAGATGTCAAATAATCGTCTTTTTTATTTGACTTCACGATTTTCTATATGTATTATGAATAAATTATCTTAATGAGAAAGATGAGAAGGCAGCAATTTCTATTAACAAACAGCGATGATTAGTATACAGACAAAACAGCGCTCATGTTGTTTTAAGAAACATTTATCAGATCCCAGTGATTAAAATATTAAAAACTCCTTATGTGACAATTAAAAAATATTAAAAAAGCAGCATTTGGTCTTGAAGCAAAATCATTAAGAATCGGACTTGAAGAGGCATTGTTAAGAAAGGTTGTGACCATTCTTTAAGGACAGCAGCTTCCAAAAGTTGTCTCTCTTCAAAGAGACATGAGGCTACAAAAGGTAGAAGACCACGATGGAGAAAGGCATCAAGCATTTGGCAAACATTAAGGAATTGGATCAAGATCACTTATCTGCTTCAGGCAACTTGTAATCTTCAGCATCAGGTTGTGAATTCATTTATCTGTGGTATGTCGCATGGTGATGTTTTATAGACAATTCTGCACATAATGTGTAATGTCCCTGTTTTTCAGATTTCGGGATTAGCTTGGTTTGGCGACCCTCACAAGCTAATCAGGTGTTCAGAGGGGGTCAGATTGGGGAGCCAGCGTTGGGATTCCATTTTGGAGATTCAGTTTATCAGGTCTGCTCTTCGTTCGGGTCATTTTGGCTGACTTACTATTTTTAATAAGTGGGGTTTCTGGTATGGCCAAGATTGGCAGGGTGTCTGCACAGAGCGTCAGATATCTTAGGATCGAGTTTCATAGAATCTCCAGTTTGAGGGACTTACTATTTATAGTAAGTCTATTTTTAGCAGTGGCTATTTTTGGCTGGGCAGTTGGTCCTGGTGCTTGTCAGAAGTTGGATGGTTGCAGTGAGATGGATCAGTGACTTTAATTTTAAAGGTGTTATTAAATTAAATTATATTGATTTAATTTAATAACTAATGACTTTATAATATTATATTATAAAGTGGGAGTATTTAATAAAGCCAATTAAGTGAAATATTAAAAAAAGTGTTTTTTCGAAGAAGCTATATATTTTGCTCGAAAAAGCACTTTCATTCATTCATTATGCAATCATATTTTTATTGGAGTTTGTGAAGAATTGCCCTGGCTAGGGTTTTGAGGACGGATTCCTCTTTTTGGTGATTTGAGCCATT